>JANUYF010000015.1:4543398-4963398 GCA_026167975.1 Phrynosoma blainvillii
TTATACCCTTCTTTACATATATATATATATATATATATATACACACATATACATATATGATATTTATATTTATTTCCTTCTTTACATTACATGATTTTAATATTTATTTATACCCTTCTTTACATGAATAATATAATACAATATTAATATTTATTTATACCCTTCTTTACATGTGTGTGTGTGTATATATATATATATATATATATACACATATATATATATAAAATATGATTTTAATATTTATTTATACCCTTCTTTACATATATATATATATATACACACATATACATATATGATATTTATATTTATTTATTTCCTTCTTTACATTACATGATTTTAATATTTATTTATACCCTTCTTTACAAGAATAATATAATATGCTATTAATATTTATTTCTACCCTTCTTTACATATATATATATATATATATATATACACCTGGATCTCCTCCAGCATGTCCTGGGTGAAGAGCTCTTTCTCCCGGAGGCGGTCCCAGAGGGGCTCCACTCGCAGCTCCCGCACCAGCCTCAGCCTCGAGCGCTGAAGCATCAGACGGTGCGCCTCTTCCATGGCTTCGGAGCAACAAATAAGCCCTGCTTCCGGGAGGGAAAGCCCCCCCTTGGGCCACGCCCCCGGGGACTCCACCTCCTCTGGATGACCACACAGACCATATATGGTCACTAGAGGGGGATAAACCTTAGCCGCGCCTCTAGGCTCCTCCTTCTTGTGACGACACAAGCTATATATGATCGTGGAGCAACTCAGGGCCACGCCCCCTCTCCTCCTCCTTTCATATGGTCAATGGAGGGCAAACTGTTGGCCACGCCCCTACCTCCTCCTCCTATGACGACACAAACTATATATGGGCACAGGGGCGGGGCAAAGCCTTGACCGCGCCCCAGGCGTCTCTGCCCCTTCTACGATGAAAGGCTCGCCAGTCTCCTACGCATGCGCAGTTGCTCTCTTCCTCGTCCGCCTGTCAAAGAACCGGCCGCTGCGCCGGAAGTGAGCGAGCGCTGGCTGCGCCGTCTCTATGGTGACGGCGGCCACGGGGCGGGGCCTCGGGGCCGGAAGTAGAGTCCAGGGGGGCAGGAGAGGCGAGGCGAAGGTGGGTATCTCCGGCGTCTTTCCTCGCGAGTCGACCCAACGTGGGGGGGGGCAGGGAGGGCCTCCCTCGGGGTCACGTGATGCATGGGGAGTGGGACGCTCTAGGCATGGTCTCGTTGCTCTGGAGGACCCAAAGGAAGGGGAGGGGGAGAATGGGGGTCTTATGTGGGGCTTTTTTGGGGGGAGCCTCAGAGGGGAAAGGGGGACCCCAAAGCATGCACATATTCTCTCTATATAAGCATATATATATATATATATATATATTGGCCCTGGAGCTGTGATGCTGTGGGGAGGGCTGTCTCTGTATTTGTGGCACTTTGTTGTTGTTGTTGTTGTTGTTGTTGTGTGCCTTCAAGTCCTTTCTGACTTATGGCGACCCCTCTCCTGGGGTCTTCTTGGCAAGGTGTCTTCAGAGGAGGCTTTTTTGGGCCCTTGTCATTCCAACTCTATCTGATCCTGTGCATCCTCTGAGGCTGAGAGAGTGTGACTCGGCCAAGATCACCCAGTGGGGTTCCCATGGCTGAGGAGGGATTCGAACCCTGGCCTCCAGGGTCCTACGCCAACGCTCAGACCGTTGCACCACTTCCTTTTGTTTTTAGGTGCGGCTGACTTAGGATTTGTGAGTCTTAGGACTTAAAAGTCGCTTCTGACTCATGGCGACCCTAAGGCGAACCTATCCTGGGGTTTTCTTGGCAAGATTTGCTCAGAAGAGGTTTCCCATGGCCTCCTGAGGCTGAGAGAGTGTGACTTGTCCAAGGTCACCCAGTGAGTGGCCATGTCAAAATTCAAACCCTGGCCTCCAGAGTCATAGTCCAATCAGTGCTCAGACCATTACGCCATGCTTGTATCCCAAATGTAGAATCACAGTGAGATCTTGCAGCAGTGCACAGTAGCATGACATGTCCCAGGGAATTCATAACATGTAGAATCACAGAACTGGAAGAGACCCCAAGGGCCATCTAGTCCAACCCCATTCTGCCATGCAGGAACTCAAAATCAAAGCATCCCCGTTGACAGATGGCCATCCAGCGTCTGCTTAAAGACCTCCAAAGAAGGAGACTCCACCACACTCCGAGGAAGTGTCTTCCATTGTCAAACAGCTCTTACACTCAGGAATTTCCTCCTGATGTTTAGGTGGAATCGCTTTTCCTGGAGCTTGCATCCATTGCTCCTTGTCCTATTCTCTGGAGCAGCAGAAAACCAGCCTGCTCCCTCCTCAATATGGCAGCCCTTCAAATACATTACTTAAACAGGGCTATCATATCCCCTCTTAACCTTCTCTTCTCCAGGCTGAACATCCCCAGCTCCCTAAGCTGCTCCTCATACGGCTTCATGGTTTCCAGACCCTTCACTGGACGTGCTCCAGCTTCTCAACATCCTTTTGAATTGCGGTGCCCAGAACTGGACACAGTATTTCACTTTGAATGTGTTTTTTCATCCCTTGTATTTAGATACAGGCAGAAATCACTCTGAGTCCATCTCTTCCTTTTAATGGAACCAAATTGCTGACTCCATTCGCTGTTTATGATGCCATAATGCATTCCTGAGATCTGCCGCCTCATCCCAAGCCATGCCAACATGGAAGCGGGTGGGTGGTGGTTTTGGCAGGGTGATGGATCTTTTTTATTTAAAATGTCACCCCTCCATCTTCATTAAGGCTGCCACCTTCAGGCTTCTCTAGCAGACTAATCCAGACTAATGGAGGGATTTAGAGTCCATCAGAGCCAAAGAATTTCAAGTTGTTTCTGATTTATGGCGACCGTAAGGTGAATCTATCCTGGGGTTTTCTTGGCAAGATTTGTTCAGAGGAGGTGGGCCATTGCCTTCGAGGCTGAGAGTGTGTGACTTGCCCAAGGTCACCCAGTGCATTTCTATGGCTGAGCCGGGTTTCGAATCCTGGTCTCTAGAGTCATAGTCCAAGGCTCAAACCACATTGGACATCTACATGCTTTGTACCTTCCTTGTA
The DNA here is from genome assembly GCA_026167975.1 of Phrynosoma blainvillii. Classification (NCBI taxonomy): domain Eukaryota; kingdom Metazoa; phylum Chordata; class Lepidosauria; order Squamata; family Phrynosomatidae; genus Phrynosoma; species Phrynosoma blainvillii. The sequence continues at coordinate 4,546,472 of JANUYF010000015.1, forward strand.
AGATGATGCAAACCCCTCTGTTGTTGTTTTGTTGCAATGAATAGGGCTAGCACTCCATAACTAACTCCTTGCTGTCTTCTACTAACTAAATAATTCCTCTTTGCCGCACCTGTTTTGCATCCTCATTTGTATTAGCATGCGTGTGGAGGGTTGTGTGTCTTGTAGTGCAGAATAATCGAATCCCATTGTGATCCATGAGTCTGACTTCTTATTAAGCGACACGTATCTAGTGCAGTCTTAGCTGTGTCTGCTCAAAAGGGAGTCCCATTGAGTTGAATTGGGACTGCAGGAAAGCATATTCAGGACTGCCGCCTTACAGTAAAGGTGTGTTAATCCCAGTGGTTGACCCTGGTTCTTCTGGGCCAAAGAGGGCTAACCCCATTCAGCTCAACAAGGGCCAAGTTCAATGTCAAAGAAGTTCTCAGGAGCCACATTACAGTGGAGGTCTCAAAGCTTCTATTGACAATGACTAAATCTCAGAATAGGTATTTCGCTCAAGGGAGAAAGATGCCCTACAAAAGCTTGGAAACCATCACACAATGGTGTCACAAGAAAGGGTGTGAGGTCACTTGGGGAAGACCACAAAGGACATCCTGAGTTCCCGTGAGGCTCAGATTCAGCCTCCGGTTGTGTACCCATGTGGCACGCCATGCAGTCGCTAGCCTTGCCTCCTGTTTTATGTCTATGAATGTCCTCCTGTGCCAGTCCCTTGCAGGAAGGAAGATGGAAATGAAACGGTTAAGCGTCTCCTTGGTTGTGGTTCTCTTTCTCATCCTGGCCCTGCAAATCTTGTCAGCCATCGATTTTGACCCATACCGGATCCTCGGGGTCAGCCGGACAGCCAGTCAGGCAGATATTAAGAAGGCGTACAAGAAGCTTGCCCGGGAATGGTGAGTGAATTGAAAATAGAAAATTGAAAGGCATCAAAATGTTCTTGCTTCTGTCTTAACGTACTGAGCTAGAAACACAGGTTGTGTATTTCTTGAGGTCCTGTAGGCCTTTGCTGTGAGCAGCGGGGGGAGTTTTATCTAAGGGAAATGGATGAGAAGATAATGTGAGACAGAAAAGTTTTGTGCTGTTGGTGGGGAAGGAGCTGGAAAAACAGGACAAGTAACTTGCTGGAGGGACACAGGATTGCCCAAGAGGTGAGGTTAGCCATTGTTAAGTGGGATGAGACATATATTTTGCTTGCATAAGGTCCAGATTCAGCCACTAGCCTCTCCAGGATTTCAAATGACAGGATTTGCTAAACAATGAATGGTAAAATGTATCATCACCCATTCCTTCTTCTCCACCTTTCCCAGTGGAAGGCAGGGATATGAATAACTCCAAAGTACAATCACTTTTCCCTTCTTTTGCCTGGAGAAGACGGGGACCTGTGGATGGGTGTGTTGAGTAGCCAAGAGCACTCCGAGGCTGAACAGAGAGTTTAAGGAAGTTTTATTCTAAGTAAGAAGGATTGCATCCAGTTTTTGGGTAGCATATCTTGGAGCACCCTTCTCCAGGCGTAGCTTAGAAAGTTGCAAAGTTACAGAAACCTTGGAAGTTACAGACACCTTGGAATCAACAACCAACAAGGGAAAGACAACAAAAAACTCTAGCCAGCAGAAACTGTAGTGAGGAAAATGGGGGGCTGCAATCCAATGCTGTCTGGTGGACTACACATTCTCCACTCTGCTGGAAATAATTGTTGCGAAAGCAGGTATGAGATTCTTCCAAAATACAGCTTCTCCAAAACTCTCCCATTTAGTGAGGTTTGGAAAGCTGCACTGTGACCCCAGCCTAAGCAGTTCCTTATCAAAGATAAGTTTGCACAAAGATAGGAAAGTTTCAAAATGCACCCAGGGGCTGCATAGATCTTGTATTCTTTGTTAATAGAACCGTATTTCTGTGTCATGCACAGCTCTGTAGCTCTTATTTCTTTGCCTGTGTTTCTCACCTCTGTTGACACTCCTGCGTATGAAATGTTCACTTCTTAAATACCTGCTAATTCTCTCTTTGCACCACCATCCAGAGCCCTGGGAATAAGCCTTTGCAAAGAAACCCACTTAAACATCAAACAGATTAAGTCTGGCTGACAAACTCTTTAATTAATGTCACTTCTGTCTCCTTTGCCCACGCAGCGCCAGTCTTGAACTCAAGTTGACAGCCTTGTGATCAAACTACTGACGGTCTTGTATTTGCATTCCAGGCATCCCGACAAAAATAAGGACCCAGGAGCAGAAGATAAGTTCATTCAAATCAGCAAAGCTTATGAGGTATTAAACACTCATTTCTGCTTTTGGACTTCTGCATGTGAGAACTGCGAATATGCCATTTTAAAGAAGTAAATTTGATTGTGAGGGTGAAAAGAGTTGTTGTGTACCTTCAAGTTGTTGCTGATTTATGGCAACCCTAAAGGTACCCGATGTGAGTTTTTTTGTCTATGCATCATTCTTACAAGTATTGCAAGCGTTGTTAGATCTTCTAGCCATTGGATCATAGGTGGAGAAAAATTATCTTTCCAGTGTGTGAATATATATGTGCCTTCAGGCTGCCTGTCAACTTAGGGAGACCACTGAATTTTACAGGGTTTCTTGAGCAAGGAATACTCAAGACGTGGTTTTGCCAGTTCCTTCCTCTGAAATGTAGCCTACAACACCTAGTATTTGTTTGTGGTCTCCCAGCCAAATACTAACCAGTATTTGCATAGCTTCCACAATCAGGATCTGGTGCCTTTAGGGTATTTGAGGACTTACACACAGGGCAGAGGGTTAAATCTTCATATTTGTCTCCAACAGATCCTGTCCAATGAGGAGAAGCGATTAAACTTTGACCGCTATGGGGACCTGGGCGAAAATCCGGGTTACCCTCAGCAGCAACAGCAGCAGCACCGCCAATTCCACCACTTCCACGAGAGCTTCTATTTTGACGAGTCTTTTTTCCATTTCCCGTTCAACTCGGACCGCCGCGATTCCTCCGACGAGAAGTACCTACTTCACTTTTCCCACTACATCAATGAGATTGTGCCCGATAGCTTCAAGAAACCGTACCTCATCAAGATCACTTCAGACTGGTGCTTCAGCTGCATTCACATTGAGCCTGTTTGGAAGGAGGTGATCCAGGAGTTGGAGGGGCTGGGTAAGCCAAGCTTGCAGGGATTGGTGGTGGTCGATTGGTGGTGGTCAGGGACTGGGACTGAAAGCAATTTACAATCTGAATTAAAAATAACATCTAAAATGATTTGTTGTTTTTATTGGATTCCTTCCAGTTGTTTCCAACTTACAGCAACCCTAAGGTGAACCTATTGCAGGGCTTTCTAGGGCTGAGAGTGTGTGACTTGCCCATGGCCAAGCAAGGAATCAAATCCTGATTTCCAGAGTCGTTGTCCAATGCTCACACCACTACACCACAATAAAGAGCACAAAGAGCATTAAAAGGCATCCAGAAGTTGAAAAAGAATCCATATGAAATTTTTAGCTCTTTACTTCTGTTACCTTACAAACTGCAGCACCAGTTGATCCATGATGATCTCCCAAATTCTACAGCATTAGTTGTATTCACAGGAAAAAGTGTGTGTGTGTGTGTGTGTGTTGTTGGGTTTTGGGGTGTTTTTTTTATACAACACCAGCATGCCGGCTGGGGGATTCTGAGAACTGAATTCCAAAAGAGTCACTCTCCTAAATCTGGTTGTGACCACAGCCTTTCCATTTTCGAGATTCCTTTCAAACTATCTTTCTTTCGCTTTTTTCAGGTGTGGGGATTGGGGTTGTCCATGCTGGTTACGAAAGGCGCCTGGCCCATCACCTGGGAGCCCACAGCACCCCATCGATCCTGGGGCTTATCAATGGGAAAGTGACATTTTTCCACAATGCAGTCGTTCGGGAGAATCTGCGGCAGTTTGTGGAGAGCCTCCTTCCAGGGAACCTTGTTGAGAAAGTAATTACCACCGGATTGGGGAAAGGTGGTCTAAAAGGTTTCGCTTACCTTAAATAAAAGTACAATGTGCCCTTGGTATCTGCTGGGGTTTGGTTCCAGGAGCCCTTGAAGATACCAAAATCCATGGATTTTCAAGTCCTGTTATATACAATGGCCTAGTAAAATGGCATTCCTTATATATAAGGTACTGATACCTTTTTATGTCTTGCGTTGAAGATTACAGATAAAAACTACGTCGAGTTCCTTTCAGAGTGGAAGAAGGAGAATAAACCCCACGTCCTCCTCTTTGATCACATGCCTCTTGTGCCACTGCTGTACAAGGTAAGAAAAGAGTCAGCTCTTGACATAGATCTCTCATCCCTTTTGTAAACTCAGCTTGCCCTCAGGTTCTGGGAAGGGTGGGGAAAACAAATTGCCATGTTTGTGACCAATTTTGGGTAATTTGGGTCAATTTCCAGGAGAGAAAAAACCCAAAATTGTCCCAGCTTTTAAAAACATTTGGTGAGGAGGTCTGGGGTTTTTGGAGGGCTTGAGGAGGGTTCCAGGAGTCACATGCCAGCTCCAAGCTGTCCACCTTTGGTGTAGCCGTTACCACCTTCATCTTCCCTTCCAGCTGACTGCCTTTGCCTATAGAGAGTACTTGTCTTTCGGTTATGTTTACGTCGGTCTCCAAGGAACGGAGGAACTCTCCAGCCAGTATAACATCAACGTCTACACACCCACCATGATGGTCTTCAAAGAGAACATTGATAAACCTTCAGATGTCATCCAGGTAGAGAGGACTGTGGTTGCCAAAAATGAGCTCTAAGGCAAGAGAGGAGTTGGTTAGACATTGTGGCGGTTGTGTGCTTTCCAATCATTTCCAACTTGTGACAACCCTAAGGCAAACCTATGGTGGGATTTCCTTGGCAAGATTTGCTCAGAGGGAGTTTGCCTTTGCCTTACTCTGAGGCTGAGAGAGTGTGACTTGCCTAAGGTCACCCAGTGGGTTTCCATGACTGAGCAGTGATTCAAACTTGGGTCTACTGGGCTGTATCTGAACTGCAGAAATGATGTAGCTTGACACCACTTTAACTGCCATAATGCAATGCTATGGAATTTGTAATTTTATGAGATATTTAGTCTTCTCTGTCAGAAAGTTTTGGTTCTACAAATAGACTACAAATCCCAGAATTCCATAACATGGAGCCATAGCAGTTAAAGTGTTGTCAAACTGCATTACTTCTGCAGTGCAGATGCAGCCCTGGAAGCCTAGTCCAACACCCAAAACAGTATACACACACTGGCCCTCCAGTATGAGCGTGGCTGGATGCTTGCAGTCTAAATGGAAACTCTCTCCTCTTTCAGGATATTACGATCCCTCATCACAAAATGCTTCACATATCATTGAATATTGTCACAGTCTCAAAAGCCTTTTCATCCGCTGAGAACCTGATGTCTCTTCCCATCTTCCTTCTGCCAGGCCCGGGCCATGAAAAAGCAGCTTATTGATGACTTCCTGTCCCAGAACAAGTTCCTGATGGCAGCCCGACTCACCAGCCAGAAGCTTTTCCAAGAGCTGTGTCCCGTGAAGAAGTCCCACAGACAACGCAAGTCAGTCCTCTGATGGGGGTGTCACTCCTCTATTGCATGGCTTCTGCAAATTTTGGGGTTTGATTGTGATGAGGTTAGGGTGCTCCTCTAATGACAGGGAGGAAATCTACCTGGGATGGTTCAAGAGAACCTTTAAGGTGTGAGTGGACAAAGTGTAACCCTGGGCCACATGCAATCCCCCAGGGCTATTTTTGTGGCTCCAGGGCCACTGCATGTGGTTAAAACACAGGCTCCACAATGCTTCCAAATCTTTCAAGGTGTGGAGGGCATTTCCACCATGTTTCTTTGAAATGGGAAATGACCTCTGCCTTTGGGTTGAAGGGGCTGCTATTGCTTTGGGTTTCAAGTAGAAGCAGCTTAGGAAATCCAAGAACGGAACGAGGCAGGGTGGAGAGGAGGATATAAGGCTTTCTGGATGTTGGATCTGGGCTTCCAATACCCATCATCCCTGGTCCCTGGCTATGCAGATTGGGCCTGATGGGAGTTAGTGTCCCACAGCATCCAAAGGACTATTCAGATTCTTCAAAAACCTCTACAATCTCAGCTCTCCTGAGGAACTAGCAATTCCTTCTTTCTCTTGGGAGATTCCTTGCTTACACCCAACATTCTCCCAACGAAGACACCAGTCCTCAGTGTTCCCTGAAATAGCACATATTCTCTTTTTTCTTTGTGTCCTAGGTACTGTGTGGTCTTGATTACTGGAGAGGGAGATAAATATACTGCGGGATATGAAGCCTTCCTGGCTTTTGCCCTGGCTAATACCAAGGACACCGTGAGGTTTGTGCACATCTACAGCAACTATCAGCGGCAGTTTGTCCACACTTTGCTGACAGACGATGAAAGCTTTCGGGGGAAGTCAGTGGTGAGTGTTCCAATCCAGATGAGTCTCACAAGCTATTCTTAAAGGCAGAACTACATCTTGTTGAAGCTTAGTAAGGAGTAAGTCTTCTGAACACACACACAAACAACCCAAAGCTAGTTCCTTAGAAGCTACTGTTTGAAGCCTGCCCTCTTCTATCAAATTATGGTCTGGCCCTCTGTCTCATGTCCAGGTGGTCATCTTGGAGAGGCGCAATGATGTTGGGCAGGTGATCTACAAAGCCTTGGAAGATCCCTGGAGTGGCAGTAAAGAGGACAACTTCATCCTCCTAGATCTTTTGGATCAGCTGAGGACAGACCCAGGGTTCCTCTCTTCGGATGCCATCCTGCCAGACTTGAATGATGAACTAGCTCCTGTAAGGAATTTTATCGTTTACTAAACAATAGTACGTCTCTCTTGTGGGAGCTTGATGGTGGAGTGACCAGGATTTGTTGTTGTTGTGTGCTTTCAAGTCATTCCTGACTTATGATGACCCTAAGGCAAGGTTATATTGGGTTTTTCTTGGCAAGGTTTGTTCAGTGGGGGTTTGCCATTGCCTTCCTTTGAGGCTGAGACAGAATGACTTGCCTAAGATTACTGAGGTTTTGTTTGTTTGTTTGTTTGTTTTTGCTGCTGAGACCCTGGAGAGGGGAACATGTTTGTTGATGCTTCTGCCTAGCAGTCACTCTGTCTTTCTCTTTTGATCCAACCACAGGTTTTCTTCCTTCGTTGGATCTATTCCAGCACTGACTACCTCTCGGACTGCTGGGATAGCCTCTTCCACAGCAACTGGTAAGCCTTCTGGGTTAACAGCATCCTTCTCTGGGTTGGTGAGAAAAGAAGAACCCACAGAATGGGGCTTCTTTGTGTCACCACCCAAAGACAAGCAGGAACTACATGATAAGACTTAACTTCATGTTGCTTTGGGTAACAGTGCTCAGCCATGTCAGGGTGCATCTACCCTGTAGAAATAATGCAGCTTGACACCACTTTAAATGCCATTATCAAATGGGTAATGGAGAACTGGAGTCTGAGAGGAAGGCAGCGTGAAAAGATGGATGGCCATCAATAGGCTGTCCCTAATGGGCAGCACCCCAGTCTTTGGCTTTAAACACACACACAGAGAGAGACATAACTTGATCCAATGGGTCATTCTCAGGGCTTGGGAACCTCTCTCTGCCAGTGTTGTGCCATGGCCATACTGGCTAGAGTTCTTAAAATTATAATCCTCCCCCCAAGAACTTTTTCCAAGTCCCGGTCTTCCTTTAGGGGCAGGAATCATTTGAGCCTCCAGATGTTACTGGATTGCAGCTTGCCATCCCAAAAAATTCAGGAGGGCCCTGTAATTCTAATCCCTGTATTATATCCTAATTTCTACCAGTCTTTTTTTTCCTTTTGTTTTTTTATCTCTTTGAAGTTAAAACAAACTTTATGCTACATTGTAGGAGAGGGGAGTCTTTAATAACCAGAAAGCAGTTCTAACATGAGAAAAAGATTGTGCCCAACCTGAATTGGAAGAGGGAGTTGCAAATAGCTATAGCAAATAGCAGGGAGGATGCAAAGACAGAAGGCAGCTAATCCTCAGCTTGCTGCATCTTAAAACCTGACTGAGAGGCAGAGCATTCAGAGAAAGACTCGGGAACTAACAGCTTCGTCGACTGCCTCTCTTACAGGCGAGAAATGATGCCACTCTTGTCCCTGATCTTCTCAGCCCTCTTCATCCTCTTTGGGACGGTGATTGTTCAGGCTTTCAGGTAAGAAGCCATCTCATTCTTCCTTGCTCTGCCTTGCCTTTGTATTTTCAACAGTTTCCTCCTTGTTCCCTCTTCTATTGATTTTTCATGTTTATGTTTCATCTTAACGTGATGTTAAATAAACTGTGAGTTCATTTTACTAATGCTTCCATTTCTGAACTCTGAACAAGTCAAGTTTTTCCTACCTGTTCCAGTTTTCCATGAACTGATTCTGACCTTGCTACTATATTGTAAATCTGATGTAATCCAGTGCTGCCTCTCTCTTCTCTGAGCCTAACTAGGACTGTAGTCCTTCAGCCAGCTACTGTTGAGTAGATACATATAGGATTAAACTACAACTAGTTAATGCAAGGAAACTGTTATCTCAGAACTTTTCCAGTCCCTTATCTGAGATAATTGCTCTTTTTCAGTGACTCAAGCGATGAGAGGGATTCGCCTCCCCCCAAGAAAGAAGACGGACCCTCAAAGAATGAGAAGAATGACACAAGCTTCACCAAAGAGAACAGGTTCCTCCAGCATTTGCTTTGCTCAGCACTAATATGTCTGATGATTCCTCTTGGGCTCAAAGAAAAGGCTAGAATAGATGCAGGCTTGTGCTGGGAGAGGTTAGAGGTCTGGTACTTCTCTCTGCTTGAACCCATATTTCTGCTGCTCTTTGCCAGCTAGCTGAGATCCATTAGAGACCAAGCATTGGGCCTGGGTGAGGATTGTGCAGACCATGGACACCCCTCGGATCATTTTTGTCCCCCAATTCAAACTGACAAAAGAAATATACTGAAAAAAAAATGGCAATTGCTGCTCTTAGGATCCTTCAGGAGTAACCATGCTCATTTAGACAAAGGTGCAGTCTCTCCCACCACCCCTGGCCATGCATTGATTTGCTTCCAACTGTTGTTGTTGTGTTCCTTCAAGTCATTTCTGACTTATGACAACCCTAAAGTAAACCTGTCATGGGGTTTTCGTGGCAAGATTTGTTCAAAGGGGGTTTGCCTTTGCCTTCCTCTGAGGCCGAGAGCCCAGCAAGACTGATCCATTTGCCTGCATTCGTACTAATTCTATCCTGAACTTTCTTTCTCCTTACAAGATCTCATTTGCTTTTTCAGAAACTGCATCACTCTGGTGGTTCATGTTCAGTTTGGATTCCACCAATGCAGACCAAGTGTGCTACTGCACAGCCTTCCCCCATCCCATATTTGAGCCTTAGGAGGGTACTTCAATGCATGATTTGGCCTTTCTCTGTGTTGAATTTTATCTTCCTTTTTGTGTTTTTTGCAGAATCCCCAAGAAGGGCTTCGTAGAAGTAACGGAGCTCACGGACATCACTTACACAAGCAACCTGGTACGCCTGAGGCCTGGTCACATGAATGTGGTGCTGATCCTTTCCAACTCCACCAAAACCCCTCTGCTGCAGAAATTTGCCTTGGAGGTGTACACTTTTACAGGGTGAGTATGAGGCGCCATCTCAAGAATGATATATTAAAATATCCAAAATACACATCACATTTATGAGGCTAATCCAAAGGCACACAATATATTAACTGGCATTCTGGTTTTGACTTATATTTTCATGGCCTTGTGTGTGTGCAAAATTGAATTGAGTATAGAATCATAATGTTAGAAGAAACTCCAAGGGTCATCCATGAAGACACAATCAAGGCCTTCCTTTTGACAGATTTCAGAACAGCTGTATTTGCATACACGTACATAATGAGTTATCTTGGAGATGCAATCCATCGAAACACAAAATCCATTTATGCTTTCCATTCCCTTTTATACGCATAGCCCACGACATTTTTAATAATTTTGGGCATGAAACAAAGCTTGTATACATTTGAACCATCAGAAAGCAAAGGTGTCACTCTCAGCAATCCATGAAAAAGGGTTTGGATTTTAGAATATTTCAGATTTTGGAACTCTGGATAAGGGAGACTCAACCTAATATAATAATTCATCCTTCTCGCCTTCCAGGAGCAGCACCCTGCACTTCTCCTTCCTCAACCTGGACAAGCACCGGGAGTGGCTCGAATATGTGTTGGAGTTTGCCCAGGACGCTGCCCCGATCCCCAACCAGTACGACAAGCATTTCCTAGAGCGAGACTACACAGCCTATGTCCTGGCCCTCAATGGCCACAAGAAGTACTTCTGCCTTTTCAAGCCTCGCCGCTCTGAAGACAACTCAGACCTCCTGATCCCCGGAGGCTCCTGTGAAGATCCTGATCTGGGGGAGGCACGGGGGAAGTCCTCCTCTTGCAGCCCACAGGCCAAGTTTGTGAAAAAGAAACTCAACAGATTATCTTTGTGGATGGAGCGACTCTTGGAAGGATCCCTACAGAGGTTTTATATCCCCTCATGGCCCGCGCTAGACTGAGACATCATTTTTGTGTGTGCATTTTTTTTAAAAAAGCAGGGTTTTGAAAGAGCATCTGTCGCACTGCAGACTTTGAAAGAGGACAACCATAAGCATCTCTCTTTCCAGGAATTTTACCTTCTGTCAGATAGATGGTAGCTTTTTAGACAGATCCTCCTAGGTCGTTCCCCTTCCCCAATGAATTAGAAGCATCCTTTCTTATCTTTGGACCTAGGAGTAATGGAATACCATCAGGCACTGACATCCATCATCGCAACCAAACGATTCCAAATATTCATACAGTCAAAAACAGACTGTCATTGGTGGCCCCTTCTGGCCATTTTGGTCCTGCCATTTTGGTTTTCTCTGATGCCAACAAAAACCTTGCTGCTGCAGAGCACTCTGTGTATGGATTTTGGTTCTTCCCCCCTTCTTTTAAATATTGGTTCTGTTTTACTGCACACCCTCCTGTGTCGATGTGCGTGCAATTCAGGTCTCTTCCCATGCATGCTACAAAACCCATTTCACAGGCAGCTCAATGTGATATTTGATGTTTTCCACTTCCCATTACGTTTTTTAGGAAAGTACCTTCCTTGTGTGCACTAGGTGGCTGAAAGAGAAGGAAATGGGTGAGACAGGGTGGTTTGGGGAATGGCAAACCTGCAATCCCTCCATCTCTAGATGCAATAAATCCACATGTAGGACCCACCAGGTAAGCCTCCACTAGGACAAGGAGCGGTCAACTAAACCGTAAAATACTATAGTAGACAAATGAGCCATTGAAATGTGTTTGTTCTTTCTAGTGCCTTCCTGCTTGCTGCATTTGCCTCTTTCTAAACACCTCTTTTTTAGAGCCATACCATGAAACCATTTGGCAATCATTAAACTTTAAAACTGCTATGAGCCAATAGTTGTGTGAAAGTGAGAAAACCTTTAAAATTCCCTGCTTGTGTGAGTTATCCTCCAGGCATCCCATTTCCGCTCCCAAAACTGCCAGCCGCACACCTTTCGGACAAGAATGAATGAAATTGCTTTGTATCAAGGAATTAAAGTTGTGTCTCTGATGATTGTATCTGCCAGGATAGTTTGAGGCTTCAATGCCTTGAATTGCCCTTGTCCGGTACTTGATTTTCCTGTCGGCAAATCTTTTCCCATCTAAATAAGCTGTTGTCGTTTTTAGCCTTTTTGAAACTGGTCTTAAGATGGCTGTTTAGAAAATTGCAAGGCTGCCTTATTGCTGTTTGCCCTGCCATTCCCTTTCAGAATGCACCGTTCTGTATAATACAGGGTTTCTCTTTTCTCATCTCTTGGCTGTGTCTTTTAAAAGCTGTTCTAAAAACTGCACACAAAAAGAATTGCGGGCTGTAACATTTCAGATTGCAGGGCATGTGTCTTTGTGTGTGTTCTACATTTGAATGTCCTCTGTGTCAAGCCAACAAACCTTCCCTCTGTAGCATCTTGGAGCATCACATTGTGATCTAATGTAGCCCTTTCCCTGAGAGGCTAAATTTCAACACACAGGAACTTCTTTCTGTTCAAACATGGCCCTGAATTCTGTAGCCTCGTAGCCTGTAGATTATTTAGAGAAGTGTGGTCTTTTGCCACTTTGCCAGTGGTGACTTCTAAGGGGGAACTTTAGGATGGATGCATGTGTGTTCATCTGCAGTAGTCTGCTGCTCTGAAGCTAGCACTGAGAAGGACACAGAGCTGGTGAAATCGCACCAGCCCTGGCTTTGTATGATCAATCTTTCCCTTGTTACCCAATGTTGAGAGGCTTCTTGGGAAAGCAGCTGCTACCCGTCAGTCAAAACAAGAAGGAAATCGTCCATTTTGCTGAGAAGGGCAATGCCATTTCTGCAGCTGTGGTCATCTCATCAAATCCTTCCTGTCAGTTTTGACAAATAACTCCCCAAGATGGTCCTCAGGTTTCTAGACCTGTTGGATTCTGCTATGACTGATAAAAGTTCTGGAGCAAGGTGCCTTTAATGGAGCTGGAACTCTTGAGCGGTTCTTTGAAATTAGTCTCATCCTCACTCAATGTACCCAGGAAGCCTGGCTTTGTTAGGGTGCCCTTAAATGGATTATAAGGGAAGGTCTGGGTATGAATTTCAGTCAGCCTTCCTTACGGGGTTCTTTTAGCAGAGCAATGTTGGTTGTGTTGCTGCCTTCTAGCCTTCGGATGATCGGAACTCATGTGTCTCAGCTAAATCAGTGATCTCATTTGAAAATACAAAGATTTTGCTGGCCTAGAAACCACTGCTGTGGCAATTATGTGGATGTTGGCAACCCATAGCACTGGCATCAGATTTAATTCATGGCCATGTTCAAATAAGATGGGAATCTCCAACCATTTGGAGAAGTTTCCTAGAAAGCGTGCATTTGATTGGAGACATCTAGGCAGAGGAGGGATGGAGAGCCTGTGTCCCTCCGCATGTTGCTGGACTGTAACTCCCATCAGTAAGGCCACTGGACCACACTGGCCAGGGCCGCTGGAAGTCAGGAAGACAACATCTCATTTGCAAGGGGTCCAACACCCCTGAGTTGTGGATTAGCAAAGAATCTCCAGGGAGAGAGATGGAAAAGCCTTTTATACTAGAAAATGGGAAGTGTGTCTTCTGACAACATACTTTTCTGCCATTTTGTCTGAGGTTGGTGAGGCAAGGACAGAAATATCCCACAGATGACAGTTAACAGAGGGTAACTGAAACATTACGGGGTAGCAGTAGTCCTTTTTGTCTGGTGAAGTGGGAATCTTAACCCATCCCTCCCTCCACCCCAAATGCCCAGCATGGATGCTGTTCAACTTACGCTCGCTATCTTAGTGGCCAGTTAATGCAGACCTCCTTTTTGTTGTTGCTGAATTGGGCACTAGCTGTGGGGCATTTAAATTGGCACACGGGCTCATTGTCCACAGTGGAATACCACTACCAATGACATCTGAGCCCAGGCTGCTTTGTCGAAAGAGAATTACCTTGTGATAACTCACTGGATCCATGCATAGAAATAACCTCAGAACTTGGGAAACCTAGGGCTACACTGAAAACTCTAGACCTTTTCACACTCCTCAGTTGTAGCACTACAATTTCCACTTTAACCACCATGGCAACATCCTATGTGGAACCCTGGGGTTGGTTGTACTAGAGCTCCCTAGCTGTGAATTCTAAGTACCCCCGGGACTACAAGTCTCAGGATTTCATAGGATGTCACCGTGGTAGTCAAAAGTGGAATCATGGAACTATTGGGGGGATGCCCCCCCCAAAGAATGATTGCAAGCTCTAAATCCACACTATAAAATGAATAGGCTTTCCAGTAACAATCTACTGAAGGACATGTTAAGATGAGAAATGTTCATTGTAAAGTGTCTGTTTCTGTTAAAGGATGCCTTGGCGCTCAGACACATCCAAAACTTCTCTCACTCAACCCTGAAGCAAACACTTGTAGAGGGGAGATGTTAGTATAGCGTCTGATCCCACATGTGCTGTTTACTTTTCCCCTGTGACTTAAGTATGGTTCTCTCTCAGGACCCTAGTATGAATAATCAGTTAGTCCTAGGCTGGGAGTGTTGGTTTGAAAAGAATGCTAAATATTTTGCACTTTTGATACTCTGTTGGGGACAGGGAATAAATAATTTATTGGGCAAAACTGTCTTCTTCATTATTATTATTATTATTTTGTATTTGTGAACAGACACTAATTCTATTTTGGTTTGGTTTTGCTTTAAAGACTTACAGATTTGCAACCAAAATAAACTTATTTTAAAACGTGCGACCAAGAGGTGGTCAGGTGTGGTGATTCCTCTATTAAAGCAGCATGGAGGTGGGATGGTCTGTAACAGTGGGATGGTGTCACTTTGTGATGGGGATGGAAAGAATGTTCTCTAATATTGGTTTTTCTAGTTGCCCTGGTTTTGTATGAGGACAGAAGCAGGTCTTTTCACCTTTATAAGCATCTTCCATACAGGAAAAAAAGGAAGCTTGCCTGGAATCGTTTACATCGACTTCACTCGAGGGAGAGAGCAGAGCATTTCAAAGAGCAGATTTGCTCCTAGCAGGGCTGTGTTACCTATTAAGAAAAGGCAGAGAAAATGTTCCATCAACTGATGAAAAGATCTAAGCATTTGCCACCTTGTTTTGCAAGCTAGCTGCCATTTTTGGGGTGCTGGTGGATCCAGCACAACATGGCAAAAAGGCTGAGTAGAGCAGAGAGGTGGTCAATAGCCGATTTCAAATATTTGAAGGACTATCAAGTAGAACAAGAGTGGGTGAAGCATACAGTCTGTGGGCCCTCCAAGGATATTTTTCGGACCCCTGATCCCTTCAGAGTCCTCAATTGCCCAAAAAGCCAAACAAAAAACCCGCAAAATAGCAGTTCCAAGTCAATATCGCTGTAATAGCAGCAAAGGTGACCTAAGGAGGAGTTTGGGACAAGAAGGACCCTGTGAAGCTCTTGGAAAAATCAGACATAAAATATCCTTTGTTGGGCTATTCACTTACCAGAAGCGTCATACATGGGGGCAACTTCTACCAAATCCCCTCCTACAATATTTAGTCCTCGGCAACCACGAAGGATCTCCAGAGCCTGTTTGAAAGCAAGAGAATGAAAAGAGGTTGGATGGAGCTCTCCAACTGAGCCCTGGCACCTAGAAAAGTTAAGTGTTTGAAACAACATCTCCCAGAATCCCCACCCAGCAGGGCCAACTAGCCATCTTGGCCAGGAGTGGATTCCTTGAGCTGCCATTTTACAAACTTTTCCAGGCTCACCAGTGCAGCCAGTGTGGTGGCCATCATGGAGTTTTCCAGATATTGTCAGGCTACAACTCCCAATAGCCCTAGTGAGCCGTACCAGCGGTGAGGAATACTGGGAGATGTAGTACAACAACTTTCGGAGACCTGCATGATTCCCACCACTGTCAAAGAAAATGGACTTCTTTGGGGAAGTAATTTTTTTGCATTTTGGGTCTTGGGCGACAGAATGATGTTCTCCGGACTGCCTAAAACTCCCCTGCTTTAGCTGCTGCTTCGGTGTAGTGAGTTGGGCCTCTGCCCCCGGGCAGATGGGTTTTAGAGTCCTTGTTAGCATTATGGTCACATTTTAACAGCTGTCCAGCAACACAGGAACAGTCTCTTTAATAGTGCCTTTCTTGGGGTACCATTTTGGCATTAGCTGGGCAGTCTGAGTTTGGGAAAAGATAAGAAGGCTGAGAAGGGGCTGGGGGAATGAATTTTCCTCTGGTATAACCTGCTTGGCAAAGTTCACATTTTGCAGATTTTACCTGAGCAGGGGTGAGTCCAGCAATCTCAGGTGTCCCCGTGCCAGGGGCATAGGCAGGGTCGATGCCATCAATGTCAAAGCTGATATAAATGGGCTTGTCGCCCATCTGTTTTCTCACATCTGCCATCAAAGGGACCAGCGATTTCATCCAGCAGTCTTCTGCTAGCACTACCCGGAAACCCTGCAGGGAGGCAGAAAGTGAAGGCATATTGTGTTTGAACAGAGAATCCTACACCCATGGAGGTGAGAAAGGACATCTTAAGACTCTGGCCAAAAAAATAAATACATCTGGCTATTAAGAGAACTGTTGTGCTTGCCCAAGGTCACCCAATGAGTTTCCATGGCCAAGCAGGGATTTGAACCCTCATCTCCCAGAGTCATAGGTCAACACTCCAAGCTGGCTCTCCACACATTGCTGCCTTGGGTCTAAATAGGATTGTGAGTGCCATTGAATCAACTGGGTTTCCCCACATGAATTCTCCATCTGAGAACTGTTTACCTGGTCCCGGCAGTACTTGTATGGATCTGGAGAATAGGAGGAGCCTCGGATTCCAATCTGAACGACCCGCTTGCAGTCCAGGAGACCCTCATCCACACAGCGCCGAAAGGGGGTCCCATGATAGATTTTTTCACCCAGCGCTTGGTCACCTGTGTCTGTGTGAGCATCCACATGCACCAGCCCCACTGGGCCATACCTAGTCAAAGAAGAGAGGTCACAGCAAGCAGGCCAGAGAACATGGATCTATTATTACTATAGCTCCTACTAATTTATTTATTACACTTATTTACTAACATTCATTTACACCCTTTAGCACAGCATGCCCTCCAACTGTCCCAATTTGACAGTTTTTTAACTGATTAATCCTCTGCCATCCCACTTTCTCAGCTGCCCTTAAATGTCCCAGTTTCTCCCTCCCACTTTACTCCTTTGTCTTCTGCTTACTTCACTTACTGCAAACTGAGTTCAAAGAGCAAAAGTGGTTTGCATTCAGCTCAGCCAAAAGGAGAGAACGTTTGTTTTTGAGACACAGCACAGGCATAATATTGCTTATTGCTAAACTTGCTCCCCAGCTTTGGCATAAATACCTCCATCACCCTGGGTGCCTTTTCCCTTTCAAACTTACTTTTCCGCAACAGCCTGCAGGATTGGGTATGTTATCGTGTGGTCTCCACCTGCAAGAACAAAAAAACCTGCAGAGTGAAAGGCTGTCCCAAAGCTTCCTTCCTTCAACACTACAATCCTGTCTCTCTGCTCATGTCCTCTACAACCAAAAGAGATGCCCAGAGTAGCTCACCTGTGACACAGCCCCAAGATTTTTGATAACAAAGACATGGATCGGGTTTCTACATCACAGTGTTTTGGCACTTCCTAACCAGTGTCTTGATGTGCATCGGGATCATTCGAATGTCTGTATTCACCTAAAGTGCTGCCATGACGTTACACGATGTGGACATCTGTTGTGCAATGGTAGTCAGTGGACTGACTGATGCGCAGTGAGGCCCATTCCCATGCCATATCACTCACTCCACTGACTACCACTGTGCAACAGATGCCTGTACATTGTAATGTCACATCGGCACCTTAGTGAATACGGAGATCTAGAAACTACTCAAATCAGATTTTTTGCGCACAGAAAGCGTTTATGAAGACACAAGTCTCAAACAGAATGCCAGCCTTCCCTCCCAACTCTTGGATTCCTTTGCCTCTACACTTGAATTTGGCAGCCATCCCACACAGTAGCTTGAGACAGAAATGCTTTTTCCTAACAGCAATGTGTTGTTATGATTAGGTGTTGTGATCTAGAGCAATGCTATCCGAAGTAGAGGCCCATGGACCAGATAATCTATGGATTATCAATTGGTAATCCCTGGAGACCTACCCCTAGGAGAGACTGAAACAGTATTGAAACCCATTCACCAGATATCTTCTGTAACCTAAGCCACCTTAGATCACTTCAATTGCCCCCTTGCCTACTTACTTACCCATCGTAAGAGGAACACAGCCTCCTGCCACAATCTTTTGGAAGGCTTCGCGGATTTGTCTGCAGCTGTCCTTCAGGTTGTACAAGTTGACATTCACGTCACCAATGTCGGCAACCATGAGAGAATAGTACGGATCTGCCCCAGTGCTTGGGTTGAACCTCCTCACCATCCCCGATTCGGCACGAATGTGGCGGGGACCAAACCTGGAAGAGAAGTGGCCCCAAGTGGTCATGATTATTCAGCTGTCTTAGGCATGCTGCCAGGTGGTGCTAGCAGCCCATTCCCACCACTGGCATTGGAGACCTTCCAGGTCTGGAGGGTCTGCTGACTAGGTGGGAAAGTGAGTCACCATCCTTTCCTGCCTGGCCAACAGCCCCACCAGACCTGGAAAATACTCTTGAAAAGAGAAGAGGGCATTAAAAAATGATCAGCACCAGGTGTCAAATACACTAGGTACACCACTGGCTATTGCAATACCATGTGTCTTTGTCTGGCACTGAAAGATTCCTTGGTGAGGCCTGGGATCCATTTCTGGAACAAGACATCCCTGGATGATCCTAGAGTCAGAACATGGACCCTTAGAACTGGTGTAGTTCCTCACCTCAGATTCTCAACTTGATGTTTGGGGTGTCCCTCTTGTTGCCAACCCACTGAGCCACACTGCCCTGCAACCTCAAGGCCAGATCCCCACTTACCTGGCTCCTGGACGGTTGGAGGTTCCTGTGTCAAGAGGCACTCCGACAAAAGCAACATCCAGGCCTTCTGCTGAACTCTGGACGGGGAGCTTGAACATGGAACAGACTCCCACAGGTCTGGCCACCGTTTCAGCGCTGGGCGGCACATTGAAGCTGGAACTGGAGGCGAGGCGGTTGCAGTGAGAAAGAATTCCTTGGGCCTTGAAACTTTTCAAAAAGGAGCCAGGCTGAATTCTGGGCAGGGAGCCAGAACTTGCTGGGCAGCTTTTCCCACAGTTGGGTCGAAAAGAGGGAGGCTGAATTGGGCTTGCCAGGAACACACTCGAAAAGGCACGAATGCCCAAGTCCGGGCTGTTTTTGCAAACCTGCAAGAGGGGCTTGCACCTCATGGAATGCAAAGTCTGCATTCTGCCATGTGTGGAAGGAGGGCAGAGATTCTATGGGGCTCTTTGCTGGACACTTTAAAGGCAGCCCAGAGGAGGTGAACACCCCTGGATAGCCCTGCCCTCTGCCTCCTCCCCACAGTTCAAGGGGCAGAGCAAGTAGCATGCAGGCAAATCTTGAAGAGCTTTTTCTTTCCACACTGCTCTGGCTTTCCTCTCCTCTCCAACTCACCAAGCAGGGCTTGGAGCTTGGAAGAAATAACTCAGCCAGCTACAAGTTTCTCTTTTGTGTTAGTAAGGGTGGAACGAGGCCACACATTTCCAAAGAAACATCACCAGTCTTATTATTCATGTGCTTTCAAGTTAACTCTGACTGATGGCAGTTATTCCTGGGTTTTCTTGGCCAGATTTTATTCACAAGATATTTGCCCCCTCTTCCTCTAAGTGTGTTTCGTGGCACAGTAAGGATTTGAATGCTGGTCTCCCAAAGTCTAATCCAATACAACATGAAGGCTCTTAGGACAAAAATCAAGATTTCCATGCCCTCCATCATGAAAACAGATCCCACTGTCAAAGCATGGTTCTCCTCAGAATCTGAGTCTTGGTCAGCATGAGAACAAACCAAACAAATTCTTATCAGTGTTTCAACAAACAAACCACTTTATTGCACCAAATAATTAACTCTCCCAACAACTAGCAATAAAAATCTTGCCACATTGCAGCTACAAAGTTTACCAAGAGGCATTAGGAATGCTCACTGTAGGCTAAATATTAAACCAACTTTTAAAAAACACCAACATTTCTTTGTTCTCTCATATAAGAGACACTCTCTTAGCCTGGTGTGATGCTATTGTGTACTGAAGTAAATTTTTCTCTGGTTGCTCACTCCTTACATTTTCCAGCATCACCTTGAACTGGATATAACTCAGTCTATCAATCTACTCATCTACTCATTTCTTTGTAAAGGAATAAACACTCCCACAAAAGAGATAATGTTAAAGGGAAGGCCTGTTTTGTTTGGTTTTTTACACAGCCTCTTCCTCCAGAAGCCAAATGGAAAGCATTCTGATATTTAAGCAGAAAAGAAAAAAAAAGATCAACTGTTCAAGCTTTTTTCTGTAAGATGTGAGATGGGGAAGGCTCCTCTGTAAATGATTTAGATAATTATTGCTTTCTTCTAACTCAGTAGGAACTTTTAAACACTCAACTCTTGGAAAGGGCAGCCCAGTTCCTCTGGTTTAACAGCAACATACATTGACCTGAGTTCCTTTAGAGGCTGGATGCACAACCACACTGAATAATTTTTGCTGTCAGACTTAGCTCTATCATCTTGGCACTTACGACACCCCAGATCTCGGGCCTGTCTTCTCACCTAAAGAAAAGAAGGCTCTGCCATTTTTAGGCCTGTAAAGAAAAGTGCGGCTCAGCTACTCCAGTGCTTTTAATGAAACATTCAAGGAAACAGCAGCAAAGGTGGTGAGGAGATCTCAGTCCTACAACGCCATGCTTCTCCATGCATACAGCAGGGCAGCTGCTTCACAGAGCTCTTGGTAGTCCAGGTTGGCCAAGAAGCATCTCTTCAGCTTTATTTCGACACTGCTCTTGCCTCCAAGTCGGTCCACCAGTAAGGTGGCAGCTGACTGGTGAAGCAGCCAGCTGACCATCTTGTTCAGCCTCAGCTCCTTCCGGCTGAGGAGGTCTTCACCCCAGAGGCCCAGGTGGAGAACGTTGGCTGCCACGCGGGCAGAGAGCCTCTGAAAGAGGAGAGGAAAGGAAAATGCCACAGCCTCTTCCTTTGGCTCACAGATCTGGGTCCTGTTCACACTACAGTTATAGCCCTATGACCCCACTTTTAACAGCCATGGCTGCATATAGAGCTTGCAGTCTGGAGGAAACACTAAATCTCTGTCTGAAATTCTAAATGCCCTTCTCTAAATTGCAAATCTCAGAAACTAATAGGTCTATAGACTATAGCTGTAAATTTGTAATGTGAAAAATCCCTTGGTATGGTTTTTCTTCAGCTTCAACTTGCAAGCTCTTTCCAAATTTGGGGTGAATTCTGAAAAACACTCTGGTTTCTTTATTTTTAATTAGTTGTGATGTTTACAGCTCATCTTTCATATTTAAGGTAGCAAACATGGCTCCCTTCTTCCCCACCTTAACCTCACAACAATCCAGAAATGGGACTGCCTAACTCCTATGCTGTGCTGGCTGTGAGATTATGGGAGTGGCAATCCAATAAGAATAGAGGGGCCAAGTTGGCAAAAGCCACCCAAGAAATGCAAGAGAGTGAGGTTGCCAAATGCAAACTCTCTTAGGTAAGAGCAATGCCCAGAAGCCTTTGCAAAAGGTAAGATGGTTCTCACCGTGGCAGGATCCCGCCGGAGCAGCCGTCCCACCAGCTTCTTCACTTCAGGGGGCACCATTTCTGGCATAGGTGGGAGCTCCTCCTCTCGGTAGCTTCTGCTTTCCAAAGCCACCCCCACTCTGCCATAGAAAGGGTTCCCAGTGCCAAAAATCTCATAAGAAATCGCCCCAACTGCCCAGGCATCTGTCTTGGTGTAATCGATCACAACGCCTGGTCCCGGGGTAGCTGTCACCACCTGGGAGAGGCAGGGAGAAACAAGTCATAGGATGAGGAAGAATATCTAGAAGCAAAGGATCTTCTCCAGCAAGGCAAATGGAAGGGAGGCCCACAGTTTCTTTCAGTAGCTGGTATGGTGGTGGTTGGTTCAAAAGTCAGGAAATCAATGCTTATAAAAGTTATTGTTTCAGTTTTTAGACTCCTCTACCCAGCATGCCAGTGTGTCTGTGTGAGGATGCTGGGAACTGTAATCTTTAAATGTCAAGCTGTGGAGAGATCAGAGCAAGTGCGGAGGAAGATTCTTCCCTTTCTTTCTGGGAACTTAATCTTAACATGCCACACAGTTTTCCTCTTTTGAAGCTATTTGCATTGGGGGGGCTTCCCCACTGGTGCAGCAGAAGGGGACAAAGGGTGAAGCATCCTCCCCATACAGTATGCAGTATGTCTGGAATAGTGCATGAGCCCAGCAAGCAGAATTGCTGGTTACTTGTGGAAAGAGAGTAAGACTTACCTCTGGTGCCATGAGGCAGCTGTTGCCCCCACGATCCACATACCAGCTGGTAAAGGGAAGTTTCAGACCAATCTTTTCATCAGCCAAACAGCAGCCAAAATCTGTGATGACCAGCCCTGGCAATCCAGCTGCAAATAGCAGGAAAGAGAACAAAGTGAGGCCACTAAAGGATAGAGGGGTGACTGGCTAGAAAGAAGAACTGCAAAACACTTCTACTACACTGACATGTGTTCCTGAGTATGTTCAAATTTGACTGGCAAGGAATCCAGTTCTCCCTCTCCCTCTGTGTTGCTCTGTGATTACACAGCTAAAGGGAAGCACAACTTTGCAAAACACTGTGTCAAGGGGAAGACCCTCCTGGACTCATCTTTACTTCCCCCTTGCCTACCAAAAAGAATATTCTTCAGGGCCAAGACTAATCTGCGCCCTTCTATCAGCCAGAGAACTGTTTGTTTTCTTCTTCCCTCCCCATCCCTTTTTCCTCTGGTGTCATGTCTATCAGATAATAGGGATGTAGAAGTATTCATCATCCTCATTCTAACTCTTCCATGGTCTCTTTCAGACAGATTCAAAAGTGTGTACACAGTGATTCCAGAGAAAGAATGGTAAAATATAGCCATTCTGTAAAGTACTGACCACTCCAGGGTGTAGAGCCCAGGAATTAACCAAAGCCAATTCTGATTTTCACAAGCTACATAGCAACCATACCCCAGAGGTCACTCCACTGATAGCATTTATACCAAAGTCTTGTTAGATCACTGTTATGTCAACTAGTGTTTGGCATTCACTATTATGCCAATGACAGAGTTCAAGGCCAATCTATCACTTGGCAAATGGGCTAGTGAGTGAAACCAAACAGCCAAAGTTTTCAGCTCTTCAAAATGCTGCTTAGCAGTGCCCTTAGCCCTAGTATAAATGCACCATTACTGCTTCAATGTTCCCACCACACTATAAAACATTTATCTGGGCAAGCAGAGCCCATGCTTTTAGGCACTGCCAACTTTTCACAGGGCTGTTAATTTCATAAGTCTGAATGCTGTTTCTTAGCTCCTGTCCAACTGAGTCATGTACAGGCTGGAAGAAAGCTCCTGGAATTAATGTTTAACTGGCAGGTGCCTCAAAACAATCACAAGGCAAAAGTGCTTTGGACTCCAACTGACTGCAAGTTTGTCCTGGGAGTACCTTCACATTTGAGTGGTGTTGAATTATTAGCCTATTTGTACTGTGGGATTTCAGAAATCGCTGGTGTGCAGCCAAAACCAAGCCACAGGTGGCAGGGGATCAGGGATCCAGAGATAAAGTAGCAGCTATCAATTTACAATTGTAGGAAAGAAGATGCAGGACAGCCAATGGTATGGCTGTTTAATATGTCCCTACTATCTCTCTGTGATAAAAACCCATTAGCTCCAGAAGTACAAACAGGTTGTGAGTGGTGAGGGTCAGAGATATTATGAGAGAGATTTCACACTGAATGGGAAGACTCTATGTAAGCCACTGAAGAAGAAAGGAAATTCAAAGAGCACTGGGATTTTTTTTAAAAGTGTTGGCTAATTTATAGTGTTTGTAATCAGTTTTCTATTGTCAGCTGCCTTAGGTCATACATCAGGAGAGTGGCAGGATATAAATAAAGATAAAATTACATTAAAATTACAGAGAGAGTCCAGCTTTGTTGACCTTTCCCTGTGGAAGACAGGGAAAGACCTCTTGTATCAAAAATTTATTTTGGTCTGTATTCACCACAAATCATAAACTGTATTTACAACAATCATCTTTTTGTTGGCTGAACTGAAATGGATTTAGGTCAAATTTATTCTTTATGTTTAAATAACAATCTTAGAGCTTTGCTTATTTCCTGACTCTTTATGTTTGATCATAACTCAAACCTCCAGAACCCAAAGCATAAAATATACTATTGTCTCAAAAATAGCAAACTGAAAATACAGTAGAGTTAAGCATGGCTTCCCGGGGAGTATTACATACCAGAGTCAATTTCAACAAGGATGTTGTCAGACTTCAAATCTCGGTGAGCCACTCCATGTCGGACAAGGTGGTCCACACCTTCCAGGAGCTGTAAGATCATCAAGGTGGCCAGGCGAGGGGAAGGGCTCCTCTCACAGAGATATTGGCGCAGGGTGTAAGGATAACTAGGGAGGACAAGCAAGATGGAGGGTGGAGCTCATCAGAAGAGAGTCAGCAAGCCAAATTTCACTAGAAATGGAAGGCTAGTGTCTCTAGTCCCTGTGCCATGACACCAAAGACTTCAGAGTTTCCACACTTTCCAAATTCTAACTTAAATTTTAGCCCACTGGATATTGTACAATACAATCCTATTTAGCTTTTCTCAGAACCTGCATCAGCCGGTTCTGTCAGACATTACTTATCAGTCAGAGATAAGTAATGCCAGCAGCTGCAGTTCAAGAAGACATGGAGCACCACACTTAGCTCACTCTGTCCTATTGTATTGGGGTGGGACCTGTCTTTTATACTCTTGTGTGGCATCCTATACGCCTATCACTCACCCCTTTTAAGGTGTCTCTCCCTTACTTGAAGGTATTAACCTGAATTTCCCTGAAGGATAATAGCAGTGAACCAATGAAGGGTAAATTTATCTCTTTTAACCTCCCAAGGACAGCTTGAAACTTACTGTTATTGGAAAGAGAAAGGTAAGATTTTGGTTAGCATTCAGCTTGGCATTCATATCTTCATAAATGGCCTTATGTGTATGCAAAATTGAACTGAATAATTGTTACAACATCTTATTCACCTTGGGGCTGCCATGACGTTAAAACTGCTTCCCAATGAGCATCCAGACACTGGCTAGGAAGAGCCAGAGCACAACATGAGTGCCCAATGGGTATCAGAAGTGCCCAATGCAAATTGGAGCCTTCATGCACATTTTTGCAATTCATTAATAGGTTTTCATTGCATTTTGGAAACATAGCTATGGATTCATAAAATTACAAAGCAGAGACTGTGATATATGATCTCAGCCAACATCTGAGGCCATGAGGGCTAGAAGCTTGATGTGCTTGCAGGCAGACTGTAAACCACCCAGCCCTCTCTTGACTTACTTTTTCATCACTAGGAAGAGTGTGCGGCTGTGCCCAATTCCAGAGGGATTGAGGGTAGAGGGCAGGACATCTGGATAATCCACCGTTGCTCCAGGGAGCAATGGGACATTAGAAGTGAATGCTCGGATCACCTGGACTATATTCGGATGTGGCTTCAGCCTCTTCTTTCCAAAGACAGGTTTCCTGTTTTAAGAAGATGCACTGCCATTACTGCAACTTGCAGCCTCTAACAGCAGTTAAGAACTGAAACCCTTTTCACCATCCCACTAAAATGTCTGTAAAAAAGAATAAGGAAAAACCAGAAGTGGATCTCTGTATGATAGGACTTGGGAACTCATTAATAGTGCTGATCATAAAAACACCCTCTTCATTAATGGTGTTACTAACAAAGTGTTCAAAGGCACCCCGTTTAACACAATCTGCTTACCTGGGTAAATATTTTGCACCTAGCAAAACAGATCTCTCTTGGTAGATATCAGTTTTATGGTGGGTGGGTGTTTTTTTAATGGAAGCAGATCCCACAAGTCTGAAACCTGCTCATTCATGGTTTTGCCAAATAACATCACTGTGCCTGTTGCCTTGCAGATTGACAAATGCAGCCTAGACAGAAGCCTGCACAACAAGCAATGTATTCAATACAATTGCTTCAATTTGTTGAATGCAGGGCTGTTGTTTTCCCTAATGAGCAGATAACTCTTCCCATATCCACTTCACCAGAGTTAGTAAAAAAATACCTGGGAGATTTGATTGCTCCAAATTCTCCAGGGAAGGCAGAGCTGCTGGCTGGAACAAGCTCCTGAGACATGGTGCTGAGGATGCCTTCACTTGAAGACCCAGCCTGAAAGAACCATCACAAAAAACACTCTTTTTATTGATATGCCCATAAAGACTCTCTGAAAACAGGGAGCTGAGCCATAGTGTGATATAGCAGCAATTTAAACATTTATATCAGGGGTGGGGAAAATGGGTTGTATATGTCCTCTAGACACTATTTCTGGAGATCCTGAAGTTCCTCAAAGATCCTTTTACCCCTCTGCTCTTCCAGTTTTGGGGCTGTAATTTTCATCCAATTTTCCAAACAGCATCCAAAATGCAGAAAAACACCCTCCTGAAAACAGCCCACACCCAAGCAACTCAGCTTTTGAGTGTTTACTAGCCAAAATGGCAACTGGAAGTAAAATCAATTCATTTGATCAAAGGTCTGGAAACCAAGCCTTAGTTTTGTGATATATTTAGGCTTCATTGTCAGAGAGTTCTAGTGCTGCAACAAACTACTAATCCCAAGATTCCATAGCATGGAGCCATGAGAGGTAAAGTGGTGTCAAACTGCATTATGTCTGTAGTCTAAAATTCTAATTTACAGCAGCCATTTTTGGCTGGTATACTGCTGAGAATGGAAGCATTTTCCTGCACCTCAGTTTTGCACAGTTTCATACCTCAACTTATACTTTGCTGGCCTCTATAAAACAAAACCAATATGATTTACAAAAATTTAAAGAATGCAGTGGGTCCTTGGTATCCTCTGGAGTTTGGTTCCTGGACCCACACAGATATCAAAATCCGTGGATGATCAAGTCTCATTAAATACAATAGACAGTAAAATGGTGTCCCTTATATAAAATGGCAAAATTAAGGTTTGCTTTTGGGAATTTATATCTTTTTGAATATTTTGAGTCTGTGGATGATTGAATCTGTGGGTAACAAACCCATGGATACATGCATATAAACCTATGCTTGCAAGTTTATATATATTTCCTATTTCCTGAGAAGAAGCCCATTCTCACCGAAATGTTCCACATCATCTTGATTGCCAAAGGGAAGTCTGATTTCCAGCTGGTGGCTTTGCAAGGGCCTTCTCCTCCATCAGCACAGACCTCTGAACTATTGCATGGCTTAAACTCTCCATCTTTTCTCTTCCAGCTGATTGTGAAAGGAGTGGTGGCTTCATACACGGCAGCACTGCAGCCCTTGCCGATGGGTTGGCCGATGAAATACTCTTCCAGTTTGAAGCCATGATGGCGGAATAAACCCAGCGGTTCTTTCTGGGCCTTGTTCCTCTGGATGAATATTGTCTGCAGGGAAAAGAGAAAAGGGGAATGTGGGTTAAGTCTCCCTTATTTGAAATGCTTGGGACCAGAGGTGTTTTGAATTTCAGGTCTTATTTTTGGATTTTAGATTTGCTTATATGTACATAATGAGATATTTTGGAGATGGGACCCAAGTCTAAACACAAAATTCATTGATGTCTCATATACATATAACCTGAAAGCAATTTTACACACAACATTTTGAATAGTTTTGTGCACGTAACAAAGTTTGTATATATGAGCCATCAGAAAGCAAAGGCATCACTATCTCAGCCAGCCATGGAAAAATAAATTGGTTTTTTTTTTCAATTTCAACGCAGCAGAAAAGGGAGATTCAAAAATATCTACAATATTTTGTTGTTGCTGTTGTCAAGTTGTTTCCGACTTATGACGACCCTAAGGAGAGCTTATCCCAGGGTTTACACTTATAATAGTGTCATTCTGGGGTCAATTCCATCTGGGTTGCATCTATGCTGCAAAATTAATGCAGTTTGACACTGCTTTTAATAGCCATGATGTAATGCTATGGAATTCTAGGATTTGTAGCTTTGTGAGACATCTAGCCTTCTCTGTAAGAGAGCTCTAGTGCTACTGCAAACTACAAATCCCACAAATTCTTTATCAGTGATTCCCAAACTTTGGTCCTCCAGGTGTTTTGGACTTCAGCTCCCAGAATCCCCAACCAGTTTGGCCAACAGTCAGGAACTCTGGGAGCTGAAGTCCAAAACATTTGGAAGACAATATTCTTGTCACTTTAGGTGCAAATGTATCCACAAAACACATATCAAACAGAAACCCACACTTCTTGCCAGAATATGCAAAATATTTTTCTTTTCCTAGTTCACTTTAGGTGTAAATATACAAAACATGTACCAAGGAGAAACCCACACTTCTTGCCAGAATATGCAAAACATTTTATTTTCCTAATTCACTTTAGGTGAAAATATATACACAAAACATGTACCAAGCAAAAACCGACACTTCTTGTCAAAATATGCAAAATATTTTTCTTTTCCTAGTTCACTTTAGGTGCAATTGTATACACAAAACATGTGTCAAGCAAAAACCCACACTTCTTGAAGAATTTGCAAAATATTTTCTTTTCCTAGTTTGCTTTAGGTGTAAATATATACACAAAACATGTACCAAGCAAAAAAGAAAAACAAAACCCACATCTCTTGCTATAATATGCCTGTGTCCTGAGAGAAAATAATGGTAGCTGCAGGTGGCTGTCTCATATTAATACCATAATAATAAGAATAAGAATACCATCTTAATACCCCATTTAACTAGGCCATTGTATACCATGGGACTTGAGCAGACATGGATTTAGGTATCCACAAGGGGGTCCTGGAACCAAACCTGCTTAGTATGGCTATATCCTCCCCAACCAAGAGATGCTGAAAGCCTCCAGCTCCCTCCCGTCTCCATGGCAACGAGCCCTGGTCCTCTCACTCAAGCCCTCCCGTCGCCATGGCGACGCGGCCTAGTCCTCCTACCTGGATGTCCTGGCAAGCCTCGGCCGCTCTCCTCTGCTCGCCCAGGGCCGGCTCCAGCAGCGCCAGCCCGAGGCTGAAGGCCAAGCCGAGGCGGCGGGGGCCGAGTGGGACCCTTTGCCGGAAAAGGAGAAGGCCCGGCGAAGGCGGTCCTCGAGTGAGGCCTAGTCGAGCCGCGGCCTCGCGTAGGAAGCCTGACCGGGGTTGGGGAGCGGGAGGCCTTGGCGGCGGAGGCGGAGGCACCAGAGCATGAGGAGCCCTTCCGAGCCATCGCCAAAGCAGCTCCCGGCCCAGTCGAGCCCCTCGGCCCAGCGCCTGCCGCAGCGCCATCGTGGCAGCAAATGGGGCTGATGGTTATTGTGGTGCTTGTTATTGTTATTATGACGGGGATCGTGACGCCTTCGAGGCGGAGCTGCGCACTGAGAGGCCAAGCCAGGCCCCTGCCTCGTCTTCTGCCCTGGGCTCCTTATATAATTGTTACTTTTTAAAACAAATAAAGCAATACCTTGGAAGAAATCGAAGCAATTCCATTCTTCTTTTTTGGCACTACAAAGCCCAGAAACCCTACCCCACCCCTCATTTACTTGGACTACACGACCTCTTCCAAGCTCTGCAATGTTATAGTTTCCAAGCTTCTTCCTTTTTCTTCTCCTCTGAATAAAAGTTTTGTTCGAATTGAAGGAAACAGAAACTCACACCTCATGACAGAATATGCAAAATATTTTGGGGGTCACTTTAGGTGCAAATGTATCCACAAAACATGTGTCAAGCAAAAACTGACATTTCTTGCCAGAATATGCAAAATATTTTCTTTTCCTATTTGCTTTAAGTGCAAATGTATCCACCAAACATGTACAAAGCAAAAATATTTTTTTTCTTTTCCTAATTCACTTTATATGCAAATGTATCCACAAAACATGTACCAAGCAAAAACTGATACTTCTTGCCAGAATATGCAAAATATTTTTCTTTTCCTAGTTCACCTTAGGTGCAAATGTATCCACAAAACATGTGCCAAGCAAAAACCCACACTTCTTCAATC
This sequence comes from Phrynosoma blainvillii, assembly GCA_026167975.1. Taxonomy (NCBI): domain Eukaryota; kingdom Metazoa; phylum Chordata; class Lepidosauria; order Squamata; family Phrynosomatidae; genus Phrynosoma; species Phrynosoma blainvillii. The sequence continues at coordinate 4,576,066 of JANUYF010000015.1, forward strand.
CTATGCATCCTTTGCCAGGAAGAGAAAGTCTTGGTGAACTCTTAAAATTATTATGCACAACATGTGGGGAATTCATGATCAGAATAATTCAAGGGCTAGAATGCTCCCCGATGGATTTTTCGGCTTATAATGATGTTGCTCCCTCTTCTCATGTTACATAACTGGAGCAAAACACAGTAATTTATGTTCTGTTTTGATTGGAACGGAGCCGGGGGATTAATGTTGGCGGAAAGGCATTTTGTTCCGCCGTGACATTTATCACCATGTGGAACCAACAGTCTTTAATTATTGGGAAATTAAAACCCATTACAGTAATCCTTGATCGAATTTCATAGAATCAGATGGTGCAATTGGAAAAGGAACCCTGCTTTTGGGACAAATAAATGTGGCAAAGTTTTTCTTCCATCGTGCAAGGAATAAAAAATTAATTAAAATAAGAGTTAGAAAGAGGGTTGAAAACACAGTGATAAGGTTTAATTCTATCGTTCATCTTGCATCCTACGCTATTGGGGTGCAATTTCCTGGGTTTGATTTCTTTCCCCCTCTGAGTTCTCTGGGTTTGCATTACCTAGTTTAAATTAATTTCTTAAATTAATTCTGGAATCCATGCTTACATACCTGGCTGCTCTTCAATTGATTTCCATCGCATCCCACCTGATGTTAATGATAAACGCAACTGCATTGCTAAAACACTCGCCAAAAGCAACATGGATTTCAGCAGAATTACGACTGCAACAAGTTCCTATTTGTGTATTATTTTAGTGATGCACAAATCAAGTTAGGTAAAGCTGCTAATGTTGCACAAAGATGTCAGGTTTGTATTGTTTTTCTACAATGTCTTCTCAACACATATGAGGAAGAGTACACATGGTGTGATGCTTTAAGTCTTGGACTAGGACTCTGGAGACCAGGGTTCGAATCCCAACTCAGTCATGGTAACCCAGTGGGTAACCTTGGGGAAGTCACACACTCTCAGCCTCAGGGTAAGGAAACTTGCCAAGAAAACCCCAGGATAGGTTCGCCTTCAGGTCGACATTTTGACACAACAACAAATGCATTTATGGTTAGTGAGCCAAAAAAGGAATTATAATGCATTTTTATAGGCCAGGAGTGAACTCATGTAGTAGCTCTGGTAGCTGGATTTTTTGGCACCAGGAGTTACAATCCCCGCAAACAGAATTAAGTGATAGGAACACAACTTCTGGTTTGGAAAAAGGGGGACGTTGGATGTTAAAACAGTCTAGAGGGGCTTCTGAAATCTATACCCTCCAACATTCAACGAAATCTATACTCTCCAAGCAAAATCAGAGTGTGATCAAAATAGCAAACACTGTTAATGATGAAACTATGAGAGGGATGCAGCAGTTTGCTTCTGCCTGGGTCTACTGGAAAGGACAAGGTTTTGCTCCATTTGCTCCTCTCTGCTGAACTAACTGAGCACAGGCTAATTTTGCACACTGAACTCAGCATGCAGCAATTGAAATAAGATGAGGTTAAGGGAAGAAAGTGGGAGGAAGAAGGAGAAACTGGGACATTTGAAATGCAGCTAGAAAAGTGGGCTCCTCTCTCCAACTGCCTGCTGCTGCCACACTGCAGAATTAATGCAGTTTGACACTGCTTTAACTGCCATGGCTCCATCCTATGGAATTCCTGGGATTTGTAGTTTGTTGTGGCACCAGACCTCTCCGACAAAGAAGGCTAAATTTCTCACCGAACTCCAAACCCTAGATTTCCATAGCACTGAGCCATGGCAATTAAAGCAGTGTCAAACTGCATTCATTCTGCAGTACAGATTGGGTCCCCAGTGCAAAACAGCTTCTTGAATTCAGATGGAGCATTGCATGCTGCAAATGAAAAACCTCCAAATAAAGACATCAGGGGATAATGGAGGTTAGAGTCAGAGAGGAAAACCGGCGAAAGGGTTTTTCCATTTGGCTGTGCAACCTCCGCAGCCATTCTTAGCTTTCGTCGGACGCGCAGTGCAAATTCCTTTTGCCATGAGTCTTTGAACTTGCAAGTTTGGAAACAGTTTTGAAATAAAGAAAGCATCAGAATATCTCATCTTCAGACTAAAGCATGAGACCGCAGCTCAGAAAGAGGTTCCTTGTTTCCATTTCAGCTCTTCTGGAGATCTTCTGGTCCAAAGGAAAGAGGCAAAAGTTCCTCCAGAGTCTTGTGGATATAAGTACTGTTCTCATCCGCCTTGGTCAAATAGATGTCCCAGTGTTTACCAAACTAGAAAAGAGAAAGGGAGCATTGATCGTAGGAGATATTTAACTTAAAATCACAGACAAGTCCCCAAGAAGAGTCTTGTTTGGTGGGGAAAATGTAATGGAACCCAGACTTGCAGGGTTCAAGCACACAGATTTATTTATTTTTTTGTATTCGCAAGGACTGTATTATCATCTGTTATCTTTCTCCGAATAAGGGATAAGAGCGTCATCCAGAATCCTGAAATCTGAAATAGTCCAAAATCCCAAATTGTCCTGTCGCCCCACACTCTCAAAGGGGTGACAGCTTAAAGGCAGAGGAAATTGACTTCAGAGCATGAGTGTTTCTTGAAAAGGATTCACAATTTTATTTGCAAACAAGCAGAATATAATACAGCAGAATGAGCAGAATGAGGGACCCTTTGTTTTTGGCAGGCTGGTATTTTTATACAGTGTAGTTTGTGCTTACAATAATGAATGCATAATTCAGACTTAGGATTGGTTGCAAACTAGAATTTCAACTCCTATATTGATGATGTATTTCTACTTCTATTTGCCATGCATTTGTCATGCATTTGGCACCACTCATCCATACTTTGAGTCAGGCTGACATCTTCTCCTTGACCTCTCCATCCTATCTTTATGACTTCCTTCCTTTATTCTTGGTCCAAGACATCAATCTGTACAACTGCCGCCCATTAGGCACCTCTCCAAAACCCAGACATATCTTATCAATCTACTTTGAAGCTAGGGAGTCCAGAAAACTATATCTTCTTCTGGCCTCCCCTTTGAGGAGGTGCCAAGGACCACGGAGCCATAACGCTCAAGGTTGCTGATCTTGCAATTTTGAGAAAGAGTCACACAGAACCCAGTCTGTGTACTTTGGCCATACAAAATGCCTTCTTAAAAACTCCATTTTAAGTATCCCTCTCACAGTCCAAATGAGAGGCTGAGAAAGTGACGCCTTTGCTTTTGATATCCTCCAAATTTGGAATCATTGTTGTGACTTTCCCTGTACAGTTGTCCCTCCACGTTTGCAACCTCTATCTAAAAACCTCCAAAGGAGGAGAGTCCAGAAGTCTCCTGAATGCAATGAAGGGCTCGCTTTGCAGGACATGGTTGTGGCCATTGTGGCTCTAAGTTTTCTGCTCACAGGTTGTCATTCAAACAAACACAAACACACACACAAAACCCTTTCCAGTCTAAATGCTGAGGACAGTTGCGGTCCAACAACTTCTCTCTCAGGCTGGTTTATGAATCGGAAATTTTGGATGCTGTTTCAGATTTCTCTTACTGGAATCATGTCAAATACGTACTCTACGCGATTCATATCTCAATACGGTTTTGATACATTGATGGCTTGTGGGTTTATTTTCAATGACCATGGTTTGTGTTTATGGTATCTAAAATACATTTGATTTTCTCATGAAACTTCCTTCTTCCTTTTTTTCCTTCTTGCATAAATCCATCCAATAATTTATCTCAAATAACATCCGCCAGCAGTTAAACTGTAATTGTTTGGGCAATGTTAAAATTTGACAGTGAGGAAATGTGGAGCAACCTTTGAACTTTGGTTAAGAAGATAAGCAAAGCTAAATCTAACCAAAAAGACCATCTTCTCTAGCATGCTGGTTGGGGATGATGGGAATGGTAGTCCCACACATCTTGCAGAGGGTCCCATGGGGGATGATTGGTGCTAGGATTTCATCCAAATGTACATTTTGGTACAAGTTGAGTCTCCCTTATCCAGAATTCTGAAATCCGAAATACTCCAAGATCCAAAATTGTCCACTTGGTTGGCTAAGGTAATGACACCTTTCCTTTTAAATGGTACACAAACTTTGTTTCATGCACAATATTATATTAAAAATATATTATATATAAAATGACTTTCAGGCTATGCATATAAGGTGTATAAGAAACATAAACGCATTCTATATTTAGATTTGGGTCCCATTGCCGAAATATCGCGTTATCTATAGGTAAATATTCCAAAATCTGAAATCCAAGATACTGTACTTTTGGTCCAGGCATTTTGGAAAAGGGAGATTCAACTTGTATTCCTAGCCTAAAGAAAACTGGGACAATGGGCTGTAATGAAAGACAGTATTGTTCACAGCTTTGTGTGTTGTGCATTCAAGGGAGGGAGGGAAGAATAAAGAAATAAAATGAGCTGTTTACCTCTCTGAGCACTTGTCGGCACGCCCCGCAGGGCACGGCGTAGGAGTCCTGGCTCTTGCTGTTGGAGCAAAATAACAAGGCATGAGCTCAGGGATCTTATAGCAGCTGCAGCATAGATGAAGACAGGGAGACATGTGATCAAGAGTGTGGTCAAGATGGCTAAACTCTGGCATCACAGCAAACTACAAATCCCAAGATTCCATAGGATGGAGCCATAACAGTTAAAGCAGCATCAAGCTGCATTTAATTCTGCAGTGTAGCAGCAGCCTAAGAGTCTGCGAGACCAAGATTCGAATCCCTGCTCAGCTACAGAAACCCGCTGAGTGACCTTGTGGAAGTCCCACTCTCTCAGCCTCAGAGGAAGGCAATGGTAAACTTCCTCTGAACCAATTTTGCAAAGAAAACTTTAGGATATTGTGTAGTGGCTTGAGTGTTGGACTATGACCCCTAGAGGCCAGGGTTCGATTCCCCGCTCGGTCATGGAAACCCGTTGGGTTATCTTGAGGGGGAAGTCACAAACTCTCAGCCCCAGAAAACCCTGTGATAGGTTACCTTAGGGTCATCATAAGTTGGAAATGACTCAAAGGCACACAAATGATAGAGTCATTTGAAGGAAGAGAGCAATAACATTTCTGTGGATTTCTAGAAGAGGCAATTTACCTCCCCTCCTTTTTGGGGGCCAAGAAAAAGAACAGCCTGGAAAGCCTTGAGGGGGACAAGGGCCACCAAAATAGGGTTTTTAGGGTATATGGGGGTCTTACAAAGTCCACTCCTGCCGTGGCAGGTGGCTAAACATGGCAAATGAAGTGGTTTTTGTGGAAAGAGAAGTCATACTCACCAGCTAATGGCGATGGCCCGAAATTTTGTATGCCCTTCAGATACTGCCTTTTGAATGGCTGTACGTTCGGCACAGATGCCCAGCGGGTAGCAGGCGTTTTCGACATTGCAACCTAAAGGAAATGCCAACCAAGTCGATTAAGATCTTGCATTGCAAAGACTAAGCTTCGATACTTGCAGCAAAATTACCACAAGCATACTGTGGCCCATTGCATGGGCAAAAACAGTCTGCTTTTTGCGAGGGAATGGAACTGGGATTAAAACTTTGCATGGGTTATAGTGATACCCAGAGAGATCTGCAGTCAAGGCTATGCAGGGATTCAAACCCTGGCCCTAGTCCTAGAGGGTTGGACTGGATGACCTTTGAGGTCTCCTCTAACTCTATGATTCTATGATTCAAAGGGGAAAACCAGAAGTAATTGCATTCACTATGTTGTTTAGTTCAGGCGTCTGCATTTCTAGTGCTCTTCTAAGGACTATGTTGACTGAAAAAGAAACTTAGTGAGATTATGAATGGTATATGGATAGGGTTGCCAGAATGAACAATGGAAACAGCTCTTGTGACCTTTAATGGTTGAATACATTGCCTATTATCTGGTTGTGTGACAAACAACGCCGGCTCAAATTCCCCCTTCTTGTTGTTGTTGTGTGCCTTCAAGTAATTTCTGACGTACGGCAACCCTAATAGCAATAGCAATAGCATTTATATTTCTGTACCGCTTCATCGTGAACTCAACACTCTCCAAGTGGTTTACAATCTGTAAGCCAATTGCCCCCAACAAGCTGAGGACTCATTTTACCGACCTACGAAAGGGTGGAAGGCTGCGTCAACCCTGAAGTCCTGGGATCAAACTCACAACCTTGTGGCTGCAGTACCGGCATAATGTGAATGTATCACAGGGTTTTCTTGGCAAGATTTGTTCCCAGGTGGTTTCCCTTTGCCTTCTTCTCAGGCTGAGAGAGTGTGGTCTGCACCCCTTGGACTCCCCTAGTGATGCTACTGCCCCAGTGGGTTTCCACGGCCAAGCAGGGATTCAAACCCTGGTCTCTGGAGTCTGAGTCCAACTCACAAACAACTACATCACACTGGCTCTCCTTGGGTAAATGCACCCCCTTTACACATCTGTGTTTCAAGAATCCCATCTCCAGATTAAACAGATGAGGACCCAGGAAAGTAAAATCACTTTTTTTGGGCTATGACTCCCTGAACCCTCCAGCCTGGATGGCCAACAATACTGCAATATTGCATGCACTCTTCAGTCATCTCTGGCTACACTCTTTGCAGGATTCTAGGACTTACTATCCATCTTTTCCAAAACACGAAGTTCCAGGTGGGCACGATCTTTTGCAGATCCACTTCCTAGTGATGTTAGGCCCTGAAGAGAGTCAGAGGTCCACCTTACCCTCACTTACCTGTGTAGATCTTTCCGTCTGAGGTCAGGAGGGCAGCCCCAACTGGGTAATGGCTGTAGGGGCAGTAAGCAAACTCTTTGGCTTCTCTGGACTTGGCCAAAAGGAGCTCGACATGGTCATCTTCAGCCTCGAAGTCACCCACCTTGGGCTGTAGACGACTACTTGGCCCACTTGCCATCCTACAACTTGGGTTGGGGGGGTGTATCTCAGGACGAAGCACACAGCCGAGAGAGAGAAAGATACGTGCGGATATTACGTCTGAGCCTCCTCGTCCATCCGTTTATGGGTGCAACTCTCCATCCAACAAAGCCACGCTTTTGCAGACACAACACAGGCCGTAAATGGCTGGGATGCCCACGTCTCCAAGTGTGAACTGCCTCCACTTGTGTTTCCTTCTCTCAGTGCATGATCACTCTTTTTTTTGGAGAAAAGAAGATGGCATTGATCTTTGATCCTGCTGTTTCCATCTGTCTATTCGGCCAACCTCATTCGCCCTCTGTTTGCAGCCGTCCTCGCCGGGAAAAAGTTCACCCAATTTCTTGGCTGTTGTCAAGGCTAGTGTCCCCAGTTCTTCTCCTCTGGGTTTGTTTGTCCAACTCATCCAGGACTCTGCTGTGTTTCTCAGTTTGGCTGGCTGCGAAAAAAAATAGTCTTCTACTGCAATGCAATAGTTTCTAGAATCGGTAGCCTGACCTGAGCCTTACATTTTGGAGAGTCCCAGGGTTATTTAGATGCTTCATTTGTATCCTCAGTGCAGAGATCCAGTGCAGCAACAGTGTACTGTCCACCTCTGTGTTTCTGCCAAGAGAGAACTGCCAGATCTTTTGAGTCTGAATGAAAAATTTGTATAGAGATCTTTCCCACACCCAGCAGCAGAAAACTTTGGCAATGAAAGAGAGAGGCGTGGAAGTCCAGACGCTGAAAAGCAGAGAGAGAAAGAAGGAGGGGAGGAAGAAAGGAGTTCATGGGGAGGCCTGGAAAACAAAGGACTTGCACACTGCACAGTTGTAGTGCCCTGATTCCACTTTAAACGCCATAGCAACCTCCGTATGGTCCATAATAGTGGAATTCACTGTGTTAGTCTGTGTAGCATCCGTATATAGAGAGATCTTGTTGCACCTTTGAGACTCAATGAAAGAAAGAAGTTGGCAGCATGAGATTTCCTAGACTAAAGTCTACTTCCACTCCACCAAATGCATCTGAAGAAGTAGACTGAAGAAGTAGAACCATGAAGCCTTATGAGGAGCGACCACATTCCCATGTTTCTTGCCCACGTATGTCCCGGTTTTCATCTCTGAAAATTTGGAGGGTATGCCATCTCACCGGTGGGGAAATGCTTCTGAGCTAGAAATGCTTCTTGCTTATTCTTGCATGCAGAAAGGAAAAGAGAAAGAGGGGAGAAGATCAGAGGCCATTGGTGCCAATGTTTTCCCATATACTGGATGAGCTAAGAGACATAACAAGGAACCAGAGACAAGGATGAGAAAAAGAGGGGGGAAACCCATTGCTCATCTCTGGAGGAAATCTGGAGATCTCCGTCCTGCAAAGGCTCAAGCAGAACTCTTACAAAGGCTTCCAATAGCTGTGCCGGAGCATCTTCGTGGGTCAAGAGTCGCCTCTTTCTTGGGTCTCGCAGAAGCCAAAAAACAAAGGTCTCTTTCACTATCCAACCCAGTTTGGCATTCTGCCGTGACACCACTCAGCAAGCCAAGCAATGCTCTTTTTTTAATAGCGATAGGGAATGCTTTCTCTGTCCGGATCAGAGGTCTGGGTGGAGGACATAAATTCAAGCCGCACCAGAAATCTGAGAAACAACAGGTGCACCTCTGTCACAGAGACAGGAGACTCGCTTCAAATTCAATTTATTCCTTTTTGGGGTGGTTGCATTCTCTGGCTGGGATGGAGGCCAGTTCTGTCAAATTTGTTGCAGGAAAGAAATTTGAGTTTTTTATGCTTCATCTTTATTTGCAACGCAGATTGATGCGGTTTGTTGCCTTCAAGTTGACCACATGAGTTGCTGAGAAAGCGACACCTTTGCTTTTGGTATTTGCCTCAGGGTACCCGATCCTTGCAATGTATTGCTGTGGCTTTATTTTGGAGCGGCTTCCTTTGGAATGGGTATTCAAGAGCCATTGGCTTTACAAAAGACCTCTTCCAGTTGGAAGTGGAAACTGCTGGAAGCTGGTTTATCAATTTAAGTTGACCTCAACTCATGGTGACCGTGTGAATGAAATATCTCCAAGCCCTCCTATCCTCCACTACTCTGCCTGGGTCCTGCAAATCCATACCCAAAACCTCCCTGATAAGAGTCTATCCATCTGAAATGCAGGCTTTCTCTTTCCCTACTGCCTTCTAACTTACCAAGCATTATTGTCTTTCCTAGGGAGCCCTGTCTTCTCATGATATGGCCAAAGTACGAGTCTCCATTTCATCATCTTGGCTTCTAGGAAGAGTTCAGCTAGTGCCTTCCTTATGAATGCAGAGGCAAATCTGCTCCACAATTTGATCCAAACCATTTGCTCCCAAACTTTGGTCCCTCAGCTTTTTTGGACTTCAGTTCCCACAAGTCCCAGCCAGCTTAGCCATAGCATTCAGCACCTTGGATAGACCCTTTTTTAAAAAAAGGATAACCAAGATGCTTTGGATGCTCTCCTCCCAAAGAGGTGCAGTAGCTTGTGTGCCATGAAATTGCAACCCATTTTGTTACATGGTCACATCACTTGTTATAAAATTATTGCATTATGTATCATAAAATTATGTTTCACCATTGCACAAAAAACGCAACGGTTTCACATCTGTGCCACAGGGCGTGTGCAATTGCACAATTGCCAGAAAAGTGCAACTGCTTGCCTTATGCTATTTATACCGGCGCAAAGCCACAACAGGGTTCTCCATAATCCGTTTTTAGCGATGTAGTTTTGTTTTCATACTGATAAGGAAATGGGGGACTGTGAATTATCGGGAGCTTTTCTGGCTCTCGGCGTTTTGGTTGACTGATCTGCGTCGAGGATTTATTGATCAAGCAACCCAAAGCCAATATTTTGCTCAAGGCCCTAAAGAGCCTCTTCCTAAATTATACTGGAAATGGGGACATCTGCAGCATCGAGAGACTTATGGAGACTTGTCGGGGCTCTTTGCATTTGGGGGCTGTGTGTTTTGTACCAAAGGGACAAAGTGGCAGTCAATTTGAGTCTGTCCTAGGTTTCACCACAAACTTTCAAAGAGCTAACCTCTTTGGGAAGACATTTTAACCCAGGGTGCATCTACACAGTAGAAATAATGCAGTTTGACACCACTTTAACCGCTATGGCTCCATCCGACAGAATCCAAGGATTTGTAGTTTTGTTTGGCACCAGCACTCTTTGACAGAGAAGGCTCAAGACCTTGTTTGAATCCCAGCTCAGCCATGGAAACCCACTTACGGAGACCTTGGGCTAGTCACACACTCTCAGCCTCAGAAGATGACCACAATAGGGTTGGCAAAATTTTGGAATCAACTTGAAGGCACACAACAACAAAATAAATGTATGGGTTGATGAATATATTAGTACAAAATGGTGTTGAGATAGCAAGGAGAACTATGGGAAAGTTAAGAAAACCCAAATAAGGACAAGATAGTAATTCGAATAGATATATGGAGGTTGGATATATATATATAGATATATAGATATGATGCATGGAGATGATACTTAGGTTTAATTACCTACATTAAGAGCGAGAGCTGATGAACTAATTGCAGAGATAAAGAAAGATTTAAGAATTATGAGTACAAAGAATAGGTATATAGGTAATAATAGGTACCAGATTGTATATATAGTAAGTAGATGATGAACTGACTAATTTTTTTTCTATGCCTGTATAAAGTATATAAAAAATTAGGTGTTTATATTGATAGATAAATAAAATTATTAAGAAAACAAAATGAATGCATGGTTTCTGAGAGCTGAAGAGGGTTTCTTTCTCTTTTGAGTTGCAAACCATCCTTTCTGGCAGGCCTTTGTTGGATTTGTGACGCTACACAAACCAAGCAAGAAGAGACTCTTAGGAGAAGACCTTTGGGTCTGCGGTTGCCCCATACATTGTGCCAAGAAACCCGAGAACTAGCCGAGTTTCTGAAAAGTGATGGTTGTTCCCCTGATCTCCTCCTTTATGGGAAGGAAGCCGAGAACCCAAAGGGTGAAGGAAAGTCAACCATCCCTCGAAGTCTTAAAAGATCTCTTCTTTGGCGAACTAAAAGGACTGTTCTGGGATGCGGGTTGTTATGGCAACTGAAAGAGAAGAAGATCCAAGGATGCCTCAACGCGAAAGGAAAGGAAAGTCCTGCAAGTCCTTTCCAAAAGTTCCTTTTCAGAAGGTACTTTGGGGGAAAGCGAAGGCAAAGGTAGGATGGGACCTTGCGACACACGACTTCTCCTCTTCTTGCAGCTTTTTCCAGCAATGGGTAAGTCACCAAAGATGGGGCGTCTTGCTGGATTAAAGCCTTCAGAGACATAGGGATGGAATATCATCGCAGATGAATTCAACCATTTGGGTTTTCTCCCCTTACTCCCACTGAAAAAAACTGTATTTTGGAAATATTTCCTCCGCCATGGTCTAGCATGGTAGTCCTTGGTTTATTTATTTATTTATTTTATTCACAGCAGTTCACAAAAATAGTACATATTTAAAAGAAAATATCATATTTTCCAAATATATTAATTAGGTCTGAAACAGTTGTGCTAAATTATTCATACGTTTCTCTTTCTGTTAAACTCTTCGTTTGCCCATTATTAAGTGATCTCTTCCTTGTTTCCATAATACGCGTTTCTTCGTAGAAACTTTCCGGATCTTAATTTCCTTTTTTTTCCTGCTTATTTAACTTCCTTGCGCTTTGCCAAGTCGTGGAATAATTTCTTTACTTTTTATCCACTTCTTTGTCTTGGATGCTTCTTAAATGGAGCATCAGCATTTGTTCTGATTTTCTAGTCTTGGACTGAATGTTTCTCTATTTTGCAATTTCCTTTGTTAAAGGCAAGTTAAGTGCTCCATTTTTTTCCCCTGCAGTAGTCTATTATTTTATTCCATTCTGTCTCTGATTTTTCAAAAGATTTACCTTCTAGTTGTAGAATAAGCTTTTGTTGACTTGGTCCTCAGATGCATCTGAGGAAGCAGACCCAGGCTGCATCTGTATTACACAAATAATGCAGTTTGACACTGCTTTAACTGCCATGGCTCAGTGCTATAGGATCCTGGGATTTGAAGTTTGGTGGGGACACTACAGCTCTCTGACAGAGGCGGCTAAATACCTCCCTAAACTACAAATCCCATAGTTTCATAGTATTGAGCCATGGCAGTTATAGCAGTGTCAAACTGCATTATTTCTGCAGTGCGGATGCAGCCATAGTCTCCAAAAGTTTCTGCTACAACTTGTTTTTCGCAGTGCTACGAGATCCCTTTGCTGGCTGAAAATATTCAGCCCCAAACTGCAGAGCTATTTAAATAAAATATTTGGAAATGGCTCATAAAAATCAAGGACAACCATGCTGGCCCATAGAAGTAGAAATATTTCCAAAATCTGGTTTTCACAGGAGGTAAGGGAAATGTGATGTATGACAACTAGAGATAGGAAAGAATATTTGAAAATATGTTTAAAAGTGGTCAGAAAACATGTTTTTGAAGAAATGCTGATGAGAATAATCCCAGACTGATGAGAATCTTTGCTGTTTGGGACATACAAAATTCACACGCAGTTGTTTGCAGTAAACCGAATTTTCTGCATGAGGAATAATATTTAAATGCACAAATATTAATTTCTGTGCAAATGTTGTTCCTTGAGCAGAAAAAAAAGCTGCAATGGGGGAACTGTTCTGCATAAAATCCACACTGCAGAAATGCCTTGAAGGCACACAACAACCACAACCGCTTCTTGTGGTTCTCTTATTACAGGGACATCTCCATGGATGGATTCAGAAACTGGAAACTTTGATGATGTCTTCAGAAGGGATACCTTTCCTGAATTCTCCACTGCCAGCGATGAAAACATACAAGTGTGGCCAGGTATGGAAACAGCAATGTGATGAAACTTTATAGAAAAGGAAATCTTTCCAGGACTTTGTCAAAGAAAGGATAGCCAGACCTTCATGTCAGGGCTGAGTTCAATCCTAATCCTTGCTCTGGAAGACAGACTTTCAATATTGGTTTGCAGCAGGATGCCTGCAGTAAATAATGCAATAAAGCTGGAGCCTGCAAAGGCGTGAGATTGTGAAGAGAAGGCTTAAATAAATAGGTTTGGCACTCATAATAAATGTGGGAAGTGGTGAACGAAAAAGTGATCTTCTGGGATGCATTTTGAAAGAAACCTTGTTGTGTGCCTTCAAGTCGTTCCTGACTTAAGGTGACCCTAAAGCAAACCTATCCTGGGGTTTTCTTGGCAAGATTTGTTCAGAGGAGGTTTGCCATTGCCTTCCTCTGAGGTTGAGAGTGTGTGACTTACCCAAGGTCAAACAGTGAGTTTCATGGCCGAGCGAAGAACTGAATCCTGGTCTCCAGAGTCCTAGTCCAATGCTCAAACCACTATGCCACACTAGATCTCTATCTCTTACATTACCTCATTAGGTACGTATATGCAAAAACGGGTATTCCAAAATCCAAAAAAATCCAAAATCCAAAACACCTCTGGTCCCAAGCAATTTGGATAAGGAAAGTAAACTTGCATTACTACTACTAATGATGATGATGATAATAATAATAATAATAATAATAATAATAATAATACCTCAGAAATGTTCTTGGATTGAGGTCAATTGTTGACCCCTCCAAGTCTCTTGTTGGGTTGATACAACACTTGATTGCTTTTTTCTTCTCTGGAGCAGACGGAGAGGGGACTGACTCCCAACGCATCATCGGGGGATACATAGTTCCACCCCATTCCTCCAAATACTTGGTCTCACTGAAGCGGAAAACGGGCCACCATTTCTGCGGAGGTGCGCTGATCAGTCGGACTTGGGTTCTGACCGCGGCCCATTGCAAAACCAGGTAAGGAACAGCAGCCCCTCCAATGCATCTGGGATCTAGAAAAGGATGGGATGGTGGAACCTGGCCAGATACAGAAAGGTTTCAAGAAGATAAAATTGGAGCAAGTTAAGCTGCAGTTAAATAGTGAGCAAAAATAAAAATGGACGGAGATCCATTTCTTTTAGGAACAGAGGACAAAATATTGCACAGTTGCATCAGAAAATATGCCCGTTTCAAAAATTACAATTGAGTTTCTTGCCTTCGCATAGCACACTGCAACCAGTCCTCCCAGTACTTTTGCAAAATATTGCACAATTGCATCAGAAAATATGCCAGTTTCAAAAATTACAATTGAGTTCTTTTGCCTTCCCTTGGCACACTGCAATCCGTCCTCCCAGTTCTTTTGCAAAATAGTGCACAGTTACATGAGAAAATCTGCCAGTTTCAAAAATTACTGATTGAGTTTCTTGCCTTTGCTTGGCACCAGTCCTCCCAGTTCCTCGAACCATTATGTGGCCCATAGATTATACCCCCTAAATCTCTGTTATGTTGGAGATGCAATGTTGAAGCCAGCAACAATTACGAAGCATGGATGATGGTACATGAATGATGAGAAAGAAGCATTCCTATTTGGAGGAAAGAGCTGCAAAAAGTGATGTGTCCAAAATACTTTCTGTCTTCCTCTTCCCTGGCTTTTCTTCCAGGATCCATCAAATGCTGATCGTCGCTGGGGAATATTCTCTGTCCACTTTTGAAGGCACCGAACAGGTTTTCCGACCGGCCCGCATGGTGGTCCATCCCAACTACAGCCCCACATCCAAGAATGCAGACATCATGCTGATTAAGGTAACAAAACTTTCCAGAGACAGGGAATCAGGAGGGACCCAAAAGGAAGAAAATCTGAAATAGGGTTACTCTAGGTATATAGCCATTGCTGAAACACATGCTTCTATAGGTGCATCTACACTGTAGAAATAATGCAATTTGACACCACTTGAAGTGCTGTCACTCCATCCTATGGAATCAATGGGTTTATCGTTTTACAAGGTCCTTAGCCTTCTCTGCCAAAAGATGCTGGTGTCTCACCAAACTCCAAATCCCAGGATGCCGGTAGATGGAGCCATGGCAGTTAAAGCGGTGTCAAACTGCATTATTTCGACAACGTAGATCATTGATTCCCAGACTTTGGTCCTCCAGATGTTTGGGAACTCCCAGAATTCCTGATTGTTGAGCAAGCTGGTTTGGGGTTTCTGGGGGTTGAAGTCCAAAACACTTGGAGGAACAACGTTTAGGAATCTCTAGTGTAGATGAACCCTGGGACTTATAAGATGAAAGTCTGAAATGGGGTTAACTCTGGGTATGTTATATCTTCAGCCGTGTTGGCCATATAGCAAAGTACAACAACATCCAAAATCCACTAAACAGTGATATCTTGAATTAGCCAAGCAAAATGCCAAAAATACACAACGCAAGCTTTCAAAGCCCTTTCCGAAAGGAGGATCCATGAAGTGCAATGCATGCAAGTGGGCTGCACATTTCTCAGTCTTTCTGAGATTGTTGGAAGGCATGAGTTGCCCACCTTGGATTAAATGATAACCTGTCCTCCTCTTCTCTTTGGGGTCTTTAAATAGCTGAACAGGCCTGTGGTGTACAGTCCATACGTCGCCATCGTCCCCCTTCCCCAGCAAGGAACAACGGTCCGGGAAGGCCGCTTCTGCCAAGTCTCCGGCTGGGGCTTCACTTCTCCCATCGGAGGAAGGACCTCCGACACTTTGCGCAGTGTGTACCTCCCTATCATCCCGACCCACAAGTGTAATGGCTCCTCTTCGTACGCCGGATACATCACCAAGGACATGATCTGTGCTGGGTTCAGCACCGGAGGGAAGGATGCATGCCAGGTATGTGCCCATCCTTAAATAGTTTAAAACTCTTTGTTTCATGTCAACCTTGTGGATGAGACATCTCCAAGACCTCCTATAGTATCATAGAATCATAGAGGTGGAAGAGACCCCCAAGGGCCATCCAGCCCAACCCCATTCTGCCATGTAGGAACTCACAATCAAAAGCACCCCCGACAGATGGCCATCCAGTCTCTGTCTAAAGACCTCCAAAGAAGGAGACTCCAATACCAAAATGTAGTCATCATCATCATCATCATCATCATCATCATCATCATCATCGGGATGCCCTGGGGTCTATGAAAATGGCTCTGGGGCACGATATGCAGGGTGCAAGGCAATATTTTCCCTATTCCTGCTTCCAAAGCCTTGTGATAAAACTTCAGAAAATTGTCCAACATGAAAAATACATATAGCAAAAGGTTAGCATCTGTTTTGATCCGGCTTCAGCCTCGCTCCTCAAGGCCTTTGCTTTCCCCTTCTTCTCTCACCTCCAGGGCGATTCTGGTGGGCCACTGGTCTGCGAAGGACGTGTTTTTGGGATTGTTTCCTGGGGTCACAGCTGTGCCAGTCCCAGATATCCAGGGGTCTACACCGCCGTTGCAAACTTCCAGAAGTGGATCTACAAGGCCATCTTTGAGAAATAAGAGTCCATCTCTTTCCTGGTGCATGCATCTTAATGATCAAATAAATGTTTTCCCAGGAAGTGAGAACAGAAGTTTAGGATTTCTTGTTGCAATGGATAGATAGATAGATAGATAGATAGAAAAAGGGAGGGCGGGAGTCAGGAAGAGATTATGGAAGGAAGGAAGGAAGGAAGGAAGGAAGGAAGGAAGGAAGGAAGGAGAGAGAAATTATGGGTGGATAGATAGAGATACGGAGATCCAGAATGGTGTAATGGTTTGAGCACTGAACTAGGATTCTGGAGACCAGGGTTTGAATCCTGGCTCAGACATGTAAACTGACCTTGGGCAAATCACACACTCTCAGCCTCAGAGGACGACAATAGCAAACCCCTTCTGAAGGAACTTGCCAAGAAAACCCCATGATAGGGTCACCTTAGGGTTGCCAGAAGTCAGAAACGACTTGAAAGCAAACAACAACAAAGACAGAGATAAATAGGAAGGAAGGAAGGAAGGAAAGAAAGAAAGAAAGAAAGAAAGAAAGAAGGTGAGAGAGAGAGAGAGAGAGAGACAAGGAGGGAGGGAGGGAGGAGAGAGTGGATAGATAGATGATAGATAGATAGATAGATAGATAGTTTTAAATATTAGACTAGGATTTTGGGAGGCCAGGGTTCAAATCCCTGCTCAGCCATGGAAACCCACTGTGTGGCTTTGGCCAAGTTACATTCACTCAGGCTCAGAGGAAGACAATTTCAAACTTCCACTGAATGCATCTTGCCAAGAAAACCCATCTGGGTTGCCATAAGCCAGAGTCAACCTGAAGACACATCACAACAACCACAACCACAACCACAACCACAACCTGCTTATCAGAGAAGTTAGTGATACAAGAACAGATGGCAATGTGCCTTGGCTCTTGGGGTCTGTATGAAAAAGCTCTTACAAATGTGCTCCCCAAAAGGAAACGATTAACCTTATAAACCAAACTGGAGCTGAAAGGAGGAGAAGAGAGGGTTACATTTGCAAGCTCACCCTTCAATAGCTGGTTTCATGAGTCCACACCTGCATCTGCACTGTAGAATTAATGCAGTTTGACACCACTTTACCTGCCACAGCTCCATGCCATGGACTATTGGGATATATAATTTGGTGAGATATTAGCCTTCTCGGTTACAGAGCTCTGGTGCCCCAACATATTTCAAATCCTAGGATGGAGCAGTGGTGGTTAAAGCGGCGTCAAACTGCATTAATTCTGCAGTGTGGCAGCAGCCCAGTTTGCTAGGGACTACCAGGATTCATCTCTGTCTACCTAATTGAGACACTCCAGCCATTTTCTAGGCTGGGGAAAAAGTGAAAAAGAAAAAAGCCAAGCACACCCCTAGAATGATGAACGGTCTGCAATGGATTTGCTCATTTGAAAGGAGTGTTTGCCAGTTACTTTTCCAGCGACGATTGCAAAGGACGTGTTATGCAACCCTGCAAAAATCTCTGTGCAAATCAATGGCAATTGGAGTTGACCCTACCTGACAACCCTCCTCAGCCCCATCGAGGGAGAACATGAAAGATTTCATCCTTTTTGTCAGGCAACAGGAGAAATGCTTTTGGGAACAACAGCAAGGCCAGATCCTTGGTTAACCCTCTTCTGGGGATATCTCTCCTTTCCTCCAAATAAACTGAACAAAAGAAATTATATCTATAATTCTTCCAAGGGAAATAAAACGCCTGCCATCTCCACTGTCCAGTTCACAGCTAACAAGGCTTTTCGGGAAAGTTTATGGACTTTTCGGAGCAATAAGAATCCGAACTATGCCATTATTTTTGGTTATTGGTTTTTAGCCATTGCAGTAGGATTGTTTATTTGGACCTGGAATGGTACAATAGAGAGCTAGTGTGGTTTCAGCATTGGGCTACGACTCTGGAGACCAGGGTTCGAATCTGGGCTCGGTCATGGAAACCCATTGGGTGACCGTGAGCAGGTCACACACTCTCAGCCTCAAAGGAAGGCCATGGCAAACCACTTCTGAGCACATCTTACCAAGAAAACCCCATGATAAAGTGGCCTGAGGGCTGCCATAAGTTGGAAATGACTTGAAGGTGCACAGTAACAGTCACTGGGTGCATCTGCACTATAGAAATAATGCCATTTGACACCACTGAAACTCCTACGTAAAGCGGTGTCAGACTGGATTATTTTCTGCAGTGCGGATGCGGCCTCTGGAGTCCAAAATGCTGCAGAAAGAGAGTTTGGGAATGCACTGACTTCTTCTGCAGCTGCAGTGATTTGGGATTCTTTCTCTTCTTTCTTTTGAACTCAGCAAGAGAGACTGCTGCCGTTCCAGCGAGAGAGAGAGAGCCTTCTTCTCCCAGTGGAATAGTGCAGGAATGATATCGCCTTGCAAGCCAGCAATAAAAAAAACCTGGGCACAGCCGTTCCCAAAGTTGACAAATTTATTGCAAAGCTTAGAGAGATTTTTATTGCTAGGAGAAGGCATTGAAGGCAGGCAGCTAGCCAGGCCGGGTTTCATGCTGCAATGGAGTTTTCGGATGCAAAGAAAGACTGCGGATGGGGTGATGCTGCAGTCGGAGAGGTTTGGGGGACTTCTTGCTGCAAAAGATCCCTATTCAAGGGGGAAACCTGCCTTGCTGAAAGCTGGGCCTGAGTATCCATGTTTAAAGTTTGTACTAGAAACCAAAGCAGATTCGTTGCCACATTTGGCATTAATGCCACCCACTGTCCCATTACACAGAAGACAGGTAGGGTCTTTTGCATGCCAAGCGTATCTTGTACAACAGCACCTGCATACATATATATAATACACACACACACACACACACACACACACACACACATATATATATATAATACACACACACATATATATCAGATTCATTGCCACATTTGGCAGTAATGCAATTCACTATCCCATTACATAGAAGACAGGTACGGTCTTCTGCATGCCAAGCGTATCTTGTACAACAGCACCTGCATATATATATATATATATATATGCACATACATATATATATATATATATATATATATAGCAGATTTATTGTTACATTTGGCATTAATATATAGCAGATTTATTGTTACATTTGGCATTAATGCCACCCACTGTCCCATTACATAGAAGACAGTAGGGTCTTTTGCATGCCAAGTGTGTCTTGTACAACAGCACCCGCATACATACACACACATATATATATATATATATATATATACTGACTAACCTCTGTAGGAGGAGATTGGAAAAGATCAGCCAGAGACAAGCACTTGTTTTATTAAAAAATCCCGTGTCCTGATAAAAGTGCCATACATGGGGCGGCTACCAAAGCTGCAGGCAGTGACAGTCCTAATCCTCATAAAGGGAAACATGCATTAGTGAGATTGAAGTGACAGAACTCCTTTTTTGACAAAGAAAAATGTCTTCCCTTCTTTGCTAGGATGAATAACCGCAACTTACCAGCAGCGACTTCAGGGAGGAAGGGAAATCTGGCCTTCTTTTAGGAAACAATGGAGAAGATGGGAGAAGATTTTTAGATTTGCTGGAGACCAGGAGAACATTCATTTCCTTGCCAGAAGAAGCTGAGGTCCTTGTGTGTTTGTGTGGTTTGCACCTTCATGGTTGGGCTGTCCATTGAAAGGATCTTGCATGTTAGAGATAGCCTGAAAAGCGGAAGGAAACAAATATTAATTTGAAGAGTAGACTCGAGTATCTATTATTATGACACAAAATTAGGAATGGTAATTAGAGGCAGTTCTTTTATGCCTTGAAGTCATTTCTGACGTATGGTGACCCTAAGGTGGCTTATCATGGGGTTTTCTGGGGCTGAGAGTGTGTGACTCACCCAAGGTCACCCTGTCTGTTTCCATGGCCAAGTGGAAATTCGAACTCTGGTCTCTAGAGTCTCAGTCCAATACTCATGGGAGGGTTGGGGTGTGGGATGAGGGAATGTTTTAACTCTGACTGTTTTAAATGTTGTAACCCGCCCCGATTGCCGCACAGAGGGGCAGGCTATAAATAAATTTTATTATTATTATTATTATTATTATTATTATTATTATTATTATTACTCAAATCATTATGCCATACTGATCCAAAGGACAGGATCAGAATTCAAAATGAACTTAGCAGATTAGAAAGATGGGACAAAACAGGGAGAAATGTAAGGTAGGGAGAAAAATTTATAATGAATAGTTATAATGAAGCCAGGAGTGAAGGGCTAGGAAGTTTCATTTAGCAAAGGACACCATAACACCATCTGCAAACATCTTCACATTTCTAACCAATGCTGTTCAGTTGCTTTATTCATCTCTCTTATGTGCGTCTATCTGTCTCTTCTTGTGAACAAGAAGCAAGTTCGTGAGTTCTGCTCTGGATCCTCGTTCGAGTCTCTCCCAATTTTTTTCAGCAGCCATAAAAAATGCAAACGATCATCACCATTCGGTTCTTCATTATTCAGACTGGCTTTGCATAATGAAAGACTGTTCCCAAACTTAGGCATATTATTCTCAGCTCTCCGTTTCCTGATTCAATCAAAGATGACTCTCGCCTCCCTTCTTGGCCCGACTTGGATAATCTGTTGACATGCATCATGTGCGCAGATACAGCGGACATCTGGCTGCATCAAAACATGGTCACGCACCTGAGTGATTTATGGCTTCCTCCGGCAAGCTTGATCCTCGAGCCAATACTTTCTGGACATTTTCCTTGGGAGCAACGGAGGGAAACAGGCACGAGTCCATTTGTCATGGAGGCCTCCAGTGGCTTTTCACTGTACTTTTCCCAAATGGAAAACAACGGTGGATCAGGGCCGCTATCAATCAGGGTTAGTCTGATCAATACCTGCGATCAATCATCTAATACAACAGGTTGTTCATTGCTAGAGGCAAGAAGCTGGGCTTCAATTCCTTCAATTCCACCCTCCCTAACATTTTTAACACCATATATATATATATATATATATATATATATATATATATGGAAAATGTTACTGTGGTGAGAAACATAAGCGACAAGCTGTTATGATAGGAGAAGATGCCCATCGCCTTGGCAATTGCATTGCCTGATCCTTTGGGGAGGTAGGTACAATGCCCTTGGATTTTAGTATTCTGTGCCACACAGCCCAACGTTGCCGATAACAATCTGTCTCTCAGGGTAAGCCGCCCCAGATTAAAGTGATGCGGCCTCGCCGGCAGGAATTGCTTTCATGACCGCCATTCTTGCATGACCAGGTTTTGGGGAGACCTGCAAAAGGACCGGGAGAGTGCATTCCCCTACCATTTCTTCCTGCTGCCTTGCTTGCCCAGTCACCCACCTGCCCCCTGGCAGCCCTTTCCGGATGTCGGCAGGTGGGCAATGGATGGTGGGCAGTAGGTGGTCAAGCAAACATGGCAGCAAGAGCGGAAGGAGTCCAGGGTAGGTCTCTGCCACCTGGTAGCCTTTTTGGGGTCTGACTACCAGAGGGTCAGGCAAGCAAGGCAGAGGGAGTGAAGGTGGGACAGGCCATTAACACTGGCCCCCGGCATCCCTTTCTAGGGACCAACTCTAGTGATGCCACTGGTGGGAAGCAAGCCTGACATTCATTTAAAATAAATCATCATCATGGATTTGTCCTTTAGGTTGCTGTTTGGAGCAATTATGGATGAATTTGCACTGCTGCTAATCAGATGCAAGACTCTCTTTTCTTTCACTCATTCAGGACCAAATTAGCTCCTTCCAAACTGATATTTCCCATCCTGCGTCATATTATCTTAAATCCTTTGTGGGGTCAGCAGCGATCTCGGGAGGGAGAGGGAGGGAGGTCAAAAAAACAACAGCAACCGCAAAGACGATATCGCCTTCAGAACACTGAGTTCCTAGTAGACAATAATTTGTCAAAATTAGTTCAATAAAATGAAAACACCGCTATAGTTCCTGCACATTAGCAGTCATTGATGTGGGCTGTATCCACTCTTGGACAAATATCGTGTGGCCCATAGGCTAATGTTGAAAGCCCTCTGCAAATGATCAATTCAAACCTCTGGCGAGGCTGGTTTGAGGTCTAACGCTTTATTTCCGAATGCAAAAGAAATGAATGGGCTTGAAGCCTGCATATAGCATCACATGTACTGTATTGAATCTGGCATCCACTTCAAGGTAGATGGGCTTTGGAGTCTTTAAAACATCCAAACGTGAACAGTTATTCAGTGGCACAGATCTTTGGTTAAAAACCTGTATGACCATTATGTACTACATTGCATGTAATGATGTTGCTAAATAGTGGATTCCTTTATGAACCCCTTCCAAACCCCGCTTACTAGAAAGCAGCTGTTGGGATCAATAGGGATCTGTTGATGGAGAAGTAACTGCTTTGGTCAGACCTTGCCTGGAATATTGTGTCCAGCTCTGGGCACCAGGATTCAAGAAGGATGGGGAGAAGCTGGAGCGTGTCTAGAGGAGGACAACCAAAATGGTGGAAGATCTGGAAATCATATGTCCCTTTGAGGATGGAGTTAGGGAGCTGGGTATGTTTAGCCCGGAGAAGAGAAGATTAAGAGATGACATGACAGTCATGTTTAAATATTTGAAGGGAGGTCATCTTGAGGACGGAACAAGCTTGTTTTCTGCTGCTCCAGAGAATAGGATCCAGAGCAATGGATTCAACTTACAGGAAAAGAGATTCCAGCTCAAGATTAGGAAGATCGTCCTGACAGTAAGAGCTGTTTGACAGTGGAAGACGCTCCCTTGGAGAATGGTGGATTCTCCTTCTTTGGAGGCTTTT
Source organism: Phrynosoma blainvillii (assembly GCA_026167975.1). Classification (NCBI taxonomy): domain Eukaryota; kingdom Metazoa; phylum Chordata; class Lepidosauria; order Squamata; family Phrynosomatidae; genus Phrynosoma; species Phrynosoma blainvillii. The sequence goes on from JANUYF010000015.1 coordinate 4,598,986, forward strand.
AAACAGAGGCTGGATGGCCATCTGTCGGAGGTGCTTTGGTTATGTGTTCCTGCATGGCAGAATGGGGTTGGACTGGATGGCCCCTTGGGGTCTAGGATTCTATGACATTTCCATTCCCTCCATGATGGGCCGAAAAAAGGACCCTGTTGCAAAACAAACCCTTGCACAAGGGTGTGTTTGTGGCAACATCAGGCAACCACTTCTTGATCTACTGGGGAATAGATCCCCATTAATCCCAGTGGCTGCTTACCTGTAAGTACGGTTTGGGGGCAGGTTCACAGTCTCTATGTAGCTCCTAAACTAGGAGCTATGCAATGTTTGTGCATACATAGCACTTAAAAATGTGCAACTGTAGGCTGCAAATTCGAACCTTTCCAACAGGATTTCGGCTTGAATTTACTCATATTAATGACTTTTTTTTTTTTTTTTGGCGCTTATTCTTTTTGCATCAGCTTGCCAGTTTGAGGCTGGGAAAAGCTAGGAAGGCTGGGAATGAACGAAGGGAGTGAATTCTCCATGGTTACTAACCTGCTTGTACGGTTGTCATAGCTATGGAGGAGAGGAGATGGGTTATGCTTGCGCACTTTGGTTTTCTTAGTATCTGGGGGGTGGGTGGGTTGTATTTGTGCCACCGTAAGACAAGGCAGGATGTCAACCCATGAGAATAAAGTCATACTATGTCTCCTTGAAATACTGTCTCAGTCACCCTCTCTTTCCCTTCTTTTCCTCTACATTTCTTCACTTCTTGCTAGACATTCCTTGTGTCGGTGGTGATGGTGTGCCTTCAAGTCATTTTGGACTTTCAGGTGGCACTTTCCCCCAAAGTCTGCCTTGCAGAAGAAGACAATGTCTTATCTTCTGCTGCCCTGGCAGGTTGGATTAAATTGCACAGGCTTAAGATACAGATTTGGGTTGAACATTAGGACCAATGTTTGGATGGAAGAAATCAGTTGGACCATGGATGCCATGAGTTGGCACAGGAGATGTGGGCTTTCTGCTGAATTGCTGAGTGTGCCTAAGGTTGCCAAGATGGATAGTTAAGATGAATAAGGTTGCCAAGATGGATAAGGAGTTTGTTTTACATTACTTTAGTATTTTAGCATTTCATAGTATTGTGTTTTGATTATATATGTTTGATGTTCCACCCTTTGATGCATTATAAATAAATAAATGTTGTTGCTCTTATTCGTGTTCTTCTTCTTCTTATTTCTTTGCTGGGAGGCCTTCAAAAACATTTGGCTGGACATGGCTGGACATTAGGAATCCCCTAGTCCTGCATTACATGGGGTAGGCAAGATGGTCTCTAAGGTACCCACATCCCCAAACATTATCCCGACAGCAGAAAAATCCCAATTGAGCCTCCCTCTGGGTTCTTCCACAGGGCTAAATCACACATCAAACCATGCCGTTTCCTGAGCTATAAAAAGGGCAATAAATCCGCTTTCTTCTCAGAGGGGCTGTGAAACTGAATTAATGAACTTTTCTCCATGAGCTTTGTAGGAGAGAAAGAAGAGAGGAGGGAGGAGAAAGGAGACAGAGACAAGAAAGAAAGTGGATTTTCCCAAGAGCTGCTGAGATATTGGAGGGGAAGTTACTCTGGATCTGGTTTTGATGTAGTAAAGGACAGGCATTGAGCATCATGTGAACCATCATCACAAGTTACTTGGGAGGTCTTCCTCCTCATGAGCTTGGATGCTGAACACTTTTCTTGTGTATGTAATTCAGATTTTGGGGGGAAAATTACATTTGAAAAGCAACAAGTAATTTGCTGGGATCAGTGTAGTAAAGTGCAAGCCATTTTCCTTATTGATTCTTAAATGGAAACAATCTGACACTCTTGCAGAAACTAAAAACAATAAAGATTTATCATGTAACAAACAGGTTAAACATAAGCTCCCTGAACTTGACAGTCAATACTTGTGCTGTCAAGCTGATTTTGACTTATAGTGACCCTATGAATGAGAGATCTGCAATTCATCCTGTTCTCAATAGCCCAGCTCAGGTCTTGCAAACTCAGGAGCATGGCTTCTATGGTTGAGTCTTTCTATCTGTAACGGGGTCTTCCACTTTTCCTACTAAATCTACTTTGCTAAGTGTTACTGGTTTTTTTTCTAGTGAGTCAAGCACAGGTGAAAGGATCTAGGAGTCTTAGTAGACCACAAGCTAAATGTAAGTCAACAGTGTGATGCAGCAGCTAAAAAAAGCCAATATGATTCTAGGTTACATCAATAGGAGTGTAATGTCTAGATTGAGGGAAGTAATTCGATTCTGTTTTGGTCAAGCCTCACCTGGAATAACACTGTGTCCAGTTCTGAGCACCACAATTCAAGAAGGATGTTGAGAAACTGGAATGTGTCCAAAGGAGGGTGACCAAAATGGTGGAAGATCTGGAAACCATAAAGCCCTATGAGGAGCAGCTAGGGAACTGGGTAAGTTTAGCCTGGAGAAGAGAAGGTTAAGAGGAGACATGATAGCCCTGTTTAAATATTTGAAGGGATATCATATTGAGGAGGGAGCAAGCTTGTTTTCTGCTGCTCCAGAGAATGGATGGAAGCTCCAGGAAAAGAGATTCCAGCTCAACATTAGGAGGAACTTCCTGACAGTAAGAGCTATTCAACAGTGGAAAATGCTCCCTTGGAGAGCGATGGAGTCTCTCTCTTTGGAGGTCTTTAGACAGAGGCTGGATGGCCATCTGTTGGAAAGGCTTGGATTGTATATTCCTGCATGGCGAATGGGGTTGGAGTTGCAAAATATTGGGATTATGTACTTGGAATATATTCGATTATGTACTTGGAATATATTTGATTATGTACTTGCAAAATATGTGATTATGTACTTGGAATATATTTGATTATGTACTTGCAAAATATGTGATTATGTATTTGGAAAATACTCGATTATGTACTTGCAAAATATTTGACTATGTATTTGGAAAATATTTGATTATGCACTTGGAAAGAATTTGATTATGTACTCCTCCCATCAAGTTCTTGCCTCCTCACACTCCAGGGTCAAAAACCACAATTTTTTAAAAAGTGCATCAATTGATTTTGCAAAGATCCTCAGCCTACTTTGTTTGTGGGGGGAAATGAGCAAAACCGAGACGTGAAAACATAACGCAGGTTCCATAAATAAACCTTCATGGAAATGCCAGCTTTCAGAGAGAGAAAAAATAATATCAATTTTTTTCCAAAAGACATCCGATCGGTCATTGTCGAAGAAGCAAAAGGAAGTCTTCTGACTTTTGCATCTCAGAGAATGACACGGAAAAGGACCGTCTGTTTAAAAGAAATGAATGTTTTACCTTGAAATCCACAAGCCGTCCATCAAAACAGATAGATGCTGGATTATTTGCTATTCAGTCCCTGCTGTGCTGTTCTTGTTCGATAGCTAAATCAGGATTAGGGGCTGAGATCTGAAACACATAAGAAGAGAAAAGGAAAAAAATTATTCCTTGACCTAGATTTTGCACACAAACTTGGAAAACCTTGGTATGAAATCTTTGATCAGACATCAGATGCTAGGCTATTGCAATCCCTTTCTTTTGCTAAATATTAAATACTTCCGTATCTTAATACAATGAAACCAAAGATCAACACTTCCATATTTAACCGTTGCCTAAAACCAAACAAGCCAAATAGAAGGAGGCAAACGTTGAACTAGCAGATGAAATTATGAGTCAACAAACACTCCCAAATGCAAGATACCACTGCATGCCAACTGTACATATAAAATAAGGATATTAATAATAATAATAATAATAATAATAATAATAATAATTTTGCTTTGCTACTTTTTAAAGGCAATCATACAGCTGTATGGAAAACTTAAACCACAGTTGGCCTTCTGTATCCACAAATTCTTTATCCATGGATCTCAGTATCCACGGCTTGAAAATATCTTTACAAACATAGAAATTTCCAAAAACAAACCATCATGTTGCCATTTTACATAAGGGGCACCATCGTCCCTTGAGCATCCATGGATTTCGGTATCCTGGAACCAGACCTTAGTCCTAGTGGATACCGAGGGCTCACTGTATTTCAATGGCTTTCATTGTCTACTTTAACAGCAATGCTAGCTTATGGGATCTGTAGTCCTCCAGGTAACTTCTCCCACCTTTGCCTCGAAATATCCTTGCAAGGCTTCCTTTGCATCCTTGCAAAGAAGAGGACAAAGATTTCTTCCCTCTTATTCCATAAAGCAGGATTAGATCTTCTGTAGACTTCCAGCTAGATTTTGGTGGAACATTTAGGAGAAACATCTGGAGAAGGGAAGGAGTTCAAAAGGATAGTTTATCCGGAAGCCTGAAATCCAAAATATTCCAAATTATCCACATGCTTAGCTGAGAAAGCGAGACCTTTTGCTTTCCGATGGTTCAGTGTGCACCAACTTTGTATCATGCACAAAATTATTTAAAATGTTGTTTGTAAAACTACAAAACATGAATGTTGTGTTTCGACTGGGGTCCCCTCTCCAAGATATCTCTTGGTGTCTCTGCAAATATTCCAAAATCTAAAAAACTCCTGGCCCCAGAGATTCATGGCAAAGGGTTAAAGAGGTTGCAAGGAGAGAAGGCTTGGGGGACTGCAAAGCCCATCATATCTGGGGCGAACATGGGGGTTTCTCTGTGTGTGCATGGGGAGGGGTGCATTTTGCAGAAGAGAGCAGACCATGGCTTTGGAAAGGGATGGAGGAGAGGAAAGGAAAGACAGGTTGCAAAGGGTTAAAGAGGTTGCAAGGAGAGAAGGCTTGGGGGATTGCAAAGCCCATCATCTCTAGGGTGAACATGGGGGTCTCTCTGTGTGTGCATGGGGGGGGGTTGCATTTTGCAAAAGAGAATAAAGGATGCTTTTTGGGAAAGGATAGAGGAAGGATGCTAAGGGGAGCGCGCGCAAGGGTGGGAAGGCTCGTTCACACGTGCGTCGTGGACACGTGTACCAGCGGGGGCGCGCGCGGGGCGGAGCGGCGCGCTCCCGGGCTGCTGCTCCTGCGATCCTGGCAAGGCTGGCAAAGGAAGCAAGGAAGCAAGGAAGGCATCTATCTGCCAAGAGGTTGGAGACCCTCCAAGAGGGGAGGCTGGGGTCTGGAGGGGGACCCCCAAAGAGGGAAGGAGGGGGGCTGGGAGAACCCTCTCCCCAAAAAGGGAGGACAGGAATCCTTAGGGGGTCCCTTAGGAGAGGGGCTGGGGACAAGGCTCCCCCAGGACAGGCACTGGGGATCCCTAGCAAAGAATTGGGAGCTCTCCAGGAGAGAGTTTGTGGGTCTCCAGGAAAGAACCCCAAGGAAAAAAATTGAGGATCCCTTGGAGACAATTTGGGGGTCCTCAGAAGAGGGTTTGGGGCTCCCTAGGAAAGAATTTGGGGTCCCCCAAAGACAGAAATCCAGGGTGCAAAGGTCCCCCAGGACAGACATTGGGGTCCCCCAGGAGAGAATTTGGGGCTCCTTCAAGAGAGAAATCTGGGGTCCCTTAGGAGAAAAGCTGGGTGCAATAGTCGCCAGGACAGAATGTGGGGCTTCTTCAGGAAAGGACTTAGGGTTCCTCAATATATAATTTGAGGCTCTTTCAGGGCAGAAAGTGGGGCTCCCCATGATAGAAGTCGGGTCTGAGCTCAGAAATTGGGGTTCCAAGCAAAGAAATTGGGACTCCCTTAAGAAATAAACTGGGGCTCTCCAGGGCATAATTTTGGGGAAAAACAGGGGTCCCCCTCAGGACAGAAGTTGGGGTTCAAGCATGGGCATGTGGCGTATGCCAGGAAGCCATGGCTGCCACTGAGGCGCAGGAGGGAAAGCTCTCCCAGGAAGGACAGTTTTGGGTGCAACTGAGATGTGGGTTCAAGTCTAGAAGAGACAGGGAAGGTCCCTTCTCAGATTCTTTAGCAGGAAAGAGCCAAGGGGCAATGAACTGAGGAGGGTCACCTGCTTCTTGGCCGTACCCGCTTGACCCCCCGGAGGGTTGGCGTTGCCCCGTCAGCCTCAGCAAGGAGAGAAGTTTGCCTGGCAGGTGGGCTGCCTCCTTCCTCCCATGGCCACCATGTTACCCTGGCGCAGGAACAAGTTTGTCCTGGTGGAAGAAGGAGGTGGCCACAAGTCCAAAGGGAAGAGCCTGGGTCCAGGCCTGAGTTATGGCTCCTTGCTCGCCAACCTGATCCGCTCCTGCCCGGACCTCTGGCCCGAGTGTCCATTGCAGCGCCTGGGCAACGTCTTCTGCGGCAAACGCCAAAAAGTGGAGCTGAACAAGGAGGACCCGACGTATACCGTCTGGTACCTGGGCAACGCCGTCACCTTGCAAGCCAAGGGCGAGGGCTGCACCGACGACGCTGTGGAGAAGATCTGGGCCAAGAGCGAGTTCGGGGCCCGGAGCACCAAGATGAAGCTGACCCTGGGGCCCCACGGCATCCGGATGAACCCCTCCGAGAAAGGGGCACGCCGTCCCAGCCATGCCTACCTCCTCCACCGCATCACCTACTCCGGGGGTGACCGTCGGCACCCCAAAGTCTTCGCCTGGGTCTACCGCCACCAGGTCAAGAATAAGGCGGTGGTCTTGCGCTGCCACGCTGTGCTGCTCTCCAAGGCTGAGAAAGTCCACGCCATGTCGCTGATCCTCGGACAGACCTCCTGCTCGGCCTTCAATGAATTCAAGCGTCTCAAGAGGCAAAGCGACTCCCGGCACGTCCACCAGGAGCTCCTGGGCGATGCCATCATCCCACTGGTACCCCTCCGGAAAATCCTGAATTGCAAATGCCCCTACAGGCCTCCTCCAGAGAGGAACCGGAGTGCCCCCCGGCTCAGCTCCATCCAAGAGGAGGAAGAAGAGGAAGAAGAGGAGGAGAAGAAGGAGGAGGAGGAGGAGGAGAAAGTAGGGTGCCACCCTACCTCCAGGGCTTATAACTGGGGCACCTCTGCAACAAACGGCATCAACCAAATCCAAGTTGGTGGCATCATCTGTGTCGAAAGGGGGGCCAACACGTTGGGTGGTTCCACCTCTAAGAGCATCCTTCTCCTCCGCACCTTTGATGGCACAGCTCCTGGCCACAAGGCTGCCACCATTTTGGTGCCTGGTGGCAGGGAGAGATCCGAGGTCCTCTCCTTGGCCCGGGAGTTGCGGTTCTGCACTTTGAGGGGTCCTCTGTCCCCCGTCGACGTCCCGTCCTGGGAACCCCGGGATACCTCTCCTTGCTTGCCATGTTAGGGATCCCAGAGCCATTGTTTTCTCAGTTTTCAGACTTTTTCTTTGATGGATTTTTCAGGAGGAGGAGAGTGGGCGTATGTGGAACATTTTGTACTCTCGGCTGCTTTTGTACACCTTGTCTCCACACTCAAAGCTGATAAATTGTGCCTCCCCGTTGGTTTTGATCAATACGATTTACATGTGCCGGTGTTCCCCAACTTCCATTTTGGTTCGCTGTTTGGACTAAAACTCTCTGTTCCAGCTTCTTCAGGGGATTCTGGGGGTTTTGGCCGTCCTCTCCTGACAAAACACCAACCCGTGCCTATGTCTTGGAAGTCCAGCCATGAACCTCTGGGACCAGAAGATCATGAACGGTTCTGGCAAGGTGTCCGTCGTGAGCTCTCCAGATGGATATTTGCACCCTTGACTGGCAGAGGGATTGAGAGGAGACGGCAGCGGAGTCTGATCCTTGAGTGCTTGCAAAACATCCAGCGCATTGTGGGAGTGCAATTCTTCAACCTTGCTCAAAATGGGAAAGGGGGTGGATAGATGAATAGATATCTCTGTGTCTGTCCGTATGCAGATATTTATTTATACATAAAGAATGGTTGTCCTTGGAATTTGAATCTGCACTTCACGTCCTTTTGGGGTGGTATGTTGGCTTTGTGTGGGATGGTGACATCCAAATTTGGGGACCCTGCCTCACTTTGGGGGGAAACAAATGGATCACCTGAATTTGGGGACCCTGCCTCACTTTGGAGGGAACAAACGGATATGTCCTCACTCTCCTTCCAGCAAATACCACTGAACATCATATTGGATGTGGTGTTTTTGCTGTGTGTTTTTCAGTGGTTGTGTTGAACTGCTACCCCATCATCCCCAGCCAATGTGTTGGCAGGGGATGACTGGAGTTGTAGTACAATACCATACATTTGGAAGGCTGCTAGGCTGGGAGGTGGATCTACTCGAGGAAAGACTGAAGCCTAAAGCCAGAGTAGACCCATTGAATTCATGGTGTTGATGCAAGTATTGGCTTAACCATTCAGCAGTGGGCTGGTTGGTTGAATGGTTGGATTGCTTGCAAGTTTCTTCCTCAGAAATTTAACTGTAGATTAGATGACCTATGATAGGAGGGACAGAGCTAAGCAAAATAAACATTAGTATTGTTATTATTATTGACTACAACTCCAGAATTTTGCAATCGGCAGAGCTGTTGGCCCTACTGGATTCTGGGTGTTGTAGTCCAAAAATCAGCTTTCCCAAGCTTTCTAAGGGGGGGGGGGGATATATCCATGATGTGATCCCTTCATGTCAATGAATCCACACTTGGAAATTTAAAAAGAGCTATCCAAGATGCTGATTCCTAGCTCCCAAGGTAGGCTCTGTGGGTACATGGGGATCAGCCTTATAGAATCCCAGAACTGTGGGGTTGGAGGGGGTACCATGGGTCATGTAGTCCATCCCCCAAGTGTGGGAATTCATGGACACCCAACTTTTGCTTAAAAGGAAAGTCTATCACTTTCTGCAGTAACTTCTGTGGAAACTAGGGGCTCCCATGTCAATGGGGTAAGAAATTCACCCGAGCTTTTCATGCAGGCTTCAAATCTATACAACCAAACACTGGTCAATGACAATGTCATGACTAACAATGAACTCAAGTGTCAAAACCACTGTGTGGAAACAGGAACAGGGGCATAGGAAAGAGAAGTATGTAGAGAGATCTTGCAGTCCCCTTGAGACTAGATGAAAGAAAGAAGTTGGCAGCATGAGCTTCCATAGACTTCAGTCTGCTTCCTCAGATGCATTTGGAAGTATCTGCAGATGCATCTGAGGAAGTAGACTTAAGTCTAGGAAAGCTGATGCTGCCAACTTCTTTCTTTCATTGAGTCTCAAAGGTGCCACAAGATCTCTCTACACACTGATTCTACAGACTAACACAGCTATATCTTTGAACAGGAAAGATAATATTACAACAGTCTATTTATACACATGCAAATATACATCAGGAGTACTGAAACAATAGATTCGTGGGGAAAATCCGCACATAAACAATCAATCTGTAGTGGAAAAAACAAACTGTAAGCAAATTAACTCACAGCAACCAGGGTTCTTTAGGCAGAGTCAAAGCAAGCAGGGGACCTCAAAATAGTTTAAAAACACAGATTTATTATTATGATCATTCAGATCATAGGGCCCCTTGCTGAGAGCATGCTATCTATTTTATACGACATCAAACAAAGAAATCCAAACTAACATTCTATTGGACATTTCTTCAAACCCTAAACATATAATAATAATAATAATAATAATAATAATAATAATAATAATAATAATAATAAGTTTTATTTATAACCCGCCCCTCTGCTCGGCAATCGGGGCGGCGTACATCAATTTAAAAATACAATAGGTAAAACAATTCCTGCCCCCCCACCTCCCACCCACCCACCCCTTAAAACAAAATTAAACCATTAACAAGTTAAAAATAAAGCCGAGATAAAATACAAACAATTAAATCTATCCAGCCAGGTAGCTAGTTGGATAGTGATGTTTGAGGATCACCTGCTAAAAAGATTCCAACTGACAACAGTTTCAGCATTAAGTCTTCACCGAGCCGGGCAGTTATTCCAGGAAGGCCTGCCGAAAGAGATCCGTCTTTACTGCCTTTTTAAAGGCAGTAAGAGTAGTAATAAGACGGATCTCGTCCGGCAGGCCATTCCAAAGCCTGGGAGCGGTCGCGGAGAAGGCCCTCTGGGAGGTCTGTGAAAGCCTGGTCTTTATCGGCTGCAACAGGTTCCTCCCAGAGGACCGCAGGGCGTGGGGGGGATTGTACGGGCAGAGGCGGTCCCTAAGATAAGATGGACCCAAGCCATGTAGGGCTTTAAAGGTTAAAACCAACACCTTGTACTGCGCCCGGAAACTAATTGGCAGCCAGTGGAGGGATTTTAGCACAGATATAGGATCCTAAGCAACGAGAGTCCCAAGTGCAGAATACATTATAATATGCTTAAGATACCATGTTGTCATGCCAAACACATACCAAGAAATCTCTTATCTGTATCTGGGCCCCTCTGAGCGCAGCGCTGTGTCTTCCTCTCTATATGGCTGCTTGATACTTGGCATCTTTTTCTACATATGACAGCATACATTTCTAATATGGGCAATGAAAACATTGATTACTGAAACCCTTCTGCCTCAAATCCATAAATCAAATTTACCCTGTATCCATTAATACATAAATCACTCCATGGAAGGCTTCCAAAACCAGGTGGAGAGGACAACGGAAATGCCAACAATAATTATAGGCTTCGAAAAGGGCATAGAAATCTTGTTCCCAGACACTTTTGGCTGGTATATACTCAATTGCAGGGATGAGGCTCCGGCAGAATGCTTTTGCAGAAGTAATGCCAAATTCACGGCACTTTGCAGAAATCAATCCAAGGGCAAAGATCCCAGCAGAAAGACAGACAGGATGCCAGCAGTGCAGAAGATCCCAGGAATTATTCTTTCAGACCCTACAGCATCTTCTCTCTCTCAAGAAAAAGACACATTGCAGCCTGGATATATGATTCAAAGGGTCTCTAGATGCATCCCTGGCTAGTATTCCCTTCCCCAAAGGAACCCCAGTAAGAAAAGTGCATTACAGTGAGCTATAGTTTTCCTCCTCCTGACTCGATCTTTATCGGTCTGTCACATAGACCTATGGCAGGGTTTTCCCTGGTTCCCTGTCCTCCAGAGAAGGGAAGGACAGCTTATTCCTTTCTACAGGAAAATACAAATTGGTGTACTTTGCAACCTCAATGGGGTAGATCTGGGACTGCCATCTACCCTTGGTGACCTCTGAGGGAGACCAGGGTTCGATTCCCTGCTTGGCCATAAAACTCACTGGTTGCCCTTGGGCAAGTCACACTCTCTCAGCCACAGGGGAAGACCATGGCAAACCTCCTCTGAACAAATCATACCAAGAAAACCCCATGATGCCTGAAGGCACACAACATACACTATTGCCATCACCTTTCTACTCCTAGAGCATCCTTTATTCAAACAAGAAAGATAAATACAGTCCATATAAGCGATGGAGTGGTCTGAGTGTTGGATTCTGTCTCTGGAGCCCAGGGTTTGAATTCCGGCTCAGCCATGAAACCCGTTGGGTGACCTTGGGCAAGTCACACTCTCTCAGCCTCAGGGGAAGGCCATGGCAAACCTCCTCTGTGCAAACTTGCCAAGAATTACCCATGACAGGTAAGTCAGAAATGGCTTGAAAGCACACAACGACAAACAACGGAAAGGGAGGCCTTTCAACAGATGGTGGACAGCCATCTCTCAGAAGTGACTCAGTTGTGTATCCCTCCATGACAGTCAATGATTCTCAAATTTTGGTCTTCCAGGTGTTTTGGACTTCAACTCCCAGAATTATTGACCAAGTTGGCTGGAGCTTCTGGGAGCTGAAGTCCAAAACACCTGGAAAACCAAAGTTTGGGAATCACTGATTAATCCTTAATTTAATTTGCATTAAACCATTGGTTCCCAAACTTGGGTATTTTGGACTTCAATTCAGTTTGGCCAACAGTCAACAATTCTGGGAGCTGAAGCCCAAAACATCCGGAGGACCAAAGTTTGGGAACCACCGATAGAGGGTCCTTGCGGCTCCTTCCAATCCCGTGATTCTCAAGCGGATCTTTCCTGTTGCATGTTTTTATTCCTTCCAAGCTCAGTTGGGAAATGTTTGCCCATGATGACTACAATTTTCTCCTAAAACGTGGAGGCGGCAGAATGCAAAACCTGGACGGCACCATTTCCGCCGCACGGTGTGCCAAGGTCTCTGGAGAACGTGCCGAGTGCTTCAGCAACTCATTCCCAAAGAAGCCTGCCCTGGGTTTCATGCAGGAGAAGGACAGGCCCAGGTTTATTTCGATGGCGCAAAGAGGACAGACAACATTACAACCCATCTGCAGTTTTGCACACACACCTATATATATTAACATTTTTCTCTCCCTCTCCTTGCTTTTTAAAAATATCTCTCAGATTTTTGGGGTGGAAGAGGTTGCGGAGGTGGGATGGGAAAGAAGATGAAAACCTGGTTGCAAAAGCTTGCGTATTTCAGATCTTCATTTTATGGGGTTTTTGGAACAAATCTGTCAAAAGAAGAGGAGGAGGAGGAGGGAAGAGATTTGCTTTGAGTGGTCATGGCAACTGGCTTATTTAATTTTTTAAGGACTGAATACCTCATAGCCGTCACCAAGCTGGCCCTCTCCATTTCACCAAGGAGGTGGGATCTAGCCAGGAAAGGTTCCTATTTTATTTTATTTTTTAAATTAGCTTTCACCCCCATTTTTCTCCCCCTTCTTTTCATCTCCTGCCTTTGAGGCTTAAGGATCTTATGCAAGCTTATTTCTTTCCTGCAGGATGAAAGGACTGTGCTTTTTGTGCTTTTTTCGCTCCCGAAAAAGCGTGACAAACAAAATGGAGGTCCCCCTGTTATTGCGGCTCTTTATGATAAGGTTCCTGCCCCAAGGTGATCACAAAATTGGGATGAACATATATATTCCTGGCTCAGTTCCATTCCGATCTTTCCTCTCTGCTTTGAACCTCCCTGCAATCCATTTTATTTTTCTCTGAGATTTTCGGCTCCAAGGTTGGAGCAAGCACAAGCGTCAATCATATAGCAGGTAAAGAAAGGTTAAGAGAGGTAGCAGTCTGAGTGCTGAGATGAGACTCTGGGAGACCAGGTTTGAATCCCTGTTCGGACACAGAATCCCACTGAGCGATCTTGGGCAAGCGACACTCTCTCAGCTTCAGAGGACAGCAATGGCAAGAACCCCTCTGAACAATTCTTGCAATCATAGAGTTGGAAGAGACCCCAAGGGTCATCCAGTCCAACCCTCTGCCATGCAGGAATACACAATCAAAGCACCCTCAACAGATGGCCATCCAGCCTCTGTTTAAAGACCTCCAAAGAAGGAGATGCTACAACTCTCCAAGGCAGCATCCTCCACTGTCGAACAGCTCTTACTGTCAGGACGTTCTTCCTAATGTTGAGCTGGAATCTCTTTTTCTGTAGCTTGCATCCATTGCTCCATTGTTTCCTATTCTCTGGAGCAGCAGAAATCAAGCTTGCTCCATCCTCAATATGACACCCTTCAAATACTTAAACAGGGCTATCATATCACCTCTTAACCATCTCTTCTCCAGGCTAAACATACCCAGCTCCCCAAGTCTCTCCTTCCAGGACTTGATGGTTTCCAGACCCTTCACCATTTTGGTCTCCCTCCTCTGGACATGCTCCATCTTCTCAACATCCTTCTTGAATTGTGGTGCCCAGAACTGGACACAGTCTTCTTCCAGGTGAGGTCTGACCAAAGCAGAATAGAGTGGCGCTATGTCTTCCCTCCTTGGTACCCATGCATTTTCCTTCTTTCTTTCTTCATAGACATCTCTGGGGAGCTGGTGGTGTTAGAGGCTGCTTGTGACACTCGGTGCCTTTCCTTCCTTGTGCCTGAACTCATGGAGAGGACACTGGTCTCTCTGTCTTGCTCTCTCTCATGGCTTTCTCCATGCTTCCTGGGGATGCTCTGTAAGAACAACGCTTGCTTTTTCTTCAATGCATGGTCCATACAAAGTTTTTAATACTCGAGAAAATACTTTTGCAAGCGAGGCAAGGAAAAATCACAAGCGGCTTCCCAAACACAAATCCTTCTGCAAAATAATGTGTGGCAGGGCGGCCTTCGGAAATAAGTCACGCTCTCTCAGATTCAGGGAAAGGCTGTGGCAAACCTCCTCTGAACCAATCTTGCCAAGAAAACCCCACAATAGGTTGGCCTTAGGGTCGCCATATGTCCAAAATGACTTGAAGGCACACAACAACAACAACAACAACAACTACTACAACAACTACAACAAGCCTTTCTGTTGCCATGGACTGTTGAAATGATTTTATGAAAAATCAGATGTACCTCCTCTTCTTCTTCTTCAGGGGGACCTCCAATCCACACCCATGGGCAACAATGCCCTTATTTAGCCCACCTACAATAATGTGAGGAACTTCAGCTCCCCTTCCCATATCTGGCCTTCCTGGATTTCTAGTCTAGCCTTCTGGATTTCCCAGGTGGTGCTATAACTCACCCTGCAGAATCCAAGGAAACTGATGCCGAAGAGTTGGGCCGCATCTCCACTGCAGAATTAATGCAGTTTGATACCGTTTTAACTGCCATGGCTCCATGCTATGCAATCCTTGGATTTGTAGTTTTGTGAGGCATTTCACCTCCTCTGTCACCTGGTGCAATCTACAAATCCCAGGACTCTGTGGGATGGAGCCATGGCAGTTAAAGTGGGGTGAAACGGCATTATTTCCACAATGTTGATGCACCCAGGGACACATAAGGACCAGCAAGATGGGATATATCTATCTATCTATCTATCTGGAGGAACACATAAGGTAGGAGAGGCTACAGCAGTTTGCTTTTGCCTAAACATGCTGAGAAGGAAAGCATGTTGTTGGGAGACTCTATTCAGAAAGCTGGTTGTGATTTTTTGAGAGATGCCTGAAGTCTTGAAACAGGGATTGGATGAACATCTTTTGCAAACCTGGCTGGATATAGGTCTCCTTAACTGAGGTGAACCCAACCAAGGCTGGAGTTTGGGTGCTTTAGTCGTGCGTTCCTGCATGGCAGAGGGTTGGTCTAGATCAGTGATTTCCAAACTTTGGTCCTCCGGATGTTTTGGACTTCAACTCCCAAAGCCCCAGCCAGTTTGGTCAACAGGAAGGAATACTGGGAGCAGAAGTCCAAAACATCCGGAGGACCAAAGTTTGGGAATCGTTGGTCCAGATGATCCTTGGGGTCCCTTCCAACTTGGCAAAAAAGAAGATTTTTAAGGATTGTGGATAAGCTGCTGGGGAAGTCAGTAAAGTCCTGGGCTGGAGTCCTGGAGAGATGGAGGGAACAGCAGTTATAAGTGTTGAAAAGAGCGAGAAAAAGGGAATGAATAATAACACGGGTGTGCAGAGCGGAGTGACCCAATTTGCTCTGGGAGGAAATAGCTTCTTGCTTTGTAGGATTTTGCCTCTTTGTTCCTCAGTTAAAAAAAGAAGAAGGGAGTTTTTAATCCTCATACGCCAAAATGGGGCATTTATGAGACTCTGAGAGTCACAGTTTCTTGCAAAATCCACACCAAAGTGGACTTAAAACTGCCAAGCCACACTGTGACATTGTCATCCGTATGGCTATAAACAGCGTATTCGCATTTTGCCCACATTCCTTCTTGGAAAAGAAAAAAGAAGAAAAAAATAGCCGGAGGGAAAATTGTCCTCAAAAATTGATCCTGTTTTTGAAGGGAGCCATAGTGCAACAGTACAGAAGGGCCACGATTTGGTTGTCAAGAGGATGGGAGCCTCCCAACAACCAAATTTCGATGGAACATTAGATGGAATGAGAGCAGTCCAACAATGGGACCGATGGCTTAGAGAGATGATGGGGTCTCCTTCCTTCTCTGGACATCTTCCCAAAGAGGATGCTCAGGGATTCTCCAAGAGTTTGGGACTTCAACTCCCAGAAGCCCCAGACAGTTTGGTCAACAGTCAGGAATTCTGGACGCTGAAGTCCAAAACATCTGGAGGACCAAAGTTTGGGAAACACTAGTCCCATCGCTGGACAAAAGGATAGGTTTGATGGCCTTTGGAGCCCTTCCAACCCTAATAGGATAGATTATGATTGAATATTAGAAGGAACTTCTTGAAAATAAGTGTGGCATGACAATGGGGCCAATGGTCCAGAGATGTGGGAGGGTCTCCTTCTCCGGACATCTTCCCAAAAAGGCTGGACAGCTCCCTTGTTGGGGATGCATTAGATCAGTGTTTCCCAAACTTTGGTCCTTCAGCTCCCAGAATTCCTGACTGCTGGGAGTTGGAGTCCAAAACACCCGCAGGAACAAAGTTTGGGAATCAATGCTTTTAGATGGAGATTGTGCGGATTCCCTCCCAATTTCCTCAATAAGCGCAGGCAAAAGCAAACCGCTGCAGCCTCTCTTCGCTTGCAGGTTCTTCCTACACAAATAACTTTTGCCATTTTGACCATTGCTCAGCCAAACACACATCTATCTGAATTGCATCTGTGAAATGCTGGAGAGTACAGCCAGCATAGCACAGTGGTTTGAGCATTGGAGTATGACTCTGGAGACCAGGGTTCGAATCCCCGCTCAAGCATAAAAACTCACTGGGTGAACATGGGCAAGTCACACGCTCTCAGCCTCAGGGAAAGGCAATGGCAAACCTCTCCTGAACAAACCTTGCCAAGAAAACCCTATGATAGGTTGACCTTAGGATGGCCATAAGTCAGAAACAACTTGAAGGCACACAACAACAACAACAACAACAACAACAACAACAACAACAGGGCAATGACTCCTGAATTTTCTGTTTGCATAAACCTTCATCCTGAGCAAGCAAAGATGGGGGCCTGTATGACTTTTCTTCCTAGGTATGCTTTTGGTAAAAAAGCCATTTTTTGCCTGATAAAGAAGCTGGTGGGCGTTGGAAAGTAGCGCAATGGATTTTGTGCCTCCTGGTTGGCATGGAGAAGGTGGCATTGCCAACACAAAGTGTGTATTTTGGGTTTTAGAGCATTGGCAGCGTGAGCCTCGTGCCCTCAAGTGGATGAAAGACTGAAGTACAAAAGGAAGAGGAGTTTTAAAAGATGGCTTCAGAATGCTCTGGAGTTTTGATTTTAACAAATGCTTTTAAAGGTTCCTGGGAGCGGTGCAGACAACAACATACCCATATATACCAATATATCATATACACCAATATATAATGCCAAGATATATATATATATATATATATATATATATATATATATATATATATATCATACCATATTCCAATATACTAATATATAATATGCCATATATATCAATATATAATTCCAACATACCAATATATAATGTACCATATATACCAATATATATAATTCCAATACACCAATATTTAATTCCAGTATACCAATATATAACTCCAGTATACCAAAATATATAACATATCATATATACCAATATATAATTCCAATATATCAATATATAATCTATGATATGTATCAATATATAATTCTAAAGAACTCAAAATTATTGAAAACCTTTGTGAATAGATTGTAAATAATCTCTGTCTCTCTATCACACACTTTGAACAATTCTCAGCCAGCCACTGTCATACTTTTAATGGTTTAAAAGACCTAACTGTCCTAAAAAGGCACCAGATTTTGTCTGCATTTGGAAGCTAAGGAGGGCCAGCCCTGGTTAGTCCTTGGATGGGAGACCGCCAGTAGACTACATTTCAGGGGAAGGAACTGGCAAAAAAGCAGTTCCTCTGAGGATGATTCCTTGCCTAAGGGTGCATCTACACTGTAGAAATAACGCAGTTTGATACCACTTTTGACTGCCATGGCTCCATCCTTACAGGATTTAGGGATTTGTAGTTTGGTGAGGCACACCAGCACTCTTTAGCAGAGGAGGGGGAAGGTCCTTGTGAAACTACAAATCCCAGGATTCCATAGGGTGGAGCCACAAGGCTTAAAGCGGTGTCGAACTGCATCCTTTCTGCAGTGTGTGGACGCACCCTTTTCAAGTAGGGACTGGAGGCACTACCATAGAGGGACGGTGGTAGAGCGGCCTCGCGCCTATGTTCCTCGACGACCGCTCTAGGGCGGGTGGAGGCAGTGGACTTCCGGTCCAGGAAGGAAGTGGGGGTGGCTGCGGACGTTCGTTTCCATGGAAACGCGAGGCTGTTTACTACCAGGAGGAGTGGACGCCTGGATGGAGCCGAAGCTAGGTGAGGAAGGGTGGCGATTTTTGGAGTGGGGTGTCTTTCTCTCTCTCTCTGGATGGGCTTGGACTACAACTCCCAGCATCCCTTGATCTTGGTATTCCTGGCTGGGGCTGCTGGGAGATGGAGTCCCCAGGGTTCCTCACAGCTGGAACAAGTCCCAGAATCCCTCATCCTGCAGGGCTACAACTCCCAGAATACCCACATGGAAGGAGGGCAAGGACCCGAAGGGATCTTGGCAAAGGGGGCGGTGTGTGTCTGCCATTGCCACCCTGAGGCTGAGAGAGTGTGACTCGTGTTGTCGTTTGTTGTGTGTGCCTTCAAGCCTTTTCTGACCCTCTCACAGCCCTCAACACACGTTCGATGAACAAAGGCACATCTGGCTGATTTCTATAGGCCCTAAACATAACCACATTTATTTATTTATTTTATGTACAGATTTGTACAGTAGGAATCAAAATACAACAAAAACAGCGACAAGAGATAATTTCCCCAAAGGCGTATATACACATACATATATATATATATATATATATATGAGAATGAGTACGGAGCGAATGCAGAAAACTCTTGTAGAAGGTTGGCCATTTTATTCTCCCTTTGCTCCCAACCAGATGAAGAGGAAAACCATGGCATTGACACCAAGTGCAGCCAAAGAGTTTTAGGTCCAGATTAAGACACACCCTTCCTTCCGGCAGTTTTAAAATTCATTTTGTGAACTTGTGTCCCATTACTGGCATTAGATAAAACCCTAAGGAAACCCTTTAATGCGGTGCTTCTGAAGCTATGTGTAATATTGGAAGAACAGCACTTTTCCCCCCCTTGGTGTGTGCCAAGAACCAAGACCCTATTTGTGCCTTTTTGGTTGTGATTGTGTATTCCTTTCCAGGAAACTCTCATGGCTCAGCACTGGTGCCCTGACCACCATTTTGAGTCGCATTCATTGCTTTGCCACACCTTCAATATTGAGTCTCTGTTAGCCCTGGAATACCTCTTGGAACCCGAGTATTGGAACCTTGTGATATATGCTAGCATATATATATATATATATATATATGCATTGTTATGTGCTTTCGCATCAACTCCGACACACGAAATAGGCTTGGAGAGTCAGAGGTTTTTAACCTTCTTCCGCTTTCCCTTTGCCCAAGCTCACATTTCCAGGCCTTGGTAGTGACTGAAACCCAGACGTCCAAAGTCCAAAACCCATTGTAACTACACTTTGTAACGCCAAGAGAAAAGTGCCATCAAGTTGTGTAGGGACCCAAGTATGAAGTTGTTAATGTGTGACCATTAAATTAATATACCACCTCAGATTTGATCCCACACTACTTACTCACAAGACTAAAAAAAAAAAAATTATTGTAAATTTTTTTGGCACCCCATTTGCTCCCAAAGGACCCTCAAAAGCTGTTAACGTATGACCATTATCCCCTAAAACAATATATACCAGCCAATATTTGACCCCATACAACTCACAAGACTCTCAAAGAAAGACACTGTGATTTTAGTTCTTTTTGCACTTAGAGGTGTTTTCAACTTTTCCCCTTTATTACCTGCAAGGATCTCCCTTTTGATTCTGCCTCCTTCCTTGCCAGCATTTGCCTTCAGCCATTTTGTCTTTTAGGGTCTTCAGATTTCTCTTCCAGCTGCTTCTCAAGGTTTGAGCTCTTCCCAGCTTCTACCTTCAGGGACTTCAGCTTTTCTCATCTTTCCTTCTGCCTTCTTCCCAGCTCCTGCCTTCAGTGACTTCAGCTTTCCTTCTGCCTTCTTCCCAGGCTCTCCTTCTGGAGCTCTTCCCATCTTCTGCCTTCAGCTTTCCTTCTGCTTTCTTCCCATCTTCTCCCTTCAGGGATTTCAGCTTTCCTTCTTCCTTCTTCCCAGGCTCTTCATCTTCAGCTCTTGGCAGCTCAGCTCCAACTGACCTCTGGCAGCTTTGGGGGGTCCCTTTTATACACTCCCAGCCCAGACCCTTCGGCCAATTAGAGACAAGCCCCCCCAAACCAGCCAACTCATTGGTCTATGGCTGTGAACCAATAAGAGACAGCGAAATGCTGGCAAACGGCCAATGAAAAGTTGTCCCGTTTGGATCCCCCCTGGCCAAGATAAATACCAACGGAGCTCAGTATTCCACTAGACTGTTATATAGCATTATTATTCCACTTAAACTGCTATGGCTGCTTCCTGTGGAATTCTGGGGTTTGTAGTTTGGTGAAGCCTAAGAACTCTCTGAATGAGAATTCTAAATGTCCCTCCCTGAACTACAAATCCCAGGAGGCAGACGTAGAAAAGTTAAAGTGGACTAACGGCGCTGTAACAGTGTAGTGTGATATTGACCATAGTTTGACTCGAACAGTCCAATGTGGTGGATAATGATTCCCACCATCCCCAACCGCAATGGCCCTTGGCCATGCTGGGTGGGGATGATGGGGGTTGTAGTCCAATACATTGAGGAGGGCTGGAGGACTGCCCTGAGTTGTCTTTGGCAACAGTTTCTTTTGTCAAAATGGGATGGCTTCACTGTCAAGAGCAGGCCTCATTTATACAAAGTAACTTGGCCTCAGCCATTGTAGCAAGGCCTAGCTTTCACAACAAACTTATTTATAGATTTTATATCATGTTTCAGACAACGTTTACCTCAGGACTTTGAGGTTCTCCACAAACAAGTGACAAATAAAACAAATACAAGCTTCCTCAACACTCTCATTTATACATTTTATAACATGTTTCAGGCAACATTTACCTCAGGATTTTGAAGTTTGCCACAGCAATGTGACAGGAATAAACTAATTTATTCCAAAGCAAGCCCACAAATGAAGTATATAAAGAATAAAAGAGGGCATGGAGCAGAAAGTAAGCCAAAAAGCAACAAAGGGAAGACAAGTGAAGGATAATAAAGAAGGGAGGCAGAGTCAGCCAATATTTTCCTAATTTGATTTAAATTGGAAGTCAGGGTCCTTGACTTTGCCTCCCTTCTTTATTATTCTTCACTTGTCTTAAATGCTTAAATTCACATCTTAAATGCAGAGATAAAGGGATTATTACTCTGGCCAGCTAAGAGTTTCTGGTGTATTTCGCCTCAGGTCCAAAACACACTGCAGAAATAATCCAGTTTGAAACCACTTTAACTGCCCTGGCTCAGTGCTAAGGAATCCTGGGAATTGTAGTTTATTGCAGCACCAGAGGTCTCTGACAGAGAGGGCTAAATGTCTCACAAAACTACAGTTCCCAGAATTCCCTAGCATTGAGCCAGGGCGGTTAAAGCGGTCTCAAATAGTAGCTAGACTACAACATCCAGAATCCCCCCTAACCAGCCAGACTACAATGCCTAGAATCCTCCCCAAACAGCCAGACTACATCACCCAGAATCCCTGCAACCAGCCAGACTACAGCTCCCAGAATCTCCTCCAACCAGTGGTTTGAGTGTTGGACTACAACTCTGGAAACCAGGGTTCGAATCCCGGCTTGACCAAGAAACGCGCTGAGTCACACGCTCTCAGCCTCAAGGGAAGGCAAGGGCAAACCCCCTCTGAACAAATCTTGCTAAGAAAACCCCAGGATAGGTTTCCTTTAGGGTGGCCATAAATTGGAAAGGACTTGTAGGCACATAACAACAAAAAAACCTGGGTGCAGTCACACACTCTCAGCCTCCCCTCCTTCCCAGGATTGCTGTGGAGAGGACAGAACCAGAGAGGGAAGCATATTACCTTGAGTCTCTAATAAATAAATAGAAATCATAGAATCAAAAGAATTGGAAGGGGCCTCATGGGGCAACCGTTTTCCCTTTGAAAAGTAAAAATATTTTATCCATCTAAAAGCAACCACTGTTTAAATGTCGGTCCTGCATTGGTTTAAGATAGCAAATATTGGCTGGGAAAGGTCAAAGAAAGGCGCCATCCTGCTGGACTCTGGGAGCGCCAGCCCACCTGGGAGGAGAATATGTTCTTTTAATCTCCGAAAAAATATGCTTTTTTCAGTCTTAAAAGGTGAGCTTAGACGTGGCTTGGACTCTTGTTTGCTCTCTGGGTGTTGTCCGTTGCTTGGCATATTTAAGCCGAATCGCGCTGCCTTGGAGTTGCTGTTGCTTGGCATGTTACACCACCCAATATACACAACATGCCCATTCTTTTTTAATTTTTAAGAAATAGACTTGGAGAGAATAGTACCAGGGGCCCGGGGCTTGTCAAATATTTGGAGAGAGGATGAAGGGATATTGAGGATGGAGAAAGCATGTCTTCTGCTGCTCCAGAGAATAGGACATGGAGCAATGGATGCAAGCTACAGGAAAAGGGATTCCAGCTAAACATTAGGAAGAACTTTTTCGACGGTAAGAGCTGTTTAACAGTGGAATATGTCTCTTTCTTTGGAGGTTTTTAAACAGAGGCTGGATGGCCATCTGTCTGGGGTGCTTTGATGATGGCAGAATGGGGTTGGACTGGATGGCCCCTTGGGGTCTCTTCCAACTCTATGATTCTATGCAGACCTTAGTTTTCTTCCTTTAATGCAGCCTCTCGAAGTGGAGGAGCCCTGCAGGAAGGAAGACAACTGTAATGCCCAGTGGAAGGCCATATTCCAACCTCTATCTCAAACCGGCAGACTCTTCACAGAAAGAAATGTCACTTTTCCTTCCTCTTTCTCTTGCTGGGTTCCAGGCGCCAACATCTGTGACTCCCTGGCTGTGCAGCTGGATATCCTATCGGACTGATTGGCCTATCCATCCTTGGGACCTGTGGAGCTGTCAGTCCTTTCGAACCCATGGAGCATCTCCTGCCTGTGAGTATTTCCATGCCGGATGAGCAACAAGGCATTCTCTGAAGATGCCAGCCACAGATGCTTGCAAAACATCAGGAATGAACTCTTCTAGAACACGGCCACATAGACCGAAAAATCCGCACACAAAAAATTAAGGTTCTTTTTCTTAACCCAAAGGACTGACAGCTCATAACAAAGCTTTATCTGCTTCTGCTGGCCTTGGCAACATCAGTTTTCTTTTACAAATCCTGTTTTAATTGTTTATTAAGATTGCAGTGAAGATTTTAATTGATTTCCTGCTGAGAGCCTCCTTGGGTTTCACTCTAGGGAGAAAGGTGCAACAACCAACCAACCTAGCATTCACCCAAAACTAAGCCAGGATTCTGGTAAATTTTGGTTTTCATTCTCTCCTCATCTCACCCCCCGGGGTTTTCTTGTTAGCAGAAGTGGCTACACGAATTAGAAGTCAACCTGAGAGCCTGGCTTGTTGCATCCACCCATGCCAGGATTTGCAAGCCAAGAGTATTGCAAGGCAAGATTATACAATCCTAGTTTGCGAAGGGAGCAACGAACCAGAATCCCACTTTCAGATTTCGCAGTAGGCTTTGTATTTCTGGTGAGCTGAGTGCCATGTTCTGGCAAAATGAGCTGAGCAAGAGTGAGCAAACTGCACCTCAGCACATGGCTGGTTCTTGGTGTGAATGGGCGCTATGTTTGAAGCAAATGGTATGGGAAGACCAGTGCAGATGCTGTATGTGAGAAGTTGATCTCCTAACGCTTTCCTTCCCAGACAAAGGAAGAGGCTTCTGTGAATTCCTTTCCATCCCTTTCCCAAAGCAAAGCAAAGCAGCTTCATTTATATACTGCTTCATATCGCGCTATGGGATGTCTAAGCGGTTGACAACTGTAAGCTCATTGCCCCCCAACAGTTGGGTACTCGTTTTAGCGACCTCGGAAGGATGCAGGCCTGAGTCTACCCTGAGCCCTGGCTAGTATTGAACTCACAACCTTGTGGTCTATGAGTGAGTGGCTGCAGCACAGGCATTTAACCGCTGCGCCACCAGGGCTCCAGAATTAAGAACAGTGGGTGATGGGATTGCAAACCCTTGTCTGTTTATTTCCGCAGGACTCCTGAGAAGCAATGGCGGCTGCCTCACACCTAGACATCGTCTCCTCTGAACGGAAGACCTCTTTTGGAGTCGCAAAGCCATCCGCCTGGCCACCACACCCTCTGACCATGCATGTCACTCGGCCAAAATCCGCCAAGGGGCGCACAAGGCCCCACTTCCAGTACTCCCAAAGCGTAGAGGCCTATTCCTCTCAAGTGCCATCGTCCCCTCAGCCGTTAGTGAATCCCACCAAAGAAGTCCCCAGCAGCCGGAGAGCATCACCTTCCCAGCTGCTGTACCAGCCTGCCCAGGTCGTTCCTGCTGAAATCCCAGACCTCCTCCAGCAAGTGCCCCAGAGAACTTCCTCTTCCCTAAATAAGTACAGAGTGCTGCCATCCATCAGCAGAAAAGAATTGAGGAAGAGCAGCCCAGAAGGGAAGTCTGGCCAGGCCAGTGAGCGGCAAGAGGGTGCCAGGAGGGAGAAGGAGGAACAGAGCTTCAGGGATCATCCCGAGATGGCGAAGGTGTCCTCACAAAGGGGGCCCAGAGGAGGAAGTGGAGAATCTACAGAGAGCCCCCTGTCTCTGTCAAAGGCCAGGCTGCTCAGCAAAACCAGAGAAGGAGACTCTCTCCCATCTGCATTGAACTTGGAGGAACCCAGCGCGGAGGAACCGAGGTTGCTCCTGGCCATCCGATCCCCATCCGGGCAGCGCTTTGAGCGCCACTTCAGGCCAACTGACAGCCTGAAGACCATCCTGGCAGTGGCCGCACAAAAGAACTCGGCCGCCTACCAACACTGTAGCATCGAAACGGTGGAAGTGCCTCGGAGGACCTTCTCCGACCTCTCCAAGTCGCTGGAAGAGTGCGCCATCCCCCACAAGTCAGTGCTGTGCATTCTGCGGGAAGAGCGGGACGGGGAACTTTAAAGCAACCAGAGATTGATTTCTGCATTAAATGCTTCTGGAGCTGGTGGCTTTTCTTCTGAGAATCCACTCCTTTCAACCAACTTGCTGCCTTTTCCTCTGGTGTCCTGCTCTTCCTAGCACACCTCATAAAAAGAGAGCATGGAACCATTTTGTTTTTAAACCATTGCATTCCAATTCCCTTTGGGGTCCGTTCCTTCCTGAACCTCTCATGCACGCCTTGCCATTTTCTAGGTTGTTGAGCTGTTTGCAAGCTGAATTCTGTCAGGAAATGTTACTTTTGATTCATTTTCTGGCAGAGGGAGGGTTGATTTTCATTCTCCAACTGGCACTCAGGATAGATCCCTTTGGTCCCAGTGTGACTCCGAGAGAGTGGATGAGCGCCCAGTGTCTTCTTTACCAGTCCTGTTAACTAAATTGTCCCCCATATATTTATTTTATTATCAACAGGGTTTGTTCAGGAGACATTTGGGGGGATTATTTGGTCCATTTGTCCTCTGTTTAGGATGCAAAGTGAATTCACCTACTGGTTTTGCGGGAAGACGGAGTGATGTAGCTAATTCAGCTACTTCCTCTGCCTCCTGTGTCAAGATAAAAGAAAGATGTATTTGTTGGTCTTCTAGGGTTTGTTGGTATATATTTCATCATTTCCCCCTTTCTTTTTTTGAGATTATGACTTAAATTAGTCTGGAAAAATCATAGCTGTTGGGGTTATCCAGTGCAAATTTCAGTGTTTTGGGGCTTTTTTTAAAGCAATGGGGGCACAGATTTGGCTTAGTTTTAAATGTCGATTCTTCAGTATTCTACCAGCGATCAAGTTTTGCATGGGCATGAACAGGAGACAAAAAAACTGCTTTTCCTTTTTTAAGAACAATGAATCCACCTATTTTTATTAAGACCAGGCTATTTGCATTTCTCTGAATGCCATTTATATTTTTAGCTACATCTGTGTGTATGTGTGTGCTTTAAAAAAAAAAACTTCACTGTCCGCACAGAGGACTTGAAATCCAAATATTCTACAAAAGACAGATTTCACTCACTGAAGTGGACATTTTGCCAAAAGAATCTGTGTCTTGAGTGTTAACCTCTCTGTGTTCTCAATGGAACCCGTCTTAGGCTTCAGTGAAATCGCCAACTTTAAGTGCAGACATTAGTAACAGATTTTGATGACAGCTGCAAACCTGGCCAGGATCGAGTGCCTTGGCAAGACTGGGACGTTTGGAGGAGATGCTCGATTTGGCAGACACACTTGCCACAAGTTATTGACAGGTTATAGTTGGATGTCCAACCTGGTTTCGTGGGCAGCAGGGTTTCTTGTTCCCTTTGCAGAAGCATACACACTTTCTGTCACCTTTCAGTACCCCACCATGTGTGGTTTTGTATCAAAGAAAGGTCTATTAGTGGAAATCAGTTCAGGGGGAAAGCAGGATTGCTTGCATTTTTGTCAGATGCTATTTCCTGCATTTGCTTGTCAAGAACTCAAAGATCTAGCCGTGTTAGTCTGGGAAATCAGTATGCAAAGGGATCTTGCAGCACCTTGGAGACTAACTGAAAGAAAGATGTTGGCAGCATGAGCTTTCTTAGATTTGAGTCTTTTGTAGGCATGCACATCTGAGGAACTGGGCTCAAATCTACAAAATGCTACCAACTTCTTTCTTTCAGTTAGTCTCCAAGGTACTATGACATCCATTTGCATACTGATTTTCCAGACTTACATGGTTATGTATTTGAATAGGAAAACCATCTTCGGGATTAAGGTATCTCAATCCTCTTCCCTTCCATGTTTAATTTCCTGTGTTTAAGGCCCACATTCCCTGCCTGCAGAAGCGCAGCCCAGAAAGAGCTTTAGATGAGGAATTGTTCTTCTAGGACAAAGGTTGGGAATTGTACAGCTCTCTGGATGGGTTCATCCTCATCTGAAGGGCCACATAATTCCCAGCCTTGTTTGGGGGGAGAGGAAAAGTTAGTTTGGGATGACAACTCCCAGGATCCCAGCTGACTGAGGGACCCTGGGTGGTGGTGTCCAAAAACAGCTTTTCCAACTTCTTTTTAAAATGGCAAGGAAGGAAAAAGGTCATTCCAACAATCAGACAGTGACTTTTAAAAGTAGTTTTCGGTCCTGCTCGGAACCAGCTTGGGGACTAGATCCAGGGAAATATCATGGCTCTCAGACTGGGGAAAGTGTTTTGGAAGTGAGAGCTGCACAGACAAGATTCACAAGGTGGAACTATTTGGAAACGTGTGTCATGCAAATGTGATGCCTGCAACTCATCCAGTTCTCTTGCTTAGGAGTAATTTTGTTTTGGTGTTTTAAAATAAAAAAGCAAACATTGTCAATGAGGAAAACCAATCAGGTTTAAACTGGTGAACTGATAACTGTTGGGAGCAGGGAATGTTATCTGCTTTGTGCATTTAAAATAATTTGAAATGTTGTTATGTGTGCTGTTAGATTCAATAAAGTGATTTGGATGTGATTTTGTTTTAAGCCAGACAAGTGTTCTGTCTGAGAACTGCTTTTGCCAAATCTTTAGACCCGCTCTGAGAGTAACAACTTAAAGATGACCAAATAGGCCAAAGGTTTCCGTCTATATTACTATTTCCAATTAACCATGACCAAACTGGACACTGTGGTTAAGCTTAACCATAGTTAGAATCATAAGCCACAGTTTGAAGTTGGCTTGTGTCTTTAAAAAAATGAAGGATGGCGCAGCCGGGTGCTCCTTTAGATGTTACTGGAAAACTAACCAGGATCATAAGGCACATTAATACAAGCAACATTTTGAGTCACAAAGTACTTTTCCATGCTTCCTTTTCCAACAAGGTAACTTTCCCATTTCTGGCCTGGATGAGG
The DNA here is from genome assembly GCA_026167975.1 of Phrynosoma blainvillii. Lineage (NCBI taxonomy): Eukaryota > Metazoa > Chordata > Lepidosauria > Squamata > Phrynosomatidae > Phrynosoma > Phrynosoma blainvillii. Next base: position 4,626,599 of record JANUYF010000015.1, read on the forward strand.
CAATAGAAGCCATGGTCTCCAGAAACCAACCTGCGCTTCCCACCAAAGTCCAAGGTTGCAAAACAAGTGTGTACAGACCCCATATTACCAACTCAGTGTGAAAAGAATGAACAGATGGGGAGAGAGACATAGAGAGTTGGAAGGGGCCACAATAGCCATTTACTCCAACCCCTTGCCATGCAGGAATACACAATTACAGCACTCCTAAAAGAAAGGCAGCTGAGACCCAGTTCTGTCTCACATGGTTTTTATTCCAACTCGAAAGTACATCCGAAAGAGCACATGGGGCTCTTGCACCATCACTCAGCCATACTAAAGGAGAGGTGCTGACAGGCCCCTCTGCCACACAACAGCACGCACCCGCCTGCCACTTCAACCAGAATAAAAATAAGATCCACCCTAGCATACAAAATGTGTGATTTATTTTACCTTCTCTGAAACCTGCTCCATCTCTCTAAAGCCATTTACACAAAACTGATCATGATAGGCTACACGCAAACTTGCTAAAATTTTAGGTACATTTTAAAAACGAAGTGAGTAAGTTTTGCTTGGTAAAATAATTTCTACCAGTGAGCAGAACACTTTCACAGCCCAAGTTAGCTTTTAAAAAATAAGTACTGATAGACACTCGAAATTTATAATTTATTCCTTTAATTTTAGCAGAGATTCCTGTACTACGCAGGAGAGCTGGGGAACTGCTCCTGCCTTCACCAATTCCCCTTCATATTCTGAATAAAAATATTTTAAAATTCTACTTTGCCTGGAAAAATAAGTCAGGCCACCCTGCATTATCTAAAACGGCTACAGTGAGTCTGAACTAGAGTAGACCCATTTAATCAATTCTTGAATGGTGTGTAAATCCCACTGATTTAGTGAGTCTACTCTAGTTGGGATCAGCAATCAGATATAGGCTGGGGAACCCAAATCGATGACAAGAAAAAACTGTAACAGATCGCAAAAGAACAGACAAAGGAGGCAGAGGGTCTCCCAGAACTCAAGGATATTTGTGGTTAATGCAATCCTATGTAAGATTTTTCCTTCCTTGAATACATATCAAAGCGCCTAAACTTTTTGGAGCAACTGATCAGATGAAGAACAACAGCTGATAAGGGAGCTCTGAGTGCAACCTCCCTGCCTTGCCATTTCCTCACTGCAGTAAGAAAATGGAGTGCGTGGATAATCTCTGGAGCCATTAGCAACAGCTTTTAAAAAATGGCCCTTGCTCCTTCCTCTCTTTTTCATGCTGCACAAGTACTTTGCTAGCAGCAGTTTGCTTTAACAGCGATGGCTCCAACCTATGCAATTTTGGGATATGTAGTCTGGTGAGACAGTCAAGGACATTTGGTAGAGAATTGTACATACCTTGCAAAAATACAAAAGCCAGGACACCAGAGGATGGAACTATGGCTGGGCTGATAAGTGGAATCAGAAGTGTGATAACTGGGTACTGTCACAAGTCCAACACAAAGCTTAAAGCCAATAAAGAAAAAAAATGCCTGAAAGTGATTTAATTACCTGTGTTGGTACATACAGAAATGCCTCTCTTTTCCCTGCCCATGTCAAACTTCTGGGGACTTCTGCTACCATCCATGGGGTCTCTTCCTTGCATTGTAGTGACAGAAGGGAAGCAGATGTGTTGGATCCTGGTAAAGAGGGCACCACAGAGAGCAAACAGAGTTACTTAACCTGGAAAAGCTTCTCAAGATGTTTTGGATTGCTCACATTCTCCCGCTTCTTTGTCACAGACATAAAATACTGCTCAACGTACTATAGCGGAGGTTTGCTTGCCGTGGACCTTTCCACAGCTTTTCCCAGACTGAACCAGCATGGAGTGCATCGTTCAGCATGGCAGAGCTGAAAAGGCATCCTCTCTCCATTCATACAGAGTCAGCAACCTCTTAACCCCAACAAGCACCTTTACCCTGTGATCCTAGCTGCATGGTTTCTAACATGGAGAGCTACTACTATTCCAGCTGCAAAGAACTCTGGATAGTCCTGTAAAATAGCTAAGGGGGGATATCAGAAGATTCATCCAAGATTACTGTTCCCAAAGTTCCTTGAGGGGAGAGTAAAAGGAAAAGTTTTTTCAAAGAGTCATTTGATTGTTCACAGCCCACTGAAAAGCAACCTCTGGATCATCTAAGATCCAGAGAAACTGCAGAAGAATCTACAAAAGCTCAGAATCCAGAAAGCGCTCAGTGAAAATTTCATTTCCTCCAAACTATTTAAGCCAGAATGAGCTCTTTCTCTTAGTTAAAAAAATAAAAATAAAAAGGTCACACTTACAGAACCTGATATATACTTGGGTTTTGAACTTTTAATATACTGCTCTGGCATGTATGAGAAGTTACTCCCCTCTCGGAGTTAAAAAGACATGTGCATCTTTCCCAATTAAGTGGCTAAGTTTTTTGGCATCACCTTAATAATTTCAGATCTTTTTCCCCTTGTAAGGCTAAACTAAAAAAAAGAAGAAAAAGAAAAGTTAAAAGTTACTGTAAACATTTCTTCTTTCCCCCAGAGTTTGCACTTTCGCTTTAAAATCAAGTCCAGCCACATTACGTTTCTGTTGTTTTTGTTTTTTTAAAGTTGAGGTAATTTCTGTGTATTTGTTATCTCTACAAAGACGTAGACCTTTGCGTGCGACTAACACAGACCGGTGCCAATCAATCCAGATGCTGATCCAAATGGAGCAGGAGATTTCCCACAGGAGGGAGTGCGCACCAGTTCCGGCAGCTGCAGCTTCAGTTAGCAATTTTCTCAATTTCATCCAAATCATCTGTATCCAGCTTGTGAATCTTCTTGTCTGTTCAAAAAGAGAAACAGAGTCAGAGAATCAGGAAGGAAGCTGGAGTTGAGAAGGCAGCAAAGGAAAGAAGAGAACTCCCACAAAGCACCCTCATCACATTCTTCAGGGATATGTAGGCAGAATTGGGAGAAGTTACTTTTAGGAGGATTACAATGCCCATAATCCCCATGCTGGCCAGAGGATCTTGGAAGCAGTAATCTTAAGAAAGAAATCAGAGGATTGTTTCGGTGTGGCAGGAGTTGAGAATTTGCCAAGCATTTTGCATAAGGGAGGCTCAACCTGTATTATTTTCTATATCTCTGTTGTGATTTTTGGATTTAAGAATTAATAAGGACCAGTCTTGCATTATCACAATGAATTCAACAAGCAACACATCCACGTGCCCACTTTGTCTCTTCTAGGCCAGAGAATCAGACCCAGGAAGAGAGAATTTGAGAGTAAAAGGGCAGGGTGAATGACAGGAGATGGAACTGCGGGGCCAACCTGCCATAGGGCATCCTTCACAATTGTTTTTAGCTCAGAGCACCCCCTAGGTTGTGTAATGGTAAATCAAAGGGACTACTAGGCAAGGATCCAGAGCCTCTGCTCTGAGTAGGACAGATGCCAGAAGAGACATACTGAAATGTTCCTGGATCCTGTTGAGAATGTTCATGCTGTGCTTGCTGTCCACCATATTAATGGCCAGGCCTCTCTTGCCAAAGCGCCCCGTGCGGCCGATGCGGTGAAGATAAGTTTCTTTATCAGGATTCCCGTCTTTATCTACCGGTAGATCAAAGTTGATGACAACTGAGACCTGCTCCACGTCAATCCCTAGTGGAGGAAAATGATGGAAATTAAGATGGCGGCACTTTCCTGTGTGGGATAGAGAGATTAAGAGCAGTGCTGAAAATTTAGGGGGCAGCCACTAAATACATTTTAAAAACCCTACAAAATTCCAGGATTGAAAAGATGCAGCAGGGAAAAGGATTGAAAGCAGGCATGCAACTGACACTCTCCATGGCTTCCCTATTCTGAAGTATCTTTTCCCCTCATAATATTCAAAGAGATAGTCATGTTAGTCTGTTTTAGAGGAATCCAGTAGCAGCTTTGAGAGTACTTGGGAACAAGAAATTTCAAGCATAAGAGTTTGTGGACACAGTCCAAATCATCTTCCAAGGGATGAAGTGAACTAGAATCGGTGAAAGAGGAGGACGAGACACCCAGGTGGTTTTCCAGAGTTGGGGATTGCAATTACCTCGGGCACAGACATTTGTGGTCACCAAAACTTTCTCCTTGCCCTCTCGGAAGCGCTCGATCACTGCCGCTCTCTGTTCCACCATCATCTCACCGCTCAGGAGGGCAACTTGGTGGCCTTCCTTAGACAGCTCCCCTGCCAGCCAGCCAGCCGTTTTGCGTGTCTGGGAGAGCAATAAAGAGGACAGCTCTGGGAAGGGACCAAGTGATTCCACCTCAGCATCTCTCTTTTTAAAATAATGTGATGAGATACATTTCACAAGAACTTAACCGGGACATAAGCAGGACCCATGAGCCAAAGACCTCCTGAGTCCCACATTCCATTTTTCCACATGCCTCTGGGAAACCCAGAAGGAGGACTTAAGGATGTTTCTGCCTGCATTTCCCAGCAACTACTTTCAAGAGGCCTATTATCCTGGGAGAAGGGCAGGATAACAAACAACAACAACAACAACAACAATAATAGCTGATGCAGGAATTTTATACTATGAAGAAACAGGAGAAAGCAGAATTGCCCACAAGCTTGTCAAGAGCCAAAGTATTCCTATTTTACATAACATGCCCATTTCTTTTACTCAATCACTCACATGGCAGAAGATCATTGCCTGGGCGATGGTAATGGCGCCATAGATGTTACAGAGAGCATGGAATTTCTCCTCCCGGCTGTTGCACAGGACGTAGTACTGCTTGATGGTGTCTAGAGTCTCCTCCTCCCGCTTCAGCTTGATGATGTTGGGGTCGGGAACAACTTTCTGAGCAAACTTCCAGACTGAGTCTTCAAAAGTGGCTGAGAAGAGCAGCATTTGGCAATCTCGGGGAAGCATCCTGAGACAGGAGAGAGAAAATAAGTCTCCATTTAATCCTAAAGCAGAGAAATGATTGGAGAATTTTTGACCAAGGAACATCTGAATTCAGCTAAAGGTGGTGGAAATGGAAGCAGCAGCTACCTTGCCACTGTACATGCAGGGGTGCAGGAGACATGCATCCCCAGGAGATGCACATGAGTTGCCCAGGCACATTAGATTTTTGCTTGGTTGTGTGTTCAATCCTGCAGTATTGCCACCAACACAAGGGCTGAACAGCATGATCAATGAAGTTTCTGCCAATTTCTACACTGCTCTTGGGAAAGAAGAGTCCTAGAGCTTTTCTGGGACCTCAGTGCCACCACTAAAGCAGCCTGCTCCCACCTGGTACCCTCTGGACATTTGTACCTTTTGTGTTGGGCAAAATGCAGTTGCTCACCCTGCCTGGGTCAATCTCTACAGGGAAGAGAATTCCACCACAGAGTGATGGACCATTGAAAGAAACACTCCCAAGAAGGCACTTTTGGCAGAATGCAACAGATACAGGAGGGAGCTGAGGTCACCAAAGAGATGCAAAATTCCAACTACACAAGAATCCAGTTCTTTCTGGCCCAAACACATTATTTAAAAAAGCCCATACATATTAAATTTCATTTCTCCCAGCATTTATGACTTGCAGAAAAGGTCACAGCCAATGGCATCACTGCAGCTGCACCAACGCATGTCACTTCTTTCCTTACCTCTGGATACGGATGCTCTGATCCTGGTGGCCTTGGGTGGCAATCATGACATCCGCCTCATCTAAGACAAAGACACGGATCTTCTTGGGGTCAATAAACTTCAGCTTGGAGCACCAATCGAGGACAGTGCCCGGAGTGCCAATGACAATCTGCTCAGCAATCTTCTGGCCCCGCTCCACTGTCAAGAGAGGAGACGGAGACTTGTTGTGGAACAGCAGAACCTCAGATGGCCCTGTTTTCCTCCAGAGAGTGTCTGTGGAATATTTTCTGGCAGAATCCTTACTGAGGTTCTTGCTTTCTCCCTGTGGCAACCAATCCCATGCCTTGAAATTTCAAGCTCAGTGAATATTATCTAGTTATTTTGTTGAAAAATATGACCAGGTTATTCACTGCTCCATCAAGGGGAATCTAGCAGGGGGGCGGGGAAATCTGTTGCTGAAGAAACACAACCACTGAGAGAGAGAAGCAGCAACAGCAGTTACAGAATCCCTTGTAAAATGTGTCCTAGGATTAGATGTGGGACACTTTTTTAAAGCCTAAAGGAATTCCCCCAAAAAAGCCCTCCTTGCCTTTCCAAAAATCCAAATTGACAAGTAGGTTTCATTCAGGGTCCAACTTCAGTTCTGTTTGCATTGGAGGAAACCACTGGAAATGGTTAGACCTGATTCTGAAGGATTTTTTTTTGCCTTGGACCCGAAATCTCATTCAAAACCATTGTGCCTCTCCAGATCATACTCACATTTGTTGCCCCGAACTGCATAGGCAAGCTTCAGCTCTGGATAAAACCTGCCCATCTGTTCGATCACCTTCCCTGTCTGAAGGGCCAGCTCATACGTTGGGGAAAGGCACAGACACTGTGAAAGGAAAGAGAAACCTTTGGGACACTCACATGGGGAGGATTTTAATGATGTTCCTTTTGCCATCATTATGGTTCAATGCATGCCCATCCCCTGCTCAGCTCTATACTGGCTTTCATAGCAACGCTGCATTTCCACCATGCTTCTGAATTTGCTACTTATTTAATCTGAAGGACTGTTACCCTGATGATTTCCAGAGCAGCTTACAGAAAATATGAATAAGATAACACTTACAATCTAAAAGACGTGGCATAAAAGGAAAAGGGAGGAGAAAAAAATAAAGCTCTTGATTTAGCATTGTAGCTTGACTTAAGTCTTGTGGGTTTCCAAGAGGTACCGAGGAATTGAGTACGATGGGGGCAGGGGAAGCTTTTGCCTGGGCCAGTATGGCACTTTTGTAGGGCATGGCAGATGCCCATGCAAAGGCCCAGTTTTAAGAAACACTTGGCTCTTTGTTTTCTTCATAGGCAATCTGATCTCCATTCCCACTCTGCCCCATTTACTGTGAAATTTCCATCCCCTCTTTTTGACCACTATAGCTGGCAGAGACCTTGTATTTCCTGCAGAAAATCTGAAATGAAACTCTAAGGAACACTCTTCCTTAAAGAGATAACTGTAGTGCTGGCTGGCTGGCTGGCTAGATAGACAGTATAAAATAGAAAAACGTTTAAAAAAATCTATCTATCTTGTAAGCTGCCTTGGGATCTATACAGGAGAAATAAAAATAAATACATTTAAAATAAATAAATTATATTTATTTATTTTTAAACAAATAAATGTATTCATTTAAAAAAATTAATTCTACCACACCAGACCCTGAATAACCTTCCAGAGATTTTTTCAAACTTACATTTTGAAGCACTATAACCCAGTCTAATCAATCAAAACTCTCAGCCGACACATCAGAATCAGCCAACCTAAGCTTTCGGCTGATCAATCAATCAATCATTGCAATTCAAATCAGATGATCAAATGACCACCTCCAGGTCAAAGGTGTAGCACCTTTGAGAATAACTGAAAGAAAGAAGCTGGTAGCATGAGCTTTTATAGACTTCAGTCTGCTTCTTACAGCAAAAAGAAGACAGGTTTGGGGAAGTTAATATTCAGATCTCACACGACAAAAAGAAAGCCCCCACCTACACTCTCTGAGGAGACCAGACTCTGTCAGGGGCAAAAGGATTACCAGGAGCTCTTTCTTACCTGTGGGTATTTGTTATCAGATTCCACCCTGCTGAGCATGGCCAAAACAAAGGCTGCCGTCTTGCCGGTACCAGATTGGGACTGTGCAATCAGATTCTGTGGACTAGAGATAACACAACAGAGTGAGCAGGACACTTTTAAGGGACATTTCCTTAGAAAATTAAGAGTATGTAATGTTGCATTTTAAAAACGCAACTAGCTGCTGTTACAACTTCATAGGCCCCAGAGTTAGCAACATCTCTCTTTACTTTCCCATGTCACAGAATTAACTAAAGCTAACCAAGACCTGCTGGTGGTCAGTTATCAGGAAGGGTGGCTACCCAGAAAACTGCCACCTTGCTCCCTGACAGAACTACACCACTTTTAGATCCCCCATGGAAGAAATGCAGAATATAAATGAAAAATTCACCACATGTACTGTTGTTGGAAACATACTGCCAACTCTAGCTGCCTAACACAACAATAAAGGAATGATCCTTGCATATGGCTTTCCTCCTACACACATGCTCCTCCAGCATATGGATGAGATTTTATAAGCCCTTCTGTGGAATCTTTCCTACAACAGTGAGGAAAGAATTGCCAGGAATGCCTGCTCATCATGGAGGATTTTGGTAAGCACATTCTAAAGCAAGCAACTGATTCATGCAGGGGGTTGGCCGGTCTTCACTGGCCCACGTCACAGGACTACGTTAATGAAGCACGTGCTTCAGAAACATGGTGGGAAGACAAGGGACTATGGCTAAGAACTGGCTGTACCACAAGGAAGCTCATTCACACTGTGGATCTCAACCCTGGTGCAAACTGTCTTCTTCCCACATCTCAACCCACAACAGGCACAAACACTTACGGCTCTGCAAGCATCATGGGCAGTGCGTTCTCTTGGATCTTCGATGGCCTGTTGAAACCCATGGCATAGACGCCCTGTAACAGCTGGGGCTTCCTAGAAGAGAGAACACAGAAAGGTTACTAAGCATGCACCCAAAGAAGCAACGCAAGGCTGACCTTCTCAGCTATCCAGATAAGAGAGCTACTTAAATCTCAGTTTTTAATAGCTTTGTATCTTTTTAAAGTGTAGGCTTTCAATTGTTCTAATACTGTAAACTATTTTTAACATTCACCTTCTGTATGGCTTTTAGCTATACTGTACTTGTTACTTCCCAAACCCAGGTGTTCCCCCGACAGTGGGCCTTTGAGGTTAGGAGATACCAGGAAAGCAATAAGTCAGATCCAGATTTGCTTCTTGTTGTTGTTAAGTGCCCTTGAGTCAGCCTGAAGCCAGATTTGCTTACAAAGAGAAACATCTTTATGGGAGAAAACGTAACACCTCAGAAAGGCATTTCCAACAAACAGGACCAGATAGCATGCTGTTCTGCATGGGACAATAGGCTGTTTGGGAACCCAGTCAATTGAACGTTGAGCACAATTTATACATACTTGTTTACAGATAAACATAAGGGATTCATCGCTAGTGTCATATGTGAAATACTGTATCAGAACCATGGCACTAGCATATTCCCAAAACTTTTCTGCCCATACGTCTTGGAATGTAAATTCATGAAAGCTTCCAGGTGTTGGCATTTTTAGAAACTGACTGTTTATCACTTGGCCATCCTTTAAATCTTCCAGCAAAAGCCCAACCTTATCTATTGTCTTTTGGTGTACCTTCAAACAAAAATCTTAACTAAAGACTGAAACAACATGTAGGCATCTGACTAACATCTCCAATTGTTTTTCTCCTGTTTGGTTTGTAACATCTTGCCTGATGAAGAAGCCCATGGAGCTTTGAAAGCTTGCAACAAGTATATTGTACATTTTGGTTGGCCAATAAAGGTATCAGATGGATTTTTGTTTGAATTTGCTAAATGGCCAACACAGCTACCCCTAAATGATTTGTGTACCTTCAAGTCATTTCTATCAGGGGATTTTCTCAGAGTGTGTGACATGCCCAAGGTCACCCAGTGGTTTTCCATAGCTGAGCTGGGATTCGAACCCTGGTCGCCAGAGTTATCAAATCACTATACTATGCCGCTCTCTACATATTATCTACCAGGATAGATGTATTGAAGTTAAGGACAGCAATATATGACCCACAGGCCACATACAGCACCCAGTTCTTCCTATATATCTACACCTGTGACGACAGGCTGACAAATGGATCCAGCAACCTTTGTCCCTCCTTTTGCTCCTGAAATGGCCTGCTTCATAAAGGATTATGGCAGATCCATAATCCTTTATGGATCTGCCATAACCCTTTGTAGGGAACCTACAAAGTCCTGGTTGTTTGAACCAGTTGCCAAGGTGATCCTTAGCCAAGGAGACACACAGAGAAAAGAGCGGCCCAAACTCAGACAAACATCACTATCATTAGTGGCACAATTCTTCCTGCTAAATTATTTGCTCTCCATGCAGAAATGAGTTACGCAATCAACAGCCTCTTGTGCCACAACGGCCTTGGACAGAACACAAAAAATCCCACAATGAGAAGCAGGTCCCTCCAGGTCGCTAGAAAATTGGGTGGGAACACTCTGCTCAAAGCAATTTTGGAATTGCGAGGTGGCAGAGATGCTCTCTCTCCAGCTGAATTCAGCGAGCAGCAGGCAAAGCAAAGTGTTTCGACGCCAATGGCAGTTTCCCAGCATAATTTCCCACCAGTGGCAAATAGCAATTTCCCAGAACAAATAGTATGATCGGCTGGGATGCTTGACAGCAGGAGGTTTCCACCTGTGGCGTGGGGAAAAGGATGAAATCAAGAAATCGGTGCCACAGAAGAGCACAATAGAAACTCAAAAATGGGCAGAGAGGACTTTAATTCTAAAGAGGTACTGAAGAAGGAAACCAAGCTTGGGATTGTTGGCATGTAAGAGAGAGCTTTTATGGAGGGATGGGACTGGGCAAAATGTAGCACTGGGGCCACATGAAACCCCTTGAAGCTGTTTTTATGGCCCCCAAACCACTCCAGACTCTGCAGACCAAAAAAGGATGAATTATCTTTTCTTAAAAAATGGCATTTGAGATTGTGGCAACAAATGTGGAGCAGTTACAAATCAATTAAGTACAATATTGCATGCCAGCCATATATTTTTTTAATTACTAACTGCATCTTTCTGGGATCTATAACAATCTCCTCCCCACTCCGTGTATCTCAAGGTCTCTTCCTCTCCAGCTCCCTATGATCAGTACCTTCAGCTTTCTAAGGAACTCTTAAATTTATATACTTTCAGTTCCTCCAAACTGTACCACACAGAAACAGCATGCCCACTCTTTTCTTATCTAGAAAGTCTGTGCTTCTTTGTCCCAGCATTTGAGGATAGAACCAATGGATGGAAAAGCCACTGGCACCGAAGACAGAATGCTGGGTGGTTTTTAATTTACCTCCAGACATTACAGAGCTGGGTACCACACCACTCAGTCCTGCCAAGAAAAGGAGGATGAGGCCTTTCTAGTAGTATGGAAAAATCACAGAGCCTAAGCCTCAGGCTCTCCACGTGAATGGAGAACAAAACTTATGAGGAAAGGCTGAAGGAACTGGGCATGTTCAGTTTGGTGAAGAGACGACTGAGGGGTGACATGATTGCCTTCTTTAAATCTCTCAAGGACTGCCAGAGAGAGGAGGGGGCAGGTATGCTCTTTGCTGCCCCAGAGGGTAGGACTAGGGCTGATGGTTTTAAGTTACAGGAGAGTAGATCTCAATTAGAAGGAAGTGGGGTCTCTTTCTTTGAATGTCTTAAAAAATTGAAGAGCTACCTGCTGGGGATGTTCTAGCTGGACTCCATAGCTTATGGAACTCCTTCCAACTCTACGAGTCTATGTTATGGACTACAACTCCCACAGTCCTCTACCATTGGCCATGCTGAGTGGGGTTCTGGGAGCCGAAATCCAAAACATAGGATAGGGCAAAGGCTGCATTTCAGGAAATGCCTTCCTCCATCTGCAACTCCTACAATGTTTTAGGTTATACTTGTTACGCTCTGCTCATGTGAAAGATCTGACATAGAACCAAAATATGCTTCCGTCCCATTCTGTACAGTTCCTCTTCCAGCTCTACAGATCTATGATTATGTAGGGGATTCCCCTCATGCTCCACTCTTATCCTTCATCAGAGACAGATCTGGCGCAGGGTAGTACCATGGCCTGGGTGTTCCTCCAATGTCACACACACACTGGTTCAGGAGAGGTGTCTGAACACAGCAACCAACTGCTGGGAAGCAAAGCCAAGAGAAGTTTACTTACAGCCGCAGCTCCTCAAAGGACTTTACAGAGTAGAGGGGTGATGTGGGATCACGCTGCAGCACTTCCACTTGATTTGTGTTGTCTACCAGGTTGCTGCGAATCAGCTTATTTAGCAATGACTGGGCTGCTCTGTCCTCTGGTGGAAGCAGAAGAAGGAAGGGGTGTAGCATTTGGATGCAGGGAGAGAAGTCATTTTAAGGTTGCAATCCAAAAACGCACACGTACCAGAACAATCCCTTTCTCTATTCCTGTGCACTTCAAGGTCTCGTCATTCCTCTTCCCTATGATTAGTGCCTTGAGGTTTCTCTTTCCAGGGCCATTAAAGTTACATATTTTCATTTCCTCCACTCTGTACCACACAGAAACAGAATGCCCACACTCTTTTCTTGTCTGTGCCAATCTTTGTCCCAGCACTTGAGGATAGAACCAGTGGATGGAAAAGCCACTGGCACCGAAGACAAAATGCTGGGTAGTTTTTACTTTACCTCCAGACATAACAGAGCTGGGTACCAAGCCACCCAGTCCTGCCAAGAAAAGGAGGGTGAGGCTTTTCTAGAAGTATGGAAAGATCATACAGCCAAGGCCTCTGGCTCTCGAGATTTCAGAAAAGGGCAGCAAGGATGATAAGATGTATGGTCAAGAAAACATATGAGGAAAGGTTGAAGGAGTGGGACATGTTCAGCTTGGTGACAAGGGTTCACTGATGGGTCCCCTCTTTAAATTTCTCAAGGGCTTTCAGAGAAGAGAAGGGACAGGAACCATATCTAACAGTTTTAAGTTACAGATGATAATTTCAATTGGACATTGACAGAAAGAGTGCTTGGCCTCTACCACAAAAGTGTTGGGCTCTTGTCATTCACCTTGAGGGAGCTTTTGAACCAATTAAAGTTTCTGGACATGTCCCAAAGTCAGGCCTCTGTAGACTGCCACAATCTGACACTGTATGAAACCATGTATTTGCCTGCATCTATGGACCTCATTAAAGAAGCCTGCCAGATCACGCACGCCCCAGCTTAATTTCACCACAGTGCTTATTTCCACCATCTATTTTAATAGGCCACCACTGTAAAACTGCTGAACTGTTTTCGTGCTTTTATTGCTCATTGCCTGGGGGTGCAGTTAGTAGGAAGGCAATTTGGAAACATGGCCGAAATAATTTAAGCAAGAGAAATGCGGTCGCTGCCCTGAACATGAGCATAATGCAAGTGAATGTCACCATCAATGGGAATGGGGAATTTGGAAGACCGTCGGAAGTTCTTCCACATTCCCTATTCCCATTATGCATGTGATCAGGGCAGCAACCACGTTCCTCTGCCTTAGATTATTTATTCCCTAGGAGAAATCCCACAGCCCTTACATTGGTTATGGGACTGAAATATTAAGCACCAAAGGAATTCAAAAGGTGGGATGTTCTTTTGTTTTCTATAGTATTAAATAAAGCACTTTTTATGACCCATAACATTCTATAAGGCTCAGATCCAAGCTATCTGGCAGACTGTATGAGCTTGCCCTGGCCCTGAGATCTTCAGAAGAGGCCGTTCCCTCAGTCTGACCACTATTACAAGCATGGATGGTGAAGAAGTGAAAAAGGGTCTTCTTGGTGGCTGCTCCTGGACTCTGGAACTCTCTTAAAAGGGAGGCCAGAATGGCCCACCCGTTTGGTCTAGCTAGCTCAGCACAGTTCAATCTTACTGGCCATAACACTTGGAGACTCTATCCATCACTTCTTTATCCTCTTTAAACTGAGATATATTTATACATAGCAGTATGTATAAGAACTGTCATTAACAACCATAAATGAGGGGGAGATTAACCAAGGGGAAAATAACCCACCAAGGGGCCATCCTGGGCGAAAAACTCTAGGAGCAACAGCACCAAAATAACTTTTGAAAGCTCTGGTTATGCCACCATCCATCACATCCTCCCTCTAAAGTACCAGATGCTCACCTTTTTCCTCTTCTTCAGTCTTCTCCGCATTGTCTTCCGTCTTGACAACAGCCCCTGAGTTTGAACAAACAGCAATTACAGCAAAACCTAACTGGAAGGAACAATCTCCCCATCTCACTCTGCCAATTTAACAACTTTAGATGCTAGCTGGATCACAACTGCAGTCATTGAACCTTGGTTTCAGTGACTGTGATGCAGAAAATAACATTTCATGAACTTTCAACCCTACAATTACAATATTCTCTAACTTGCAGATATACATTTGCAAAAACAGAAATGAGCTGTGTCTGCTTGGCCCATTTATGCTGGTGCCCACGTGATTCTTGTATTACAGCTTTCATATCCAGCTGTTCAGATACCCTTAAGGAGCCATGCCTCCCCCTTATGAGGCTTAAATTCTATCTCCCAGCTCTTCTTCAGTCAGCCCAGAGAAGTGTACATGGTTCTCCCCCCTCCTTTGCTTTATGCTTACAGAAACCCTGAGGTCAGCCTCAGAGACAGTGAATGGCCCAGAGAAGGAAAAAGGTCAGAATATGATTATTAGACCTAGAGGAAGTAGAGCCGTGATGGCAAACATAGTTTGCTTAGAAAATGTTGGCCTTCCTGGTGATTTCAAATTAAAAATGTACCAATCATTCTGAGCCAAGTTCCAAAACATCTTGGCATGTCCTGCTGATAAGGTAAGAGCCAGAATGATTTTAAAAAATAAGGGTGATGTACAGTTTGGAAACAGCATTTGATCCTTACTCGTGAATTGGTATATTATAGCCTTCTGTTGTTCAACTGCTGCCACTGCTACATTTTTTTTATATAAAAATACTAAATAAAGTTGGCTTAATTGCTTGTTGGATGGGGAACCCTACCAAGCCAGAGTCCACCAGATGCTGTGCCGTTAAATAAACTTTTGAATTCCACCTATTATTACACGTCATTCATTAACTTTACAGGGTTTTTTAAAAATCCTCTTCAGTGGCTGAGAGGCAACTTTAAAGTGGAGCTCCCAAAACTCAGTCCAAAGCTCTAACTGCCATGCAACTCAGCTATTATAAAACCAGGGATTTATTACTGAGCTAGAAGGCCTCTTCTAAGTGATCCTTGCTTCTGTTCTGCAGTAGATGAGAAAGAAGAAAAGAGGTCTGGAAGCAGGAGCAATGGGAAATTAAACCCGGATCTGCTTACCATTGGTGTCTGGTTTGGGTTTCTCTTCCTTCAGGTGCAAATTGCTCAACTAAAAAGAAAAACAGAATAGTTACAAATACTTAAAGCAGCTAAAAAGTCTTTCTCACCATGTACTTTGCATCCCAGTGCTTTTGTGTAGTGGGGTGGGAAGAGTGCAGTCCCTTTCGGATACTGTTGGACTGTGTCTCTTAGCAGCAGTGTACCCCCATAATGAAGGACACTGGGAGTTGTTGTGCAAGAACCAGAGGGGTACATTTTGTTCACTCTTGCTTCCCGCACTTCTCTTTGGGTTTAGTCCAAACTAAAATGAATGAGGAAAGAGGCTGAGAAAGGTCCAAAACACACTGCAGAAATAATCCACTTTAACTGCCCCAGTTCAATGGTATGAAATTCTGGGAACTGTAGTTTTGTGAGACATTTAGCCTTCTCTGTCACAGAGCTCCGGTGCCACAATAAACTACAATTCCCAGGATTCTCTAGCACTGAGCCAAGTGGTTTCAAGGTGGATTATTTCTGCAGTGTGTTTTGGACCAAAGGCTATTTAATCTGTTCTCAAAGAATGTCTGACTCCATTTGTTTAAAAAACTGTGTTTAGAGAACATTTTCTTGGTTGGCTCATTGCCTCGAGAGCCCTGACAGCAATAAAGGAATACTTCTAATAATATTTTGTTGAACAGATAACATAGAGATGGACAGATTAACAAAATGGATTGATGAAAAACCATCAGATTCAATAAATACAGTCTGGGAACCATTAGTAAACTACTGTTAAGAGCAAATGGTTGTAAAATACAATATGCAAAAATATCAAAAACACTAAAACAGCTCAGAGAGTAAAGCATATAAATATCATACTGAAGTTACTAACAAACAAATTATAAAAGATAGGAATATGAATATTATGCATAGAAGGGACGCACAAAACCAAGAAGTTAAATTAGTTATTGACCAAATTAAACAATTTCTATAATTCAATGTTATAATACAAATAACAGAATTGTGATTAAATTTTCATGGATATCATGTAATTTAAAACAAAATGATTATTTTTTTTACTGTAATACTGTAACAAAGTTCTTTACAACAATAAAAAAAATGAAATAAAGTAATATTTTGTTGCACATTCCATGCTTTCCTTGGTGTTTGCAAACACACACACTGCCTATTTTTAAATGCTCTTTGCTGCATTTACGGTATACCTGTTTGGCAGCAGTCTCAAGGACTCATAAAAAGAGGCTGGGAAAACATGGCCAAAGACAAAGGAGGGACACGCTTCTTTCTGGAATGCATTGGCTGAGAGATAACTTTGAATTTACACAAAGGAAGGAAGGATTTTCTTCCAACAAAACGGGAGGCTATAGAGTTGCTTCTTCTTGGCCGGAGTCCGAGGGAGGTTCAGAAATTCCTGAGTCAGAACCTGGGCTCAAATGCGGACTAAAGGACGTGGCAGTTCACATTCTGGAATCTGAGATGCTTGTATCAGATAGACAAGAGTGGAAAGGTTCTAGTCAACCCCAATCCCTCTTGCCACATAGCTGCTGGGGAAGATGGGAGTTGAAGTCCAAGGCACTAGGTTTCAGGATGGGACCTATTTATCATATACACCTCTGATCATCCAAGTGCCTTGGACTGCTACTCCCATCTTCCCCAGCAGCAAATATATATATATATATATGAAGAGTGAGAAGATTCCCCAAGGGTCAGCCAGTCTGGCCTTTTGCCACGCAGCTGCTGGGGAAGATGGGAGTTGCAATCCAAGGCACCAGGTTTATTTTTTTGGGGGGTGGGTATTTATCATATACACCTCTGATCATCCAGGCGCCTTGGACTGCAACTCCCACCTTCCCTAGAAGCAAATATATATATCTGAAAAGTGGGAAGGTTCCCTAGGAGCTATCTGGTCCAACCCCCCCCCCTTTTGCCACGGAGTTGCTGGGGAAAATGGGAGTTGCAGTCCAAGGCACCAAGTTTCAGGGAAGGGGGGCTATTTATAATACAGATATATATGGAAAGGAGCTGCTGGAGATGATGGGAATTGCAGTCCAAGGCGCCAGCTTTCAGGGAGTATTTATCATATACACCTCCCATCTTCCAGGCACCTTGGACTACAACTTCTATCTTCCCCAGAAGCAATCTATCTATCTATCTATCTATTTATATATGAAAAGAGAGTGAGAAGGTTTCCCAGGGGTAATCTAGTCCAACACCCCTTCTGCCATGCAACACCCCTTCTGCCATGCATCTGCTGGGGAAGATGGAAGTTGGAGTCCAAGGAGCCAGGATTCAGGGAAAGGGGAGCTATTTATTTATAATGCAGATATATATGGAAAGGAGCAACACACACAAGAGCAACACAACAATTCCCTCACCGACTCGGCAGCCGCCTCCTGCTCGTCCACCGCCAGCGCCCAGGAGTCCGTCGCCATGCTTCTCCCGCAGGAAGGGAAAGAAAAAGGCGCGGGGAACGGAAAGGAAGGGACACCAGGCCGGGTAGGGTCGGGCGCCACGGACTGCGCATGCGCGGCAGGGAGACAACACAGGCAAACGCCCGGGTGCGCCGCTGAAAGAGCTCCGGCCGGGAAACCTAATCCGTCTCTCTGGCGTTCCGGGAATTATAAGTTCCTCCACTGGTTTAAAACGATGGGGGTTGTTGACCTTGGGGTGAAGTCACACTCTCTCAGCCTCAGGGGGAGGGAATGGCCAACCCCCTCTGCCAGGAAAACCCCAGGATAGGTTTTCTGGGCAAAATTTATTCGGAGAGGGTTTGCCATTGCCATCCTCTGAGGCTGAGAGAGTGTGACTTGCCCAAGGTCACCCAGTGGGTTTTCATGGCAGACTGAGGAATCAAACTCTGGCCCCTGCACATGCATAAATATATTAGAAGCCATGAGCATTAAGAAAGAGGCAGGGCACAATGTAGTGCCAAGTAAAAAAACAGCAAAATTTGGAAATGCTGCCACAAATAAAGTGAAAAGCGAAAGCAGAAGCATCTTAGGAAAGGACAAAGCAGAAACAGCAAGATTAGATGCATCAGCCAGAAGACATTGCAACAGAAACATTGTATTCTAGTGTAATGAAAAGTTACAGTTTTACAGTATTTACAAACCATTGGAATTAAATGAAGTCCATACATACTCTACAAAGGCAAAACATTTTGGAAAGCTAAATAAAAATCAGGATGCCGAAAGCGATGTGCACACTCTTGTTTCATAAATTTTGCAGACATAGTTGTCTCCTTATTATCTTGCGCTGCTAAAAAAAAAGGCTAAATAAAGGGGGAACTGCTTTGACTTATTCGCTGCTGCAATATTGCAAAATTAATGCAGTTCCAAACCTCTTTTTTAAAATTAGATTTATTGATATTAAAAACAAACACACAAACAAACCACCATATAATATACAACACTAAAACAACCATAGTCAAATATAAACATAAAGCATAAACAACACTAAACAAATAGAAACAAACAAATCAAACTTCCTAGCTTCTTCAAAACTCCCTTACATGCTCTTAGCATTTCAATCATACTTATTTTCATATCATTCTATTTCTTTCCTGCAAATCCCATTCTATTTCTCTCCTGCAAACTATTTCTTATAATACTCCTTTGACACCTCTTTAACTGCCATGGCTCAATGCTAAGGAATCGTGGGATTTATAGTTTGTTGTGGCACCAGTGTTTTCTGACAGAGAAGGCTAGATAGCTCACAAAACTACCAATCCCAGAATTTAATAGCATAATAATAATAATAATAATAATAATAATTTATATCCCGCCCCTCTGCAGAGCAATTGGGGCGGCTTACAACATTAAAATTTCCATACAGCCATGGCAGTTAAAGTGATGTCAAATTGCATTGATTCTGCAGTGTAGATGCACCCAGAGATGTCAAGATATGCCTAGGAAAATTAAAAAGGTTTTCCAATCAGTGCTGGATTTTAAAGGACATGTCTGCTTGTGCTGAAAAAGCTATAATAGGGATGCTAGGTGAGGCTCTTTGAGAAGTCTGCAAAAGATACCCCTCCGTACCATCTGAACTTAAAACAAAAATAGCAAAATGCAGGCCTATAACTAAATCTTGATTCCCCCCCCCCCCCCGTATGGTTTTTTTACACCATTGCCTGATGAAGAAGGCGGTGGAGCTCTGAACGCTTGCAACATGTATATTGTGCATTTTGGCTGGCCCCATAAAGGTATCACTGGTGGATTTTTTTTTGATGTTACAGGATTTTCTATATGGCCAACATGGCTACCCCAGGATGTCATCTTTGAGAAGGATATTCTGCCAGATTCTTCCAGCCAGCATGACTAAATATATACCCCCAAAAGTATTTTTTTCCTAGCACTAGGATTGCCACAGATAGGGAGCCACCATTGAGGAGACCTTCTCAAAGCCACTTTTCTCATCTCATATGGCAAAGGACTTAGAGAAAGACCTTGGATGATGAGCTTAGGGCAGGCATAGGAATCATACAGACCTCTAAATAGTGTTGGACTGCCACTCCCATCATTCTGCACTATGATTTGCACTCCTGCCTTTGAGCCATCAGTCAGGGGTGCTTTGAATAGGGTTGGATGGGATGGCCCTTGGGGTCTCTTCCAACTAGCTTTCCATGAACCTATGATTCTATGACACAGAATGATAGAATCATAGAGTTGCAAGAGACCGCAAGGGCCATGAAGTCCAACTCCATGCTGCCATGCAGGAAGTCAGAATCAAACCATCCCCGACCGATGGCCATCCAGCCTCTGTTTAAATAACTCCAAAGAAGAAGACTCTATTATACTCCAAGGCAGAGTCTTCCACTGTCAAATAGCTCTTACTGTCAAGAAGTTCTTCCTAATGGAATCTCAAACTGCATTATTTCTACACTGTAGATGCAATGAATGACAACATCAACATCGTCATCAGCAATAACAACAACAACAACAAAGATCTTCTCCATCTGCTTCTCTCTCCCACCTCACTTTTATTGTTTGCATTGACTGGAAGCTACTGTTCTTGCCTGGATAATAGCCAGAATACTTGCTACTTGGTACCCATGGCATATGCTAAACAGCTTTGCAGTTTTGCTCTACCGGCTCCCTCCTTTTTCCACCTTTCCACCTCCCCAGTCCTTCCCTTCTGCAAAAGCCTCATTAACTTTCCCTTCTGAAAATGCTTCTCTGGTTTGTGTGTGTGTGTGTGTGTGTGTGTTTGTGCCAAAATGAACTTGGGGTCTCTTTCGGCCTTGTTTTTCCAAGGTGACATCACAGCCCTTGCCATGGCAACGTATCCCTAGGATGGAGGCAAGGAGGGGGTCTGCAGCCACAAGAAGACCGAGGATGGAAATGCAACCAGAGGAGAGATCAGGCAGATAGCTCTTCAATAAGAATATATGCTCTGCAGCGCTACAAATTCCATGTATTAAATACCGCCAACCCAAAGCTTGCCAAATTTGACAGGTGTGGGGTTTCAATTCCTCCCCGGACACAGAAGCGTGCCAAGCCAGGGGCTGAAAAAGTAACTTTTTTTCTTACAAAACAAGAGCCGCAAAATCCTTCCACCAGCATCGCCACATCTCCCAGAGTCTGGAGTCTATGGGTGCCTCTACCTTGCAGAAATAATGCAGTTTGATACCACTCAGTGCTGTGGAAATTTGGAAGTTTTGGGGGATATTTGTAGTTTTGGGAGATATTTAGCCTTCTCTGCCAGAGAGCTCTGGTGCCACAATGAAGTACAAATCCCAGGATTCGATAGCATCAAGCCGTGGCGGTTAAAGTGGTGTCAAACTGGATTATTTCTGCAATATGGATGCAGCCCGAGTGAGTACAGTGTTGAATCCACTAAGAACTTTAAAGGAGGTCTCCATGGTGCTGAAACCTATTGTTTGCAAAAATTAAAGTAGTTACGGGATGAAGTAACTTGTAGCTTGTTACTTTTCTTCGAATCATTTCACCCCTCCATTACTATCTTTAAATATCTGAAAATGTCATGCAGACAATACTGAAGAAGGAGCAAGCTTGTTTTCTGCTGCTCCAGAGACAAGAACACAAAGCAATGGATTCAAGTTACAAGAAAAGAGTTTCCAAGTAAACATTAGGAAGACTTTTTACAGTGTTAAGAGCTGTTCAACAGTGGACTAGATTTTCTTGGAAAGGGTTGGGAGGTGAGGCAGTTCTTGATTTTTAAAAAAATTGGGAGTTAAAGATCTACTTTTAGATCTGTGTTGAATAGACTGCCTGGAAGAGTGTCTTTGCAGCAGTGGTGAGGGGTTTCAATGGGGTTTAAATTGACACAATTATAAGAAAAGTAACAAGCTACAAATTCCCCAACCCCATAACTACTTTTATTTTTGAATTCAGCTGCTTTGAATTAACTATGTTGGGAGAAAGGTGGGATATAAGAAAATAATAATAATAATAATAATAATAATAATTTTGCAGACAATAGGTTCCGCACCATGGAGACCTCCTTTAAACTTTTTAGCAGATTCAGCTCTGCTCTCACATGGGATGCATCTGCACTGCAGAAATAATCCAGCTTGACACCCTTTAACTGCCATGGCTCCATTCTATGGCATTCTGGGATTTCTAGCTTGGTGTTCTTCTCCTTATGTCCCCTATGACTTTGGAGATCTTTAAACATTGGTCAGATGAGCATCTTTCAGGAGTAATTTAGTTGCATCCCTGCAAAGCTAGGGGTTGAACTAGATGGCCTTTGTGGTCCCTTCCAGGTCCAAGATTCTGTTATTCTTATACTTCCAAGCTCTTGAGTTTCTGCTGTGAAGTTGGGATGGGAAGAGGAGGCTGGTGCAGTGTCTCTGATGTACAGAATAATGAAGGAATAATGAAGAAAAGGAGCAGCAGCCGGGATCTGACAGTTGATGTATGGCAACAATCAACATCTGAAAACCTTTTGCATTCAGTGTTTGGCAACTGACAATCAGCAGAGCATCTGGCTTTCATAATAGGATGTGAAGAGATTGTCTTATGCTGAATTAGAGAAGGAGCTCTAAGAGCAGTTGGTGTTTGGGGACTCCAGCATGACCAGAGGATTCTGGGAGCTGCAATGCAAAACAATCTCTCCTCCTCTTCCTTTTTCTCCTCCTTTTCCACCTTCACCTTCTTTTCCTTCCTTCCTTCCTTCCTTCCTTCCTTCCTTCCTCCTCCTCTTTTTGTCCTCTCCTTTCTCCTATTTCTTCTTCCTACTACTGTTTCAACTTTTCTTTCTTCTTCCTTCTTTTCTACATCTTCTCCATTTTCTCTTCCTCCACCTTCTCTTTTTTCCTTCTCTTCCTCTTCCTCCTTCTCGTTCTTCTTCCCTCTTCCTTCACTTCCTCCT
Organism: Phrynosoma blainvillii; assembly: GCA_026167975.1. NCBI lineage: Eukaryota > Metazoa > Chordata > Lepidosauria > Squamata > Phrynosomatidae > Phrynosoma > Phrynosoma blainvillii. The sequence goes on from JANUYF010000015.1 coordinate 4,648,920, forward strand.
TCTTGCCTTTCTTATTCCATCTTCTTTCTCTTCCTCTTCTTCCTCCTCCTCTTTCTTCTTCCCTCTGCCTTCCTGTCCTCTTCCTTTCCTCTTCTTCCTCCTCTTTCTTCTTCCCTCTTCCTTCTGTTCCTCCACCTTCTGTTCCTCCTCCTTTCCTTTCTTCTTCCCGCTGCCTTCTCTTCCTCGTCCTCCTTTTTCTCTTTCTTTCCCCCTCTTCCTTCTCTTCTTCTTCCTCTTCCTCCTTCTCTTTCTTCTTCCCCCTGCCTTCCCTTCCTTTTCCTCCTCTTGAATCCTACAAGCACCAGGGACCTGCCTTGTTTTGACAAGGGAATGGAGACACCTGATCTAATTGACAATGGGGAGGCTGGGCTCCATGCCAGTTCCATCTCCATTGGCGTCTCTCTTCTCCGGCTCCCCTTCCATGTCCTTCAGCTGGTTGCAAAAAAAAAAAAAAAAATGACCCTTTTGCATCTCGGCCCTTTATGCCTGGCACTGCTGGGAAAGAGTAAGTGGCAGAGGGCCAACAGGGACAGGGCAGCAAGCAGCTTGGCATTCAGAGTGCCTAGGAACATGCCCAGGATATATAGCACCATCCTAGGGAGGCCTGCTTGGAAGCCACCCCCTTTGAGCTGAATCAAAGCTACTTCTTGGTCTATTTTGGAAGTTATCTCCATTGAGCTGAATCAAAACTATTTCTTGGTCTATTTTGGAAGCTATCCCCATTGAGCTGAATCAAAACTACTTCTGGGTCTATTTGGAAGCCATTCCCATTGAGCTGAATCAAAACTACTTCTGGGTCTATTTAGAAGCCATCCCCATTGAGCTGAATCGAGGCTACTTCTTGGTCTATTTGGAAGCCATCCCCATTGAGCTGAATAGAGTAGGAGATGGAAATGTCCGAAAGTCTGACTCTTTCCCAGTCCCATTTGATGGAGCAAATGTGTGTCCTCATTTCAAGAGACAAGTCCGTCCCGCCATGTCTCTTTTGGATTTTATTGATTGATTTGCTTGAAGTATCTATCTCCTACTCCTCTGTCCTGGATCCTGACAGGCCTTATCAAACCACAAAACAATGCATCTTTTTGCAGAGCAAAGCAATATATTGGCACTGTACTTTTGAACTGTGGAGTAAGGGTTTGAGTATTCAATTTGTTCCCTGGAAGACTGGGTTCGAATCTTTGCTTAGCCATAAAAACCCACTGGGTCATCTTGGACAAGTCCTACTTTCTCAGTCTCTGAGGAGGGCAAGGACAAACCCTCTCTGAACAAATTCTGCCAAGACTCCCCCAGGATAGGTTGTCTTAGGGTTACTATAAAAATAATCCAGTTTGACATCTCTTTAACTGTCATGGCTCCATCCTATGGGATCCTGAGATTTGTAGTTTGTTGTGGCACCAGAGCTATCTGACAGAGAAGGCTAAATGTCTTGCAAAACTACAACTCCCAGAATTCCATAGCACTGAGTCAAGGCAAAGTGGTGTCAAAGTGGATTGTTCCTACAGTGTGGAGGCAGCCCCACTTCTTCTTCTTTTTTTCCAAAGCTGGGACACAAAGCAGCTTACAAATGAAAAGAATTAAAAGCGTACAGGTTAGACCTCTGAGATGGAGGCAGGCCGAATGTCACCCAGTATATTTCATGGTTTGGTGGAGATCAGGAATCCTGGTCCAACAAAATCTTTGCAAGATGAAGGAGAATGATGTCATAATAATAATAATAATAATAATAATAATAATAGGAGTTCAGCTCATCAAGACATAGGTGCAAGCATCAGGGCATCACCATGGTGACTTCTCTCTGGCGGTATGATTTTTGTTGTTGTTCTGGTAGTTTTGTCTTACGGTGGTCTCCCTGGAAAGTATGCACTGATGTGCAGTCTGCCAAATCCTCTCTCTCTCTCTCTCTCTCTTTCTCTCCATCTCTCTCTCTCTCTATCTCTCCCTCCCTCCTTCCCTCCCTTCCTCTGGGTCCTTGCTTTGCAAAACCTCCTAACAAGATTGCAAAGAGCTCCAGACAGCTGGCAAGCGGTGGAAAAGGAGGCAAAGCAGGCTGCCAGTTCTCTTCAGGTGAGACGAATACAGCTTTCTAACCTAGGTATGGAGGGAGGAAATTTGGGCCAGGGTCTTTGCGGCCGGCTTGCAGGATGCTGGGCTTGGAGGGCATGTTTTGTGCATGCCACAGGTTGCTCTGCATCCTTCCCTCCCTCCCATCCTTCCTGATCCGCTCCTTCTCTCTGGGTGTCTTTCAGAGCCAGAGAAAGAGAGACCCAGAGAGCAAAAGGGAAGAGGGGGGAAATTGCATGCCATCTCTTTGACTTGTCCATCTTTTCTGAACCCAACCTGCAATACAGGAGGAAGACTGAAAGCTGTCAGGAGGGGATCTGCAAAGTTGATCCTGCTACCTTCCACTTCTCCCATTGCATCTAGATAAGGTAAGATGGGAAGAAACAGGAGCTGGATACTTTTCTTCTTTTGGGAGCCGGGGAAATCTCTCTGCCTGTCCCTCCGAAAGCTCTCTCTTGAGGATTTGTTCTGGGTCTGTGTTTCCATTTTGCACCTGCCTGCAGTTTTTGGCTTCCCAACAAAAGTGCTGTCTAGTTGTGCGTTGTGCACTTCGGCTTCTCAGTTTAAACACCTCTGCAGCAGGCTTCAGCTGAAAGTCAAGAAGAAGAAGAAAAAGAAGAAGGAAGCATGTGTCTCTTGGGTACTTAAGTGGTACAAAACTCAACTCAATCATTCTCTTCCACCAGTTTTTAAGGAGAGCAAAGAGGATAGATGGGTTGGGGAGGTGGGAGCTGAGTTTGCATTGGATCCACCAGGAAAAAAATGTATGTGTGCATGCACTTACAAAAACAGATTGCACACCGGCCAAGCAAACACAGCCTCAGCCTCTCTGTCACTTCTCTTGACAGATCTGTCTGACCCCTGAATCCAGCCTTGTTTGGATGTTTTGATGTGTGTATCTGTGTATGACAGTGTTGAAAAGAGGATGAAATCAAGAGTTGCATTACTGAAGCACAGTCTCAGGGAAGGGGAACTGCAAAGAGCTGAAGGTCATCCTTATTCCTCTATTGGAGAATCTGTAGCCAAACATCAGAGCTTTGCCGCTGAGCCATGGCTGTGTTTTGGTAAGGGTCTTAATCCCTGCTAAACCACCAGACCCTACGAAACATATATTATCATGTTTCACAATGATGTTTCATTCAATAACGTTCATTATTATGTTTCGTGTTAAGCAAATAAAGATTGATATCATGGAAGGCGATCATTTCATGTATTCTTCTTCCTTTGTTTTCTCTCTCTTCCATCATCATCATCACCACCACCACCACCATCATCATCATCATCCCACCTTTTCCTCCAAACTGGAACTCAAGGTGGCTTCCGAAATGAAAAAATACATTCACCATATTGTTAGAAATGCAAAAACAAAAGGGTCAACTTTACAATAAGATTCCGGTATTAACAATGGTAAACCAATTTAAAACATACGCTTTTAAAAAAGGGCCAGATGTAATTACAAACAGTACTGTCGGAAGCAACACTGCACCCTCTCAGTTACACTGAATGATCTTTTTTGAACAGACTTTAAAAGTCTTTACCTTCAAAATAACCCTCCTCTTCTTCTTTCCCCTGTTATATGCAAATTGTAAACTGTATGGGGGCAGAGACCTGCTCTTACATAGATTGCAAATTTTCATGCAAACGGATTGCGTTGTATTGTCTCTGCTTTCTTAATGAATAGTTGTCAGTCAAAATCATTCTGAATCTTGGTAGCACTTTTTTGGCCCTGTCAGGAGGAGTTCTTAGGGTGCATCTACACTGGAGAAATAATGCAATTTGACACCCCTTGAAGAGTGCTGTTGCTCCATCCTATGGAATCCTGGGATTTGGAGTTTTGCTACAAGATCTCTCTACATACTTATCCATATTCTCCAGTTAGTCCCAGTTTGGCAGAAACGGTCCAGATTAATCCTCTGCCATTCCACTTTTTCAGCCGTTTTAGAAATGTCCCAGTTTCTCGCTCCTCCTCCCGCTTTCCTTCTTTGTTGCTGTGGTGCACCTTCAAGTCATTCCTGATTTATGGAAATCCTACGACGAGACCTCCAACTCACTATGCTACCAACATCTTTGCTCAGGTCTTACAAAGTTGAGGCTGTGGCTTCCTTGACTGAGTCTTCTTGTTGTTGCGTGCCCTCCAAGTTGTTTCCGACTTATGGTGACCCTAAGGTCTTTAAACAGAGGTTGGATGGGCATCTTTCAGGAGTCTACACCTGCATGGCAGGGGGTTGGAGTAGATGACTCTTGGAGTCCCTTCCAACTCTAAGCTTCTATGGAGATGTAAACCTATGATCCTGCCGCCATAAACTCCCTGTGCCAGGAACAATGAGTCCCTTCCTGATTTATGACCCTGCAAGCCAAGCACAGCCCTGCAATAAAGCATTCAGTCTTGATCTTCTCCAACACACCACAAAGAGGAAATCAGATCATTAAAGAAGTTAGATGACCCTCTTGGCGCATCCGTCAAAAGCAAACCCGCTGACAAATGGCACACAGTTGGCACCAGTTGTTTTTTCCTCCCCTTTTCTTTTCTTTGTTGTGTCACACATTTTCAGTCTCATTTCTCTGTTTCGATCGTAGAGTCAGCCTCTTCTTTGCAAATTTTCAAAGCAAGGAACAAAACATAGGAATCTTATCTTATCCTGAGCTGGATTCTTGGTCCATCTTGCTTAGGAGCAGAGGGTTTGCTTTTTAAAAACCAAATCATACAGCAGCAATTGTATCCTTGAATAGAATAAAAGGGGAAAAATACATCACATTTAGTTTTAAAATGAATCATCTTTTTTTTCTGTTTAAAAAGTAACCATAAGAAATGTACAAGCCACAATATCTCCTGCAATTGAGTCCACCTTTCCCTATAGATTTGAGTGAGAGAAGAAACAACGTCAGAATTATTGCTGACAAAGTCAAAGTATGCAAAAATACCACAAATTTGCATTTTTACAATGCTTTTACTTGTTCTGTGGGATTTTCCATAAGAGCAATATTCTGGTTATGTGTACAACAGTAATCTAATGACAAGACTCTTCCGATCTTTCAATCCTGAGACAATAACAATGGTATCATTGTTTTATGCCTTCATTTCTGACCTGTGGTGACCCTAAGGGGAACCTATCATGGGGTTTTCTTGGCAAGGTTTCTTCAGAGGGGGAGTTGCTGTTGCTAATCTCTTAGGCTGAGAGAGTGTGACTAGCCCAAGGTCACTCAGTGGGTTTACATGGCCAAGCTGGGATTCGAACCCTGGTCTCCGGAGTCCTTGTCCAACATTCAAACCTACAGAGTACGACAACAGAACAGCCATTTTGTAGAAACGCGAGCTTCGTTTTTGTTGGAAAGCCCGCAGTCAAGGTAAAATTGATATAATTTTGAGTATAATGTTAGCTGTTTAGAAATCACAGTCTACGTTTTGGAACTTTTGTAGCTTCATTGCAGAAATTCAATGAAACCCTGGCATTGATTTCCAAAATTGCACATCCAGGAACTTGCAAGAATACACCAATGTAAACCAAACTCTTCTGATGCTTTCTTGGTACTTTCCAATTTCATGATTTTAGGGGTCTATGATGCTATCATCAGCTATCCCCAATTGTGGCTGATTGTTTCCTCAGAGGGGGGTTTGCTGTAGCAAATCTCTGAGGCTGAGAGAATGTGACCAGCCCAAGGTCACCCAGTAGGTTACATGTCCAAGCAAGGAATCGAACCTTGCAAATTTTCTACGAAATTTTAATGTGTGGAAATATATCTTATAGTATCTCTCCGCCACATCTAAACTCTGAAGTAGTGCAGGGCCTGGGATGACTGTGTCTGTCTGTGTCTGTGTGTAAAAGATAATTTCTCAGCCTTCTTTCTTTTTAAACTTAAGACGGTAACAGCCGTTGTTTAATGTTGGCGCTTAATTAAAACTACCCAGGTTTCCTCACTAGGGCACTTGAGTGCTGCCAAAGTGCCATGCTTCCACCATTAGCGGATGCAAAAGTAAAACCGTGGGTCCAAGTGGAATATAATGTAATGCTTTAATCTGCAAGGCCCATTCCCTCTAGGACAAAGATGTATGGAAGCCCTACCTGGCTTGATGGATTTTATTCCCTCTGAAGGACCTTTACGCATTTGTAGCTTCATTGCATTTGTTGGAGCTTCAGCAAAGATCTCTCCAGACTTGGAGAATGCGATATCTTTTAGAGAATGGCTCTCCAGCCAACATCGCCATGTTAGGTCAAGATATGGGAAGTTGCCGTTCAAAATTCTGTTGAAGGAGACCCCATGCGTATGTATGCAAAGGGATTTTGTAGCATCTTTGTGTCCATCTTCGTCTGGGAAATCCGCATGAGGCAAAAGGACCTGGTTGCACCTTTGAGACTAACTGCAAGAGAGAAGTTGGTAGCGTGAGCTTTCGTAGACTTCAGCCTACTTCCTCAGATGTGTCTTTTGGAGTCCATTCAAACACATGACTCCAAAACATGTGTCTGAGGAAGGAGGCGCAAGTCTACAAATGCTCATGCTACCAACTTCTCTTTTATTTAGTCTCAAAGACGCTACAAGATTGATCCCCTTGCATGCTGGTTTTCCAGACTAGCATGGCTATGCCTTTCAGTTCTACTACAAAATGCTTCATGGTGCATCACTTGCATGTGCTCTAGGCATGTGCAGGGAAGACAAGGCGATGGTGCAATTCCAATGCATGCTTTTGGGGTGGAGAAGTCCATGGAACCAGGTGGCTCCAGAAAGGGTTTGGAGGCTATGGACCCTTGACAATGAAAGCAGGATCAAAGTGCTGTAGCTGTGTATAGTGTGGATACATCCCCAAGGTCAGAAAAGTTACCACGTACAACGTACTCTCAGAGTGTGAAGCAGTCTCCTTCGTTGGAGGTTTTTAAACAGAGGATGGATGGCCATCTCTTGGGGTGCTTTGATGGTGTGCTCCTGCATGGCACGGGGTTGGACATGATGGCTCTTGGGGATCTCTTCCAACTCTATGATTCCATGATTTCCAGTCGCTGCCTGTGAATCTTTTCCAGAAAAGACAGCCAACAAGATGCCGGGGCTGATCAACCGGACGACCAACACTGCCCTTCCGCTCACAGCCTCGGAGGTCACCTCGTGTGTCAGCGGCTATGCTTTTGGGATGACTGCCTCTCTGATCTACGGCAACTCAGAAAGCCATCCTTTCGAAGGTAGGGGGAAGAGGGGATGGTGGTCATGCTTGAGGAAAGGTGGATACCAAGGAGCGAAAACATGACATTGTTATAGAGAGATCTTGTAGCACCATTGAGACTAACTGAAAGAAAGAAGTTGGCAGCATGAGCTTTCCTAGACTTCAGTCTACTTCCTCAGATGTTCAGATCTGCTTCCTCAGATTCATGACAATGTTGTGGTTGTGTGCCTCCAAGTTGCTTCTGATTTATGGCAACCCTAAGGTAAACACTATCATGGAGTTTTCTGGGGCTGAGAGTGTGTGACTCGCCCAAGCTCCATGGCCTAGCAGGGAACTGAACCCTGATCTCCAGAGTCCTAGTCCAACACTCAACCCACTACATCACATTGGCTCTCACCATGACATCCTTGAGTGCCTTTTCAATATATATCTGCACTGGATTTTTAAGAGTATGATTACAAAAAAGAAAGGAAGGGGAAGGGAGAAGGAAGAGTGGAAGGAAGGAAGGAAGGAAGGAAGGAAGGAAGGAAGGAAGGAAGAGTACATAGGGACACAATATACATGGGACACAATATACCAGGTGAGGTCTGACCAAAGCAGAAAAGAGTAGGATCACTGCTTCCCTCGATCTGGACACTACAGTCCTGTTGATGCAACCCAAAATTGCATTGGCTTTTTGAGCCACTGCATCACACTTTTGGTTGATGTGTAGCTTGTGGTCTATTAAGACTCCTCGCTCTTTTTCACCTGGACTGTTTTCAAACCCGGTGTCACCCCTCCTATAAATGTGCAGTTCATTTTTCCTGTCTAGTTGTAATACTTGGCATCTATCTCTGTTGAAATTCATTTTGCATGGACCATTTGAAGTCCCTGAATTACAGACATAGCCCAGGTCATGAGCTGAGTCTTAAAGTGCTCTCCAAAGGTCCCACCTGGGACCATTACGCAAGCTGTGACAAAGTTTTGTTTCCATTGCTTATCTCAAAAGACTCCTTTACATCCGCAGGCCTGTTCGTCTATCCACTGGATGAATACACAACCGTGGTTGGCTTTGAAGCTGTTATTTCGGAGCGGGTTGTGACAGTACAAATCAAAGACAAGGCCAGGATAGATGACAACTACTTTGACTGTTGCAGCCTCCCCAATGGACGAGCGTCAGATGAAGGTGGCAAGATAATTATTCCTTAAAATAAACTAATATTCCAGTTGGATGGGCAACTCCAGACCTCCAGATGCCAGGGTCTTGGGTGGCTGACAAAGCTTAGGAGATTTACTTATTTGGATATGTCTTGCTCTGGAACTGGGTATACACTAGACCCTCCACATTTGCTGGGATTAGAGATGCAGGACCGCTATGAAAGTGGGGAAAATGCATATTAAAAACCTCTATTTTTTTAACCTGAGAGAACATCTCTCTAGGAATCTCTAGGTCCTCCAGGGCAATTCTATGGTAAACATCTGCCAAAAGGTGACCATCAAATTGTACTGGAGGACCTACAAATGCCTAGAGAAGGAATATCTAGGTTCTCTTCTGCAACCTTTGGCCATAGAGTTGTGCTGGAGGACCTAGAAATTCCCAGAGAGAACATCTTAACCGAATCTGCAAATAGTCAAATCTGCAAAAGTTGAAGCTGCAAATGTGGATGGTCGACTATAGTTGCAAGGTTCTTTCGGTGCTGGACACTGACATACATTACTGCTATACCTTAAGTGTTATTGATGGGAAATGTTGCAGCAAGAAGCCTCCCAGTCCTTTTGCTGAGATAGTCCAACATCCCTTCACAGCCAATGGTAGAACTGGGACCCCAAACAAATTCTAGCTGGACTTATCCTTCGGCCAGGAATAATAATAATAAAATAATAATACCCATTGGTGGTCATATAGGGAGGCCATGTTGAGATGATCTCCCGCTCGGGCTGAGCCAATGGAAGATAGAACTCCAAAGTTTATACTATAGTGCAAAAGCAAACAAAGAAAATCAAAGTATGCAAGTGTGACCCATCATTCCCCAACAGCTATGAGAACGGTGCAGGCAGAGAAAAATCCACTCCTCCAGTCTGTTTGCAGCCTTTGTAGCTTTTCCCAACCTTAAGCTGCAAAAAGTATCCAACAAGGCCAATAATACCAATGAATCCTTTCACCCCACTGCGCTTCAACTTAGCCAAAAGCCTTCTTTTCTGCTCTCCTTTGACCTAGGACGCATTGTGCTAGATGAAGACCTAGAGCGAATTGTCTTTGTGGCCAACGTGGGCATCGTGGCCCCTCAGGAGAGCGTGTCCATCTGCATCAGCACTTCTTCGGAGCTGCAGACCCTCCCAAGTGGGGCTGTCAGGGTGATCCTTCCCCCCGTGTGTGTCCCCAAAGTCCCCCAAAACAGCACCGAGGCGGCTGCTTCCAACCTCTCTGGACAACACCTTCGCTTGTAAGGAACCACCAAGAGAGCGGATGACACCTCTCTCATGCCTTTCCATGATTTGGTACTCTTTTAAGATGATGATGATGATGATGATGATGATGATTTATTTATATAATGCTACCATTTACTTGGTGCTTTACAGACAGGATAAAACATTCATAACTGTTTCAATAACATAAAGTACTAAAATGCAATACTAAAATACAATGCAAAAAGAAAGCCACATGCACAAACACAACATGCAGGAGAGCCAGTACAGACCATCAGTTATAGTATAATCAATTGTTTTGACATTTTTATTGCTAAGTGTTAATTGATTCTTCTTCTACAAGGCACCTTGGGTCCCATACCAGGAGAAAAGGAGCATATAAATGAAATAAAGAAATGCCTAGGAATGCCATCCGAATCTGAGGAGATTAGGCCAGGAATTTGGAAACAGAAAGAGGCAGCTTTCTTAACTCCAAATCCCCACATCTGGGATTTGGAATTTAAAGGGGAGACCGAATTTGGGGAGATGACCAGTGCTGAACCTATCATTTTGCTCTTTGTCTGGTGAGCCTGAAAAGCATTCTTGCAACAAATGATTTCTTCCTTGACAGAGACCGGCATTATTGCGGTTCTGCAACAACAGACCAATCTGGGAAGTTCTGTCTAGCCCGTCTTCTGGAAACCGAAGCCATCAACCCAACGGAGTATGACTTCAGTTTCTACTTGGAGATCCGTGGACCTTGTCTCCTTGCAGGTAAGTCCAGGGAGATTTCAAAGAGGAGGTCCAAGTTTGGTTTGAGATGGTTGGAAGGGCTGGGAGTTTTTCCAGTTCTTCTTTCTTATTCCTGATATACTATATTGTGATTCTTCCAGAGTTATGGAGTCATAATTCTAGGTTACAAATCTGTAACTGCAATACTAAAACCAGCTGTGCACTTCTTAGTTATTGTCATTGTTGTGTTTTGCTCCTTCTCCTTTTTTACACAGCATCCAGAATAATATTGAGTTCCTGAACTTCACACATGCTAGAGATGTACATCTTGACACTTTGTCATGACCATAGTAAAGAAAAAAGAATGCCCCCCTCCCCAAAATCCTAATCATGAGAAGAATCCTGGAAAGATTATATTTACTTCATAGATGCCATAGCTATGTATATCCTGTCTTGGTTGATGGTTGGAGAAGATGGCTGTTTAGGTTGCTCCCATCTTAACCCTCGCTTTCCCAAACAGGAGTCGAGAGCCCAACGCATGAGATCCGAGCAGACGCTGACCCTTCGGCTAGATCCGCCAAAAGCATTGTGATCACTCTGGCCAACAAGCATACCTTTGACCGTCCGGTGGAGATCTTGATTCATCCGAGTGGTAAGTCCTTCTCTCCACCACCAAAGATGTGGAGGCTCTCCTTCCCAAAGGTCCATCCTTCTCCAGCCAGTACAGAGAACTGGTATATTTCATATACTATAACTCCAGTATGGAGGCCCATAGAAATGAGGCCACCTTGAGTCTTCATCTGGCCTTCCGGTCTTCTCCAGATAACCTCACCCCTTTCTCTATGATTAAGTGGTCAACTGAGGAAGGGAGATGGACCATTCCCTCCAAGTATCCACCTCCATCAGTCCATGCTGTTATGTTTCGGCATGCCAGAGGTAACATGTCATTTCTGGCTGCCATTATGGCTCATGTTTGGTCCCTTTTTGTTGTTTTGGGTAGACTCCTGAGTGACCTTGGATGAGTCACTAACTCTCAGCCCCAGAAAACCCATGATAGGTTCACCTGCTACACTACAGATCTTTGGCATCTGGAGGCTTCCATGCTGAGTGTGTATGTGACAATCTGCTGCAGGTTTTATCCCAGATTTTAATAGATTCAAAGCCAGTGTGGCATAGTGGTTTGAGTTTTGGACTACAACACCATAAGTTGTACACAATGGCATAAGTTGGAAATGACTTGAAGGCACACAACAACACCCAAAGTTGAAGCCCAATGGATGCCATATTATAACAAAACGGAAGCCAGTAGGAAAAGAGGGAGACTGCACTACAAGTGGATTTATTCCATCAAAAAAGCCAAGGTTGCCCTGAGTAGATTTATTCCATCAAGATTGGGATTTATTCCATCAAAAAAGCCAAGGCTGCCCTGAGTTTGCAAGACCTGAGCAGGATAGTGGTTGACCAGGGATCTTGGAGGTCTCCTTTTGTAGGGTTGCCATAAGTTGAGTCAACTTGATAACAGTTAATAACAACAGAGCATCACTAATATTATCTCATCGTCTTCTGTCCCTTCCACTCTTTCTTCCCTCTCATCTTTTTTCCAGAACCTCACATGCCTCACATTTTAATGGAAGAGGGCGACATGTCCCCCGTTGAATATGAGCAACACTTGAAGGGGAGGAACGATTTTATTAAAGGGACTAAGAAGGACCCAAGTGCTGAGAAAAAGGTGAGGAGGAGGAGGAGGATGTGAAAGTGGCCACCCTGCCTAGGGCATTCTGGGAGATGATCTGTTGGGTGTCTTGCTAGCAGTGGATTTTGGGGGAGTTGTCTGCCAGGTCAACCATGGGTTGGTGCCAACTAATATCCAACCCCATTCATGTTGGGATCTCATTTTCTATGCCAACTGGTATGCAACTGGTATGATTCTGAACAGAAAACCCAAATTCTTTCTTTGCAACACTTCCTGAAGCATGAAGACTCCCTGAATTGCCTTGTGGCTGTCTTGTATTATTCTGGATCGTATTCTTCCTAGGTGTTGGGAAAGCCCTTCTTGGGCCAGGAGATGAAAAAGCAAATAAATACAGTTGGCCTTCCATATCCACAACGGATTTTTTTTATTTAAGCTTCCATAGACTGAAAATATTCCAAAACATATAAATTCCAAAAAGTAAGCCTTGATTCTGCCATCTTATATAAGGGACACTCTGTTTTATTATGCCATTGTATTGAATGGCAATTGAACGTCCACGGATTTTGATATTCTTGGAAGGTCATGGAACCAAACCCCAGCAGATGCCAAGGGGATGTCCACTATATACTCTTCTCCATTCCTAGCAGTTGATAGCTACAGCAAAATCCTCCCCAAAATGGGGGAACGGAGTGCTTTCCTGCCCTGACCTATTGGCAATCAAGTTGGCCTTTTGCATATAGCCACTGAAGTCTTAAAGAGTGTCAGTGGGAAATGGCAATTAATGTTTTCTCTTTGGCGGATTGCTCATTAGCTATTGGGATTATGTGGCACAAACATCCCCAGGAGTCAGCGGAGGGAGAATCGGTTTTTATTAGCCGAGGCTGTAATTGGATAATAGACCAAAGGAGGAGGTCATGCAAAGCTGGCAAATGTCACACAGGAAAGGAAAATGAGAAAGATGGCATTGCAGGACCAAGAAAGGGCATGAGCAACACATGGGTGCATGCAGCTCCCCGGGACCATTTTTGTTAAAAATGCAATTCCCCCCCCCCCCCCATATGACCTCTAAGGGCTATGGGGTCTGCAGTGCAGATGCAGGCTTGAGCCATGGCAGTTAAAGCAGTATCAAACTGCATTATTTCCCCAGGATTCCCTAGTTTTGAGCCATGTCAGTTAAAGCAGTATCAAACTGGATTATTTCTGCAATGGAGATGCAGCCATAGTCTCACTATATTCTGGGCTACCCTTCAACTGTTCAACTTAATCCTCTGCCTTCCCACTTTTGCAGCTGCATTGAAAATGTCCCAGTTTCTCTCCCTTCCTCCGCTGTCTCCCTCGGCCCCCGGCTTGCTTCATTTGCAGAAAACTGTATTTAAATGTTTATCTCTTGCAGACAGAGATAATCCGGAAGCGACTCCACAAGGACATCCCTCACCACCCAGTGGTCATGCTGAACTTCTGCCCTGACCTGAAGACCGTCCAGCCCAACCTGAGGAGCACCCAAGGAGAGTTCATTTTTCTCGTGGACCGCAGTGGGAGCATGAGTGGCATCAACATCAACCACGTCAAGGTAAGAAACTAAGACTGCAAATTGGACAGCTCATAGAGTGGAAAAGTAGGCTCCATATATGCCCAGGGTTATATATGGGCAGCTGCAGACAGAAGTGAGAAGCCAAAGTCACACGATTCAGAGGTGGTTGTTGCCTATGGTAGCATCTAACCCTGCTTGGACATATGGATATATATAGATATAGATATAGATATAGATATGGATATAGATATATAGATAGATAGATATATCATAGAATCCTAGAGTTGGAAGAAACCCCAAAGGGCCATCCAGTCCAACCCCATTCTGCCATGCCGAACTCAAAATCAAAGCATCCCCAAGAGATAGTCATCCAGTCTCTGCTTAAAGACCTCCAAAGAAGGAGACTCCACCATCTTCCAAGGCAGCATCTTCCACTGTCGAACATCTCTTACTGTCAGGACGTTCTTCCTAATGTTTAAGTGGAATCTCTTTTCCTGTAGTTTGAATCCACTGATCTGGGTCCTATTCTCTGGAGCAGCAGAAAACAAGCTTGCTCCCTTCTCAATATGACATTCCTCTGTGGAGAAACTTGCCAAGAAAAAACTCACTATACATCCTCCATTGGGTCGCCGTAAGTCAGAAAGTCCTTGAAGGCCCACAGCAACAACGGCCTTAGGAGTCACACTCTCTTGGCCTCAGAGGGTGGCAATGGCAACCCCTTTCTGGGGAATCTTGCCAAGAAAACCCCATGGTATAAGTCAGAAAGGCACGCTACAAGACACAACAAGAAGCCAGGAATTGCAGGTTCGCTTGGAGAGAACGATGTGTTTTTGTGCCAATATTGTTGCAAAGCAGAGCTCAGTATCGGCGAGAATCCATTGAAACGCTTTGCACGTTTCCCAGTGCCCTGTTGTGTCAGTACCTTTCCGGCTCCTCATCCACTAAGGGGGAGAGACGTAGAGCATCACTCCTCTTTTATTTCCTTCCTGATGAAGAAAGGGTGACTCACCGTCGGTTCATTAATCCTTCACTGGAAACCTACTTGTCTCTCATTCATCAGCTGAGTATCTCTTGTCATTTCTTCTCTGGAGACTGCAGGGATGCAGTCTCTCCTCTTGGGATCTGAAGAGCCCTTAAACTCAAACTCAAAGGCACATTGCAGCTCCATTTCAGGCCTTGCTTTCCATCTCCTCTCTTGCTGTGTCTTGGAGGAAAGCCTTCCTACCTCCCCAAACAACTCAGTGACAACCAAACAACACAGTATTGTGTGCTTTCCAGTCATTTCCTTTCATATATATATATATATATATATAATTTCTCCAACAATTAAAAAGACATACATTTCATGCACACATTACTCCGGCATCAACAAATAAGATATATAGAATAACATATAAACAAATATAACACAACATAACTATACCTGATACAATTTACTTACCATTCATTATATATGGTCTCAGCTGCTAGACTTCTGTACGCTAAATACTGGAAAAACAAGCAAATACCATCTGATTAAAAAGACATATTAATTAAAATGACATATATTTCATGCACACATTGCTCCGGTATCAACAAATAGCATATATACAATAACATATAAACAAATATAGCACAACGTAACTATACCTGATACAATTTACTAACACTTCATATATATATATATATATAAAATTTTCAAGCCATGGATGGTTGAATCTGTGGATAAGAAATCCATAGATATGGAGGGACAACTTCTTGAGCCTTCTCTGCCCAAGAGTGCTGGTGCCTCAACAAACTATACATCCCAGGATTCCATAGCATGGAGCCATGGCAGTTAAAGGGGTATCAAACTCCATTATTTCTGCAGTGCAGATGCACCCTAGAACCACTAGATGAAGGCAGAAGAGATTTAAACTTCTCTTCTTTAAAAATAGCATCATATTCTCAGGACATGTCCCAATATATATATTCTCCTGTATGATTTTTATTACTTTTGCCTGATGAAGATGCCAGTGGAACTTCAAATACTTGCAACATGTATTTTGTGCATTTTGTTTGGCTCCATAAAGGTATCCCTGTTTGGTGGATTTTGGACATTATTGGACTTTGCTATATGGCCAACACGGCTACCCCTGGATACGTTTCCATCAAATATGGTTTGCTTAATAATTGCACTTTTAAGCACTGTTTGTTAACCATTGCAATAAAACATAACACGCTATAAGATATGCAAACACCTCACATTTTTCTCAGCTTGGGACTCAAGGAAGCATGCAAAAATCAGAACAGAGAGAAAATAAATATTCCCGTCGCTAAAACCAAAGAACAGTCAAAATGAAATAGAATTGTCTGTAGAATTAAAAGCAATTTGAAAATGTACTCATTAAGAAATTGTAAATGCAGACACTACAACGTCATATAAAAAAGGCTTTTTCCTCATGAACAATCAGCTCCCAAAGGCGCTTGAATCTTGCATTTTAAAATTATAGAGAAATTGAAAAGAGAGAAGGAGGAGGAAAGGGATGGGAGAACATTTCTAGGGTATGATCCTGGGCTAGGGGTGTGTTTGTCTGATATACATATATATATATATATATATATATATATATATATACACACAATCCCTAGTCCCTATATTCATTCTTTTTGTTTCATTGAAAATTTATTGAGCAAATAAATAAACAAGTAAATAAATAATAAAATGCATTTATATCCCGCCTCTCTGTAAAATACAACCGAGGCGGCTTACATGATAAAATGAATATATCAAACCATAGAAACATATCAAACCCCATACAAACATATAAAAACTGCTAATATGTTACATACTAGCACTGATCCCTCTTCGTTCTCAAACCTCTCTTAACTATAACTTTATTCTCCATCAAACATGTATTTCCCTTCTTTAAACCATCTTTATTCCTCTCCCATTCCTTTTCATTCTCTCTTTCAATCTTATTCGATGGACTACCCGTGGCAGTCTTTCCTAAATCCTTTAAACATTCCAACATTTTCAAATTCATTGCCCGACTTACTCAAACTTTCACGATCACATACTTTGTCCTTCTACAAACATACTCTTACATCCATTCCATCTTGCATTCATTCTAGCCCATATATTCATTCATGCAGAATAAATGATATATTCATTCGACGTTTGTTGGCGAGAAAGATTTTTCTTTCCCTAAGCCATCTATTAGAAAGTCACATCCATGCAGCTGTTTTGAAAGCATGCAATTAATTCCATATATTAAGGGTTCGGTTGATAAGTTTCCAAAGACGGACTGGCATGACTTTGAAAGAGAAAATGGACAAACAATGCTTATTGGGGAAAGAAAATGCAAAAATTGCAAGGCTAACTCCTTCTCTTTTGTACTCAATGGTGATCTTATCCATTAATTCAGATGAACAGACCGGATCGTTCATGCCTGCATAAACTTCTGTGTAGCAAACAGGATGAAAAGAGAGAAGGAAACTAATATATATATATATATATATATATATCCAAAAGAATGAAAGGGGAGAGGTCCCACAGTTTAATTTCCTGAAGACGGATCTTTCTTCTGATGGTTTCCAGTTCACATGGCTTGCATTTCATTCCAGAACATTTTTGAAAACATTGCGGCTCTTCTTATGTTCAGGATGGGGAGAAATGCAAGGCAAATAATAGCCACAATCCTATTGTGAGTCTCGACAAAGCTGCATCCGCACTGCAGAAATAATCCAGTTTGACCCCACTTTAATAGTTCGTGGTTTAATGCTATACAGTTCTAGGACATGTGGTTTTGTGAGACATTTTGCACGGTGGCGCCACAACAAACTACAACTCCCAGTATTTCCATAGCATTGAGCCATGGCAGTTAAAAAAAGGTGTCAGACTGGATTATTTCTGCAGTGTGGATGCAGCTTAGAGTCAATGTGGTTTAATGGTATAAGTGTTGGACAAGGATTTTGGGAGACCAGGGTTCAAATCCCTGCTCATTTAGTAATCTTGATCAAGTCGCACTCTCTCAGCCTTTGAAGAAATTTTGACAACCGGAGTGGTGGAGCCATTTGAGTGTTGGCCTAAGACTCTGGCCAGGAAAACCCAAGAAAGCATTGTTTATATGTATATATGATGCTGTTTTGTGCCTTCAAGTCATTTCTGACTTACCGCAACCCTAAGGTGAACTGATTATGGGGTTTTCTGAGGCTGAGAGTGTGTGACTCACCCAAGGTCACCCAGTAGGTTTCCTTGGCTGAGCCGGGATTCGAGTCCTGGTCTCCCAGAATTGTAGTCCAACACACCAACCACTGTTTCCCAGTATATATGTATATGTATGTGTTTGTCTGTGTATATACCTATGCACAATGTTATTTCGGAGGATCAAGATAGAAATGCCAAACCTGAGAAGATCATTATCTTCAAGTGTATACCTAGGAAAGCTCAGAGAGGGATCTGGGTAGAAGAGGCAATTATTCTTCTCTGTGTGTGTGTATTTTTTCAGTGGCATTTCTCTGAATGGAAATTGCCAGAGGGAGAATACTTCTATCTCCTGGGAGAAGAAAAACACAGCAATTGGTATTGAGGCAATGAATGCCTTGGAAAACATGTAAATAGCAAGCAATGACTCACTCTGGATGTATTTTAATTTTTAATCTTTCTTGTGCACCTCTCCGTATTAGTCTCATTTCCTGCAAAAGCTCAGAAGAACTGATCTGCTTGGGAAGAAAGAGAACAAGACCAGGAATCTGATGACTGCAAAGGAGCCTGTTGCTCTGGTTGGGCTGGAAAGTTGAATATATATATATATATATATATATATATATATATATATGCCCTCTGCCCATCCAAAAAAGAGCATGCATATATATATGCTCTTTTTCGGATGGGCAGAGGGTGCCTGAGCCTTACAAGAAGGCATCTTGGTAAAACCATGGCCAACATCCCCCATCAGGGTCTGGAGTAGGAATCTGATTTACCAGTACTATGCAACCCATACTACAGCCTCTGACATTTCGCAGATGGAAACCAGGACACATTGGGCCGAGCAACATCTGAGTGGGGTTAAAATGGCAAAAGTTATTAATGAGGAAGAACACACACGTTTAAAGAGGCTGCAGCAGTTTGCTTTTGCCTGAGCCTCCTGGGAACAGCAACACTCTGCCTCTTTCTCCCTCCCCCCTTGCTGAGTTAACTGGGTGCAGATTACTTTTGCAGTTATCCCTGTTGTTGTTGTTGTTGTATGCCTTCCGGTTGGAGTTTTTATGTATATTTAAAGTGTTATGCCTCTCTTTTTTGTCTGCATATGTTTGCTGTTCTGCCCTTTGGTGGAAAGGGCATTATTTATAGAAGTCTGTAGAATCAGTATGTGGAGAGATCTTGTAGCACCTTTGAGACTCACTGAAAGAAAGAAGCTGGCGGCATGAGCTTTCCTAGACTTATGCATCTGAGGAAGTAGACTGAAGTCTAGGAAAGCTCATGCTGCCAACTTCTTTCTCTCAGTGAGTCTCAAAGATGCAACAAGATCTCTCCTCTTAAGCATGTCCATCCTTCCTTCCCCGTCTAGGATGCTCTGCTTGTGATTCTGAAAAGCCTTTTGCCGACGTGTCTCTTCAACATCATTGGGTTCGGATCAACCTTTAAGGCTCTGTTTCCTTCCAGCCAGACTTACTGTGAGGTGAGGGAGGTAGTTTCGAAACATTTATGTCCTTTTTCTTCTGAAAGAGAAGGGCCTTCCCAGCAGATCTCAAAATGTAGATGGGTTTGCAAGGGAGAATACTATCTTTCAGATATGCTCTTTGTCTCATGAATGCACCCTAGAATGGCTCTTGTCTCCTCTTTGCAGGAAAACTTGGCCATTGCGTGTGAGAGCATCAAGAAGATCCGGGCCGACATGGGGGGCACCAACATCCTCTCCCCTTTGAAATGGATCATTCGGCAACCGATCCACCGAGGCCACCCACGACTTCTTTTCTTGCTAACCGACGGGGCTGTTAGCAACACCGGAAAAGTCATAGAGCTTGCACGCAACCATTCTTTCTCCACCAGGTAGGAGACCTTCCAACTCCTTCCCAGACACTGTTGTTTGGCCATGGAAAGGATAGGAGAAAGGGCCCAAATCTAATCCAGTTTTTGGGAATCGGTTCAGCACCTTGGATAGCTCTTGTCAACCCATAGTGGCTCCCATAAAATCCCTGATGGAGGCATTTTCCCAAAGCGATGGAGACACCAGTCGCCTCTGGGAAGAAAGGTTAGCCAGGGAGGAAACCTGAGACTATGGTCCAAAACACACTGCAGAAACAATCCAGTTGACCTTTTAGTGTGAACATTTTGCTTTCTATGTTACAGAGCCAACTGTGACTGTAAAAGTTTTCAAAGGTTTTCATTATTTTTGTAATTTGATGGCTATAACCTGTACATGGTTGTCATGAATAAACTGTACTACATTGCAGAAATAATCCAGTTTGAGACCACTTTAACTGCCCTGGCTCAATGCTAGGGAAATCTAGGAACTCTAGTTTTGTGAGACATTGAGCCTTCTCTGTCAGAGAGAGCACTCTGGGGCCACAATACACTACAATTCCCAGGATTCCCTAGCAGTAAGCCAGGGCAGTTAAAACAGTCTCAAACTGGATTATTTCTGCAGTGTGTTTTGGACCTATCAGGAAGAAAAAGTTTTGATAAAAACAAATAGATTTTTCAAGATCCAGCTGATTTTCTTACTCTTAGACTCCAGGGAAGATAACTTATATTGAGTGTTAGGTCTCATAAAAACTGAAACAAAACACTGTGGCATAGAGAATTCCTAGGCTGCACCTGCACTGCAGAAATAATCCAGTTTGACACCGCTTTAATTGCCCTGGCTCAGTATTATGGATTTCCAGGAAATGTAGTTTGTTGTGGCACCAGAGCTCTCTGACAGAGAAGGCTAAATGGCTCACAAAACTATCACTTCCAGAATTTCATCACACTGAACCATGGCAGTTAAAGCGGTGTCAAAATGGATTATTTTTGCAGTGCGGATGGAGCCTTTTCTCAGGTTCCTTCCAGCCTGTCTATCATGCCCCTCTTTTGCAGGGCTTTATTCCATTTCCTTTCCCCAATTTTGTGTTTTGTTTCCAGCCACCAGTTTGCATTCTGCATCCGCTAAGCATGCTCAGTCCTAACTGGTTTGCTGTTTTATTCTGTTGTGGTTATGTATCTTCAAGTCTTCAAGTTGTCTTCAAGCTGATTCTGACTTATTTTTGGCCCTTCATTTTGAAATATAAGCTACAGCACCTGGTATTCCCTGGCGATCTCCTTTCCAAACACTAGGAATGTAATTCTTCCCTAATTTACTTCTCCAAGGATGCAATGAATAATTTTAGCAATTTTTTTATCTTGCAGCAAAAAGCTCTTCAGAGGCTATTCAAGACTTGTTCTGCACATAATTCTGATGTAGCTATTTGGCACAGAAAACAAGACTTTCTGCACAGGAAAAAGCCTTTTTCTGCCCAGAAAATAATACCTCTTTAGTGAAATGTTGGTTTTCTTTGTGCAGCAATCCTGCTTTGGGCCCAAAACAACCAGGTGCAATTTTTGCGGAGAATAAAATATTGAAATGCAAAGATTTTCATTAGCCCAGGATTTGTCTCATCAGGGTTTCTCAGCAATCAAGAAACAGATTTTCGAACATTTTTGGAAATATATTTCTGAATTTTGCTCCCAATATTCCCAAGTATCAAGTGACGTCTTGGTCTTTGACTCAGGCAGCAATATGACAGAGGATGGTTATTCTTTGGAACTAAATGATCTTTCCTCTTGTTCTTGCTCGACACAAAATATATTCCATTTTTATCCTTGCCTTGCCTTCTTGACAGCTTTTCCTCCCTCCTTCTTCCACTTTTTATTGACAAGTTCTGTGACCTTTTGAGCCAAAGGATTAAAGCACCACTGGATCCTTTTGTGAGCTGCTTTTGAGCTTCATGAAGCCTGACAGCCTTGTGTTTTGACTCAACTTCAGGTTGAGGCTATTCAGCCTGGGTCTTTCAGAGAGCTTTGCTGCCTCACCAAACTACAAATCCCAGGATTCTCTAGGATAGGGCCATTGCAGTTAAAATAGTGCGGCTACACCCTTAGCTTCTTCTCAATGGAAGAAATGAGTAATTTTAACAATTTATTCCGATTGCAAGAAAGTCTTCGGAAACTACCGTTTCCGAACCTCGTTCACAATCGGGGACTTATTCTGTGCAAAATTCACATGCAATTGTTTTGCATGGAAAACAGCATTTATTTATTTTTATTTTAGTGCAGGAAACTGCATTTTCTGCACAGAGAATACCATTTCTACCCAGAAATGGTATTCTCTGTGCAGAAATCGCTGTTTTCTGCAAACACATAAAATACGTTTTCCTTGAAAATCAACCACATGCAAATTTTGTGCAGAATAGATCCCCAATTACAGTATTTTCTGTGGAGGAAACTGCATTTTTCTAAAAATTGTGGCGAACACATTTTACACTTTTGCGCACATGGTTGTCCAAGCTGTCATGAAGCCTCTTGCACAACCATTTCTACAGCCTCTTTGCAAACAATTGTACTATATAATTTGGGCAGTCGAACACTTCTGTTACAAAAATTGCCTTGGGCAGCACTCTGGTGCTCACTCTGGAAATCTGAAGCTGCTTGTGCAAGCATGCCTCTGGTTGCAGGAGTTTTTTAAAAATCAAATGCAACAAAAAGCAAAACTGCCATATATATTCAACAATAAGTTGACCTCATGTATAAGTCGAAGGCAGGTTTGGGGACCAAAATTATAGATTTTGATATTACCATGTGTAAGTTGAGGGTAAAACTTAATACAAAGTTGAGGGTAAAACTTAGGGGCATGTGAAGGAGGATGTAATAATAATAATAATAATAATAATAATAATAATATACAGCAATGTACAAAAATACAATCAATAAAATCACAACATTATTAATAAATCAATAAAATAAATTCACTAAAATGAAATAACATAGCCAATTGTCGTCAGGGATAGAGCAAAGGAAAACAATGTAAAGGATGGAGCAAAGGAAAACAATGCCAAATAACTTACAAAATTCCAGCAGAGATAAGTATTTGCCCTCATAAGGTTGGATGGATAAGAGAGTAGCAGGGGGTCAGTGCTTCCAGGACAGATTTTATATATATATATATATATATATATATATATATATGATTTAAAGTACAGTACTTACATTGACCCGTGGATAAGTTGACTCAGGTTTTTTGGGTCAATTTTTTAACCTAAATTTCTAGACTTCCCTTCCTTTCTAGCACAGATGCATTTTTCTCATTTTAATCCATACTCGGTCCCTATGTTCTTTCTCACTGCAGGTGCTTCACTTTTGGCATTGGCCAAAATGCCTGTCGGCGACTTGTGAATGGCTTGGCTGCTGTATCCAAAGGACGTGCCGAATTTCTTGTTCAAGGGGAAAGATTGCAACCCAAGGTACTGAGGTTTTAACACTCTGATGGGGGTCAAACGTGCACAGAACTTAGAACAGCTCCTGTTTTGGACTACACCTCCCAAAATTGGGGATTTGGGTTGAGGATTCAGGGTGTTATAGTCCCAAAAAGGTAAGTTTCCAAACCCTGAATGTGTTGGAACAGGTCTGTTCTGGCCCATTTCTATTGTTAACCAGACATTTGCAGACCAACTTAGGGAGCTGGGTATGTGTAGCTCCTAAAAGCGACCCTATCATGGGGTTTTCTTGGCAAGATTTGTTCAGAGGAGGTTTGCCACAGCCTTCCCCCGAGGATGAGAGAGTGTGACTTCTCCAAGGGCCCTAGACCCATGTTAATTTGCCCATCCCTTCCATGCAACCTCCATTTCACCCAGCTGGGCCTTATCCTTTCCCATGGAAAACATATCCGCTTTCTCTTCCTTCTGGTTACCTTCCGAAATCCTTCCTGATCTGTTTATGATTTTTACAAAAACATGCCAACAGCTTAGCAGATGAGTCAACCTCTGATCATATCATGATCTCACACACAAACACACAACACAAACACACCAAAGGAAGACTGCGGGGGTGGCTGGACCGCAGCATGGCGCTTCGTTTTTTCGGACGCCTACGCAATGAGTGGGCCTGGCGCAAGAGAGGAAAAGTGCGACCTTACGGAACGGTCACTGGAGAGCCGCTATTTGTCCTTTTGTGTTGCATCAAAGGGATTTCAACCACTGGGGAGGAGGCAAATGATGGCAACTGCAAGAAAAGACAGGCTGTTTTTGTTCAATGAAGGCTTTCGCTGCCCCCGTGCAAAATTTTTCAGGAGCTTCTTTGTCTCTCGGGGGCTGCATCCGCACTGAAAGAATGCTAGCATCTTGATCCCACTTTAACAGACAAAGTTGCATCCTTTGGAAACCTGGACTTTGTAGATGATGATGATGATAATGATGATGATGATGATGATGATTACATTTGAAGATACAAAAAAAAGAGAATACAATAATATAGAAAAATTATGTGTTTGTATGCGTGTATGTATGTATGTGTATACACACACAGAGAGAAAGCAAGAAAGCAATCGGAGTAATCTTTGGTTATAGGAAGGATATGAAAGGATATGGAAAGATGGGTTTAATATATATATATGTATATATATACACACACACACACACACACACATATAAAATAAACCCATCTTTCCCCTGATAATAATAATCATATCAATACGTATTCTTTACATATCCTTCCTATAACCAAAAATTACTCCGATTGCTTTCTTTCTCTTTTCCAATTTCTTTCATCTGTTTTCACAAGAGTTTCTTTTCCTCCATTAAAGCAGACTCAAATTGGATTTATTTTTTTTAATGCACTGTGCTTTGGACCTAAGTTACATGTTTAGAGTGGATTTTCCTCCACTGATCTCACTGTAGCATATATGGCTTTCTCCTTCCCATTTCATCCTCCTAGCAACCCTGTGAGGTAGGCCACTCAATCCTGGATCTATGAGTAATTGCAGCAAGTATAAATGGATTATTGTTGCCTGGAAGCTGTGATGACAGATCTCTTGGGTTTCCAGATGATCAAGTCCCTGAAGAAGGCAATGTCTCCGGTGGTCAGCGATATTTCGGTGGACTGGGTCTTCCCGGAAACAACCGAAGTCTTGATCTCTCCGGTCAGTGCAAGCTGCCTTTTTCCAGGCGACCGGCTAGTCGGCTACAGCATCCTCTGCGACACATCTCTCTATATTTCCCATCCCAGGCTGGTGAGTCACCATCATATTTATTCATTTATTGATTTGATTTTAAGTATATCCCGCTTTTCTCCTGAATGGGACTCCAAGAGACTGCATTGCAGAAATAATGTAGTTTGACACCGCTTTAGCTGCCAAGGGTCCATGCTATGAAATTCAGGGGTTGGTAGTTTGTTGTGGCACCTGGCAGAGAAGACTAGAAAGCATGCAAAACTACAAATCCCAGGATCCCATAGCCTTGTGCCATAGCAGTGTCAAGCTATTATTCCTGCAGTGCAGATTAGACCTTATGATGGAGACTCTTTGCCACCGTAATTAAAATTAAGTATATTTTTTAAAAATGTAAATGCATCTTCCTTTGGGGCAATTCTTATATTTCTTTATTTCTATTTTGTTGTGTGTCTCCAAGTCCTTTCTTACTTAATGGCAACCCTTAGTGTAGCTAAGAGTCAGCATGGTGTAGTTATTTGAGTGTTGGACTATATGACTCCTGAGACCAGAGTTCAATTCCCAGCACAGCCATGAAGCCCGTTGGGTGACCTTGGGCAAGTCACACTCTCTCAGCCTCAGAGGAAGGGAAAAGCAAACCCCCCTCTGAACAAACCTTGCCAAGAAACCCTTATGATAGGTTCACTAAGTCAGAAATGACTTGAAGCAATACAACAACAAAGTGAAGCTATCATGGGGTTTTCTTGGCCAGATTGTTTCAGAGTGGGTTTGCCTTTGAAGACTTCTTCTGAGGCTGAGAGAGTGTGACTCCCCCAAGGTCACCCAGTGAGTTTCCATGGCTGAACAGGGATTCAATCACCCTGGTCTCCAAAGTCATACATAGTCCAACGCTGAAGCCACTACACCATTTTGGGGCAATATCTAGTGTTTTTCTCACGGATCACCTTCCTTCTTTTCTCATCCAGGACAAAAGGCGCCGTTACAGCATGCTCCATTCCCAAGAGTCGGGAAGCTCCGTTTTCTTCCATTCCCAAGAAGAAGGCGCTCCTTCGGACGACTGGATCTCTTCCAAGGATCCAGAGAGCGGCTTCCCTTCGGAGAAGAGCCCTGAATTCCTTGAGATTGGTGGCGGAGACCTAGGGAGTGAATCTGATGTAGATTCCGGTTAGTTCCTCCCTCTTTGGTCAACTTCCTAATTCACTAAAGATGCTGAGAACCTTTGACATGCATCTGGCGTCTCTGGGTGCATCTACACTGTAGAAATATTCCAGTTTGACACCACTTTGAGTTCTGTAGCTCCATCCTATGGAATCCCAGGATTTGTAGTTTTGCAAAGTCTTCCGTCTTCTCTGCCAAAGCATGCTGGTGCCTCACCAAACTGCAAATCCCAAGATTCTTTAGGATAATAATAATAATAATAATAATAATAATAATAATACATTTTATTTATAGCCCGCCTCTCCCTGCGGATCGAGGCAGGTTACAACAAATAAGAATAACAATAATGATGGCACCATGGCAGTTAAAGTGGATTATTTCTGCATTGTAGATGCAACCTCTAACAATGCTTTGGCAATGGACAATCCGCTCTGGGTTTTAGTCTCAATTTTAAAAGAGGTATCCAAGAGGTTGAACCCTCTCCACACCAATAGCTTCACTCCATTTGCATATTTTCAGGGTAGAAACCAAGAATAGACTTTTTATTTTTTAAAAATAGCTGACATTCTGCTTGGGACTGACATCTTCATAAATAGATTTATATGTGCACAAAATTGCAAAATTGCATTGTGTAGTTTTGCAACAAAGACGGTGTGATGTTGTGGATATGACTCTGAAAATCAGGGTTCAATTCTCTGCTCGGCCATGGAAAACTACTGGTTGACCTTGGGTGAGTCACATACTCTCAGCCCCAGAAAACCCCATGATAGGTTCCCCTTAGGGTCACCATAAGTCATAAATGATTTGAAGGCACACAACAGCAAAGTTTTGCAACGGTTTATATTCATCTAGGGGTTGCCTTGAGATTAATACATGCATTGAAATACTACGATATCTAAGTATTGTGGCCTTGAAGTACTGAGGATATGAAAAAGACAAATTGCATTGTATTGATATTATTGATATTGTGTTTGAAATTGTATTGATATTGTGTTTGGAAAATGAATAAAAAAATACGTCACAAAAGAAGAGATTAATACATGCAGCATCCATTGCACAATGGAGCGACTGAAATGCCATGTTCTGAGGCACAATAGGAACTAATGTGCCCTATTCCTCCCTTACACTGGTTTTTAAAATGAACCTTTTGCTCTAGATTTTGCAAGATAATCTGGAGCACCCCATAGTGACATTGGGCAGCTGTTTACACACATAGCAAACCCTTTCTTTTTCCAGGACTGGACATAGTGGCTCCATCGCGGAGGAGGGCATACAGCACCAACCAAATTGCTGACCGCCAGCCTTTCCGGAAGGTCCCGACGGCCAGCGATCCCAGCTCTGCCCTTATTAAGAACCCTCTTCGGAAAGCCCACTTGCAAGACCTGAGCCAACTGAGTCCAGAAGGACCACCAGGGCAATTCGAGTTCCAGGCAAGTGACCGTGCGACTTTGGGTAAAAACCAGAGCCAAGTTTAATGCAACCTTTTCTCAAGAGTGTTGGTATGACGCACACAGTTCTCCTCCATATCATCCTCATGAGAAGTAGAATCATACAATCCTAGAGTTGGAAGAGACCCCCCAAAGGTCATCCAATCCAAACCCATTCTGCCATGCAGGAAGACACCATCAAAGCACTATCAGATGGCCATCCAGCCTCTGTTTAAAAACCTCCCAAGAAGGAGACTCCAACACACTTCAACAAAGCTCCATGGTCTTTATATAAGTGCCCCTTATATAAAGCTGCAATATCAAGGTTTGGCTTTTTTGCGGTGGTTAATCCAGTATTTGCAAGCCATGGATGCAGAATCTGTGGATATGAAGGGCCCCCGCTGTTTGAGATTGGGAGGCTGTCCATAGGCAAGCAAAGAAAGTTGAGGAGGAGGAAACACCATAAATACCTAGAAAAGGAGAGATGTGCTCCAGTGTTGTTGAACAACCATTGATAAGCCGTGCTGGTATTAAAAAGGCTTTATTTATCTTGCTCGACGCATTTCAGGGGGACCCTTTTCCAAAAGCCGGTTCTTCTATTCCTCTCTTTTTGATTCAGCGTTGTGATTCAATGCAGAAACTCTGTCCACACAAAGAGAGGAACGGAAGAACCAACTCTTGGAAAAGGGTCTCCCCAAAATGCGTCAAGGAAGATAAATAAAGCCTTTGCAATGGACAAACAAAAAGGATAAACAAGTGGGTCCTAGAGCAGATCAAGCCAGAGATATCCAAGATGACAAGATGCATGAAGCCAAGATGACAAGACTTAGACTGTCGTACTTTGGACACATCATGAGAAGACGTGAATCGTTGGAAAAGACAATAATGTTAGGAAAGGTGGAGGGAAGTAGAAGGAGAGGAAGGCCACATGCCACATGGATGGACTTTATTAAAGAGACCATGAATATGAATTTGCAGGAGCTAGGCAGAGCAATAGAGGACAGGGGACCCTGGAGATGTCTCATCCATAGGGTCACCACCATGGGTCCAGATCGACGCAAAGCCGGTTAACAACAACAATGATGGCTTATCAATGTTTGTTCAACAATATCAGAGCACATCTCTCCTTTTCTAGGCATAAAGGCCTGCCAACAAGAGCCCTTGAGAAGGTAGCATTATTTCCCAGAATAGGTTCTAGTTTGTTGATGATATGTTTGCATGGTCTCAGTTGGGAGCTCTACATGGGCACTATGCACCCAAAGCACGTCCACCAACCAACCCACTCACTCCCATTTGCAATGAAATCTCACTTTCCCCATTTTTTGGCGTCCCTCTGTTTGTCGTCGTTCTGCCGCTAGAAGCCCACTTGCCTTTGCTTTCCTCCCTTTAGCCACCCCTGACAGAGAGGAGGAGGAAGCAAAGGCCACTATTCCAGGTCCGTGTCGCTATAGCAACTGGAAAGCCACACAGAGACCCAGGAACCATCTTTGCAGTCGTGGAGCCAGATGAGAAAAAGGGGGAGAGGAGACGAGGAGGTGGAAAGGAAAAGGGAGAGATTGGAAAGGGCCGATAAAAAGTGCAAGGGAGGGCTGGGTATGGGGATGACGACAATTGATCAGGATTTTTATGCCACCCTGCAACATTTCACCGAGGAAAAACAGTGGCCAAGCAATATCAGAGTATGGCCAAGTTAGGCAAAGTTATTCATAAGGAAGAACAATCTAGGAGAATTTGGAGGCTTCCCCCCGCAATGCCTCCACCTTGTAGGGGTATGAGAACCATGTTTTTGTACACCTGGGTTGTTTTTAGTCCGGGAGATTAAATAAATATTCCTGCACAAAATGAGGGTTGGATTTGATGGCCCTTATGGGTCCCTTCCAGCTCTAAGATTTTATGACTCTGTCCCCCGAATCAGGCTGAATGCAACCTTCATAGTCCTCCTCTCTTTCTCTCAAATTTACTAGGAAAGGATCTGTTTAAAAACACACTTGTATGAACATGACATTGGCGGAAAGGCAAGAGATGCAGCAGTCTGGTTTCCAAGCAACTGAGGTCTGATATCTCACACCGCATCTCCCTCTTTGTAATTAAAATGGCCCTCTGTGAAGGAAATTCATATATTTTGTCTTCAGAGGGAGAATAAATTTCTGAATAAACTGAGCAACCGAGTGGAGATTGCTCCTCACCCAACCTCCCCGACCTACAGAAAAGTCATTTGCCTTTACTTTGATCACCGGCACAGTGATCTCTTTCTTCCCATTCAGCCAATAAAGTAGGCTGTGGTGGAATTACGGTTGTGTGAATAGTGTCACAATTGTGAGTAACTAGTGACCGTGAATGCAAAACAGTTATAGATGAGTGGGTCTAGGTAACTGTTCCATATTGATGATTGCTACTTAGTCACAATTTTTACATGCTGACCACCAGAAATTTAACATGTATAACAGGGGTAGGCAACCTAAGGCCTGGGGGCCGGATGCGGCCCCCTGAGGACTTTGGACCGGCCACTGGCCGGTCCTGCCACCGCCGCCTCTGCTGCTCACAATGATGATATTGATTATTGTTGTTATTACTTGTTCTTGGAGTTTTCTTGGCAAAATCTCCACAGGGGTTTTGCCATGGCTTTTCTGGGGCTGAGAGAGTGTGCATGCATATTTTTTATTTATTTTTTAATTTCCCCCCCAAAAAAATTTGTTTTTATTTATTTATTTATTTATTTTTGGTGCTTCGGCCCCACAATTGGCTGAGGGACAGCAACCCAGCCTACCCCTGATGTATAACATAGGGTACATTCATTGAATGAAAGATTTTGCATGATAATAGACTCCTCTCTGCAGAAGTAACGTATAGGGGAAATGCTTAAAGAAAAAAATGGCCAAGGGTTGAGAAAACATGACGAGAAGAATCCTGGATTTCATGGAAATCTTTGCAGTTCAGGACTTGTTCTGTGCAAAATTCACACATGGTTGTTTTGTGCAGGAAGATTTCCAAGTTCTGCCTCCAATAATATGTGAATGTGGAGATGCTTGACTATTGCTCTGGCTGTATCTCCAGACTAGCCACTGTTTCTTTCTTGCAAGTGATATCCCTCTCTAACCTGTGTGCTGAGTTGCAGTATTTGTAAGAAGACCCCTTTTCTTTCTTATGAAAGCCCTTATCTGACATTTCTGTTTTCTCAGCCTTTCACTGCCAGCCCTCCCATCACCACTACAAGGATCCGTGGGGTCGGTGCAAGGCGGCCATCTCTGCTCCAACAAGGCCGCCTCTCGCTTGCCCACAACCCAGACTCATCCCACATCGGTGCCACAGAAATGCTAGTGGGGAAGACTTCTCACCAGACCGAGACTAACTCCACTTTGGGATCAGTTTTTTCCGATAGCCGAAGCCCTGGGGATTTGGGTAAGCCCCCCGTCTCTTATGCATGAGGAAACCAGGGACCCCCATCTAGGGTTCAGTTTTGCAGCCCAAGTGGGTCCTTTGGTCGGTCTAGGGAATTCAGGGAATGTGATAGCTGTTGAGGAATGAGAAAATATGAAAACCCTTTGCTGCCACAGTTAAAGGGTGAGATGGGGGAGTTGCAATTAATTCAAGGATGGTTTTTGTTTTTATTTAAAAATTAAGAAATAAATAAATACTATAGTAAGAGATTCCAGCTTTTGCCTTCTTCATCTGCTCTGAGAACTTCTAGTACAACATTTTAGGACAATGGATTTTTGATGTCCGCGAGGTTTGGTTCCAGGACCCTGTGCAAAAACCCAAATCCGTAGATGCTCAAGTCCCATTATAGACAGTGTTGTAGTAAAATCATGTCCTTAATATAAAATGGCAAAGTCAAGGTTTGCTTTTGGGATTTTATATATATATTTTTCAAGCCATGGATGGTTGAATCTTTGGATAAAGAATCCATGGATATAGAGTGGATATGGATATGGGCTCTACTTAAAAGAATATTCCTGTTGCGCATTAGTCATGTTAATAAATATGAGATCAAAGTGAGTAATTGCATCTTTCGGGGAACCAGAACAACACTTGTCTGAAGAGCTGTTTGATGATTGCATATATACCTCCCCACACACATTGAAGTGATTAAAACAGAATTTTAAAAATATAAAATGAGCAAAACATTTTGGCTCCTACCTTCTTCCACTGCTAAAGATGAAACTGGGCTGCATCCAGGTAGCTGTTCAGAACACACTGTTTTCAACCTTCTTCAGGGGATGATGGTTTGCATTCCCATTCCTAATTATGACATCTCTCTCTCTCCTCCAGATTCTGCCCACCATCCTTCCTTCAACTTTGAAACGGAGACTTCATCAGATTGGGAACTCCATGATCTGGAGATTGGGTCAACTGGCAGTAGCCTGCGACGTTCCCCAAGGTCCATCTGTAAAGCCATAGTGAAAGGCTTGCAAAACAATGAGCCGGTCCAGTGGGAGATCGCTTTTGACATTGGACCGCTTTTCCAAAGCAGAGAGAAGAAGGGTGATGAGGAAGAGGATCTCTGGAATGAGACCTTCCACCACCTGGCTGCCAAGTCTGTTATTCGGGATTTTGAACAGCTGGCTGAAAGAGAGACCGAAATTGAGCATGGTAACCCATGGATAGCTCTACTTTTTTTAGGGGGAAGAAAGGGAGATCACTCACATCCACCAACCTGGTTTTGACAAGCCAAAAATTCTCCATTTTGTATGGTGATATTTTTCTTTTGATGGCCTTCTACCATGAGACCAAGAATTTTCAAACACGTCCATCTGAATCCTATTGATCTTCTCTACGAAAGTAGACTTGTTGGCTTATTGAGATCTACCTAAATGTTGATGTGGTGTTTAACCACCAAGTGGTTAAGTGAATCCACTGGATTTGGTGGATCTATTCTAGTTAGGAGTAATCAGTAGGATGGAGACTTCATTCTATGAGAACATTTCTGAGGGGTTTTAGCTTCTCGTCTTG
This sequence comes from Phrynosoma blainvillii, assembly GCA_026167975.1. Classification (NCBI taxonomy): domain Eukaryota; kingdom Metazoa; phylum Chordata; class Lepidosauria; order Squamata; family Phrynosomatidae; genus Phrynosoma; species Phrynosoma blainvillii. Next base: position 4,681,147 of record JANUYF010000015.1, read on the forward strand.
CCCTTAAAAAAAGACAGATACTGTGGAGATGTTCCTCCAGTTACAACCCATCCCCTAGCCCCATTAGATATAGAAAAATATTCAAAATATTTAGAAAATATGTTGGAAAATATGCTTTTGTTTAGTGTCATGAAACCCTGATGGGAAGACTACTGCATTGACAAGAATCTTCGCAGTTCAGGGCTTAATCTGTGAAAAATTCACATGTGGGTGTTTCGTACAGAAAACAGCATTCTCTGCACAGGAAGCAGCATTTTTGCTGCAGAAAAATAACATTTCTATGCAGGAATGTTATTCTCCACACAGGCAATGCTGTTTTCTCTACAAAACAATCTCATGCAAAATTTGCACAGGACAGCTCCCTAATTACAAAAACTGTGCGGTTGTCAAATAATTTTTCAGAGTGGGAAGAAAAAATGCTAAAATTCCTCATGACTTCCTTCAAGAAGAAACTTAGTAAGGAATTACAGCCCTAGATTCAAATATACTCACAGACACACTTGTAGATCTCAAAAACAACACTAGAAGATGCATGTTATAGGGACTTCCTTTTTCTACCTCTGTCTTCCTCCCTCCATCCGTCTTTGTCTGTGTTTCATAGATGTTTCCAAATTTCCTTTATTCTCTCATCTTGTTTTGCCTGATGAATTTGAAGGCAGTTTACAAGAGGGTTTCCTTCTTGTTTGGGGCAATTCATGGCATTGTGGTCCATGTGTGCCCCCCACCTGTTTTTTCCAGGTGACCCTACTATTACTAAATTCTGTGCTTGCATTGCTAAAATGAAATTGCAAATGTGCATTTATTGATTCATTCCAACCTAAAAATCAGGCATGTTGCTCCTCATCTAGACCTTGTTTCAAGGGGAATCATGCTCTCAGATACCTCCAGGGGGCACACTTCTCCTTTACAAGAAGGCATTTACAAGAAGCTTCCTTTTTATAAACATTTGTTGTTGCATGCTTTAAAATCAGTGCTGGATTCTGCTTCGATTCCTGTTGTTGAACCACCTTGGATCCCATACTGGGAAAACTGGGACCTCCATTAAAAAAATAAGTGAATTCCAGCCTATCTGCCATTCTTTGTCGCCCAACAGGGTCTGGACGGCGGTACCACGTCAATGCCGTACACACCAGCAAAGCCTGTAATGTGATCAGCAAATATACAGCCTTCCTACCAGTCGACCTGAGCAGTAACAGCTACTTGCCAACTGTTGTTGAATACTCCCACGCAGGTAAGAAGAGCTTGGCTAGAGTTTGAAGTAGGTTGTGTCTACCCATTTCATAGTCCAACCTTCTGTGAATGTAGGAATAATGGATCCTTGAGAAGTGGCCATAGGATCATAGAGGTGGAAAGAACCACAAGGGTCATCTAGTACAACTCCTACTGTACAAGAATGCACAACTAAAACACTCCTACAAGAAAGCCCATCCAACCTCTGCTTAAAGACCTTCGAAGCTAGCGAGTCCAGTTTCCTTCAGAGGCCATCCATTATGCTGTTGAACAACTCTTAAAGTAAAGTGGTTCTTCCTCATGTTTGGTAGAAACTCTTAACTTCTAATTTGAATCCATTACCTTATGTCTTAGCCTCTAGACCAGCAAAGAAGAAGTTCATCTCATGTCTCAGTCAAACATATGCAATCAGTATGTAGAGAGATCTTGTAGTACCTTTGAGACTAACTAAAGAAATAAGTTGGCAGCATGAGCTTTCATAGACTTCAGTCTACTTCCTAAATGCATCTGAAGAAGTAGACTGAAGTCTACGAAAGCTCATGCTTCCAACTTCTTTATTTCAGTTAGCCTCAAAGGTGCTACAAGATCTCTCTACATTCTGATTCTACAGACTAACATGGCTATATCTTTGAATTCTGCCACTTTGGTTCCTCATAGGGCTTAGTTTCCAGACCTTTGATCATCTTGGTTGCCTTTCTCTGGACACCTTCTTGAACTATGGTGTCTCCTTCATTTAGTGAAGGAGACCCCACCAAGAATTTGGTAGCCCCCTATACACCCATTATAGCATTAAAATGCTACAATGGATCATGGAAACAAATAATGGCTGAGATGCTACATCACAGTCTATATTTCAAAAATTCATGCATTTGCAGCTACATTGCAGAAACACAACAAAAGCCAGCTGGTGAATTCTGAAGAACATCCAAGCACTGGCAATAGTGCATGGGGCATTTCTGGTGTCCATTGAGGAAACCCGGTTGTGCTCTGGCTGTTTCTAACCAGTCTCTGGATGCACATAAGGGAGTTCCCTGATACATATCAGTGACGATGTTGCATTGGTCAACCCACCATGGTGCAATGGATGCCCATATTTCATAAAGTCATGGCAGCCTCGGTGAATATGAACATTATGAAACCTCATTTCGGTTTTGCACACATGAAAGGTCAATAATGAAGATAAAAAGTCCCAAGGAGAATACCAACTAGCCTTTTTTTTACAAAGTAACTTCCCAAGCTCTGACAGTTTCCTTTGATTTATGCCAAGGTCCAGCTCTGAAACCAGGCAGTCAACGGATTTCAGGCTCTGAGAGCCGGAGACATCGGGCATCTTCTACTGGACTGGGAGGCACCAAGTCAAGCTCTAGTCAAGATGGAGCAGATGATGGATTCCATAACATGAGTAAGATATGGCTCATTATGCCTTTCTTATCCTTTAAATCCATTGATTTAGTTCCTTCCCTTTGTAGCAGCAGAAAACAGAGTTGCTCCATGTTCCCATGTTCTCTATGTTCCCATGTTCCCCATGGCATGGCATTCCCTTATATGCCGAAATGCATCATTTGCACCCAATGACAGCTGAGAGAGACCAATTCTCTGTTTGTAGTTATGTGCCTTCAAGTCATTTTCAATGTATGGCAACCCTAAGGCAAACCTATCGTGGGGTTTTCTTGGCAAGGTTTGTTCAGATTAAGTTTGCCATTGCTTTGAGGCTGAGAGCATATGGCTCATCTAAGGTCCCCCAATGGGTTTCATGGCAGAGCTGGTTATTGAACCCTGGTCTCCAGAGTCAAAGTCCAACATTCAAACTACTACACATGCTGGCTACCATGTACTGCTATGTAAAAGTATAATACACTTTGTCTACTGGTCCTGTTCCTTGCAGATGCCGAAGAAAACAACTTGTCTCCCTGCAGCACTCCTTCCTCCTCTGGATGGGATCGCTACACTTTTCCAGATGGTAAGGAAAAATCCACAGAACCCTGGAAGAGTCCTTAGGCAGATTTGGACTCTTGCTGCATCTACGGTAGAGATGGATAGCTTTGGCCAGAGGCCAATTTCAGGCTCCTAATGAGAGAAACAGAGCAGCACACCTTTGGGCAGCAACAACTGTTTCATTGCAAAAGCCAAATTACAACTAGCCATGGGGGTTCTCTTTCTAATGGCTCACTCCAGTCTCTTTAGTATCTGATCCACATCACCTTTCTGCGTCTCTGATTTTACTTCTCATTTTTGCTTTTCTCCCTCTAGTGCCACTGAGAAGTCCGTCGGTTTCCTCCCAGAAATCCCTTGAGGGCTTTTTTGCTGCCAGGTAAGGCTGTTCTTCACTCGATATGTTTCCACCTACATTGAAAGAGAACCACAGTGCAACTTTTGGTTACTGTCCTTAAACTAGGACAAGGCATACTTGGAGTAGGAAGGCAAAGAATATTCATTTCTATTCATTCCAGGGTGGAAAAATGGGTTTCCCAACACTGGGGAATTCTGTCAGGAAGAATAATGAATGTGTGAGAATCTTGCATGTCTTTCAAAGGTCTCAAAATCTTGTGGATATACTGTATTCTGCATAGAAAAACATGTGGGAGGGTTTGCACAAAAATGGCTTGCTGCACAGAATAAAGGTTTCAAATGCAAGACAAAGACAAAACACTGCCTGTTTCCTGTGCAGAAAAGACTGCTTCCTCTGCAGAATTTTTTTTTCTACATAGAAAACAGGTTTTTTTATTCATATATATATATTGCACAGAATAATTCTTCTGCAACACTTTGGAATGCCTCTGTATACTAGTTGCTGGGGCATGTGAGATGCTAATATGGACACTGGACTAGGCAGACTTTCAGGCTGATCCAGCACACTTCTTCTTATATTCTTGATCTTACACCCTTTTCTTGTTGGTCCAGGTTGACCTTTAACAAAACAAGGTTGCTGACCCGAGCTGCCCGAGGCTTCATGGGGAAATCTCCCTCCAGGACCAGCGAACCGAACTTGGAGAATGAGAACCGAAATGCCGACTACTTGCCACTTGTAAGCTTCTTAGAATCTGTCGCAAAAAGAGTTTCTCCTCAAGAAGTCAGGGTTTGGGGCAAGGCCTGTAGAAACATTGCTAGAATTCTCCTTGTTTGAATTTCTTCTCTTATTTTTGGAACTCCGAATTACCAAATGCAAATAAAATAATCTGAGTGGGGCAGAAAGGTAGAGGTGAGGTTGCAAATGTGAAGAGGAAGGCGAGTCAGACTGGGTAGGTTTTGCAGCTTGACACTACTTTGAAGTGGTATAGCTCCATTCTATGGAATCCTGGGATTTGTGGTTTTACATGGTCTTTAGCCTTCTCTCTGCCAAGGAGTGCTGGTCCCTCACCAAACAAGAAATCCCAGAGCCATGGCAGTTAAAATGGCATCAAACTGCATTGCTTCTACAATGCAGATGCACCCTAATTTGAACTCAAGTTTGCAGCAACTGAAGTAATTGGATAATAAAGGGAGAAACCAGAAGGAGGAGAGAGATACTGGGACATGCTAAGAGCAGTTGGAAAAGTGGGAGAACAGAGGGTCAATTGGGACTAATAATAATAATAATAATAAAATTATTTTTATCCTACCCCTCTGCGAAATGCAACCAGGGCGACTGTCCCTGCCAAATCGGTATGATTTCTTAAACTGAGTTTCCTTTTGACCTGTGAGTCTGAAGAAGATGTCCTCTCCACCTTTCTTTTCAGGTGTCTCTCCAGATGGCTTGTGGCTCCTTCCTCTTGAACAAGGCCTTCTGCGAAGCCATCAATATCCCTCTGGAAAAGCTGAAGAGGACGTCGCCTTTCACCTGCCACCGGATGTCCCTCAGCCTTTCAGCCAACTCCTTTGGCTCCAAAAAGGCAGACCCATCAGGGGAGAACATCCAAGGGGACACCATTCCAGGTGGAAACATAAACTCCTCATCCTACAAAGATGCCAGCGGGGACGTCAGCCGGGTTCACAGCATGGTGGAAGACCTCTCTGTCCATTTGAAGTCCGAGAAGAAGCTCTCTCCTCCAGCCATCACCATCCAACGTTTCTCCTCCTCACCAGAGAGCGGTCTTTCACCCCAAGAGTCGCAGGCCGACAGCGGGCGAGGGTCCGAGACGGAGAGCTCCGAACTTCAGGCTTGGCTCTTTGACATTGAGCTCCAGCAGCAGACTGAGCCGGAGGGCATGTTTTGGGCCACGGCGGTCGCCTTGGCGTGGCTGGAGCACAGCTCGGCCTCCTATTTCATTGAGTGGGAGCTGGTGGCGGCCAAAGCCAACTTGTGGTTGAGCGAGCAAGTTTTCCCCGAAGGCCGAAGTCTGGCAGCGGTGAAGGCCGCCGCTCAGCAGCTCTTCGTCTTGCTCAGGCACTGGGATGAAAACCTGGAGTTCAACGTATTGTGTTACAACCCTAACAACGTATAAGGAACGTATAAGAAGTGGAACTCAGGAAGAGCAGAGATGAAGGATGTCGAGAAGACTCCTCTAAGGGAATGGGTATCTCAACACATCGAGGTGCCCCCTTTGCAAAGAGACTGAGATTTTGGGCACTTGAGATTTTTCTTTGCAACACTTTCATTTGTGCAAAACCCCACCTTTTTCTGCGCAAAAGTGTTTCTCCCCAAAGAAATTTAATCTTTTTTCTCAAATGAAATTTTCACCCAAAAATTATGCCAGAATGCAAAAAGATTAAAATGTGCAAAAAAGCCCAAACACTTCCATTTGTGCAAAAAGCCACCGTTTTCTGCCCAAAAGTATTTTCAGAGTTTATTCCCCCCCAAGGAAATTTAAATGGTCCCCCTCAGATGAAATTTTCACCCCAAAAACATGCCAGAATGCAAAAAGATTAAAATGTGCAAAAACACTTCCATTTGTGCAAAAAGCCACCGTTTTCTGCCCAAAAGTATTTTCAGAGTTCCCCCCCCGAGGAAATTTAAACTTTTTCTTCAGATGAAATTTTCACCCCAAAACAAATAAGTCCCAGAATGCAAAAATATCAAAATGTGCAAAAATGCTTGTAAATCTTGCACGCACACACACACACACACAAAAACAACAACTCCGTAACCTCTTGAAATTAAAAAAAATATCCATTTGTGCTGAGACTTATAGAAACATATAGAAACAAAACCCTGGCTTGAATCCTATTGTTTATTTATAACTAGAGTAGACACGTGGAATCAAAGGAGTCTGCTCTAGTTGGGACTCCCAGTAGGATTCAAGCCACACTGTTTTCTATACAAAAATGTCATTTTCTGCAGAGAATTTTACATTTGTGTGTGTGTGTGTGCCCTGTTGAAAATTTTTCAAAAATAAATAAGTAATCATAATGCAACAACAACAACAACAAAAAATTAATCTCCAAATTGTGCCAAAACCTGTGCATCTTTGCGCAATGGGCAGAAAAGTTTTGAAATTCTGTATCCCTGCAAGGGGAAGATGGAAGCAGCAAAGAGCTTGGTCCTAAGAGGACAGATGGATGGGAAGGAGGTTATGGATGGTGTGACTCTGCTCCATTCCTTATTGAACAATCCTCATCACTGACCTAATGCTGCCTGAAATGTTCCTGTTTGTGGATTCAGACTTTTCCACCAGTTATCAATGCTGCTTTTGGAGGTCACATCCTTCACACTGTCCAAGTGATGGCCTCTGCCTTTTCCTCCTCATGGGACTGTTGCTCAGTACTGTTGCATACCTTTCACAATATTTCACAGATGAAAACCAGGACATGTGTAGTAGCCAAGGAACATCAGAGTGTTAGCAAGATGGCAGACGTCATTTTTGAGGAAGAATAAATAAACTTGGAGATGCTTCAGCAGTTTGCTTTTGCCTGAACCTACTGGGAAGGGCAAGATTCTTCCCTCTCCTCTCTCTTCCCCACCATTGAGTTAATGGAGTGCAAACTACTTTTGCACTTTTAATTTGGTTTGCAGCAATGGAAGCTGCAGCGTTTTGCTTTTGCCTGAGCCTACTGGGAAGGACAAGATTCTGCCTCTTTTCTGTGTCCTGCAGAGTTGATGGAGGGCAAACTGTTTTGCATTTTGAACTCAGTTTGCAGCAACTGAACGAAAGTAAGGATAAGGGGGGAAATGGGAGGAGGAGAGAGAAACCGGGACATTTTTAAAGCAAGTGAAAAAAAATGGGATGGCAGGGGACTGAATCAAGACTGTCCCTGTCAAACTAGGACAGTTGGAGGATATGCTGTTAAAATGTCGCCGTCGTCTTATATATCTTTTTCTGCTGCTTTCTTGAAAATGTGCAAAGTGTTTTTTGCAGCCGTCATCAAGTCTTTAGTAGTGGTGGAGGGAAGATTAACTCTTGTCGGTTTTGAGGAGCAGAGGAAACTGCCTTAATACACATTGATCCCAGTTAGTTCTGGGTTGTCTATACAGTGGGCCCTTGGTATCCGCTGGGGTTTGGCGGTAGGAGTTGTTCAACAGTGGAATGGGTGCCTCGGAGGACGCTGGAGGCCTTCTTTGGAGGCCTTTAAACAGAGGTTGGATGAGCATCTTTCAGGAGTGCATTGCTTGCGTCTTCCTGCATGGAAGAACGGGGTTGGGTTGGATGACACTTGGGGTCCCTTCAAATGCTAAGATCCTATGATGCTATGACACTTGCATGCCAAGGGGTTGGTATAGATGGCCCTTGGGATCCCTTCCAGTTCTGAGATTTCTATGAGACATTAAAGAGTAACTTTCCAAGGTCATCACTGTTCATGCCAACTGCAAAACGTTTAACAAAAGGCTTGGCTTTTTCAGTCCGCCAGAGGGCCTCCTTCAGTCTTTTCCTCTGCTCTTTCGGATGCTGTAAGTATCCAAATTCTGAATCTGAAGTGCCTATGGGACATGTTCCTACCATCTACCTATACATCCCAATCTGACTTCACTGCCTGTGCTTTTTACTCTTAAAAGTGAACAAAGCCTATTCTTCTCTCTTGTTCATCTTCTGGCTTGACAGCAAAGCGTCCTCACTTTGTCTCGTGATCAGTGTGCTAAATATATATTTATGCACCTTGCAAAGCTTTGCTTGGAAGGAATTTGCCGGTTGCTTATTACAAAAAGGATTAACTAGTTACTTTTAATCATTTGCAGCAGCTGCCTCTGATGTCAGCAGGATGGTGAATCCCCCTCTGGATTGTAGTCTGAACTTTATCAGTACATCATGCTGAACCTAGTTTGGAAAGAAGGTGCAACGCTTTGGATAGTTCCATTAAAGCTGAAGCAAAAATCTAGGACAGATTCACTGCCCTACTGACCCAGAAGCCACCATGGCTTGTAATGAATTCCTTTTTCCCTACAACAATGGGGTTTCCAACTAGAAACAATTCAGAAGCAACCTTATTCTTTCCTTTCCTAATCCCTTTCCTCCCTTTGTCCTATTCAGTCCAGTAGCACCCATTCCATTATCTGGAATATCAAAGACTAAATCCAGGATTGGAAGCAACAAAAGAGATCCAAAAATACCCGAGACATTTGTATCCAAATAGTTTTAAACCATATATATGGTTCAATATATATGGCATTGTGCAACTTTGGCATTGTGCAACTTTGGCAAAATTTGACTGCATGGTTTCTGTTTTCTTTGGATTTTCACTTTCCGGGGCTTGTTTCTTGTATTGGTTTTCTCATTTGGAAGTGTCAGTGTGCCAATAAATGAAGAATCACTGAAAGCATTTGTGTTTCCCTGTGTTACTTCCTAATATTAAGTATAAAAAGCCTTGTTGTGGAATGCTTTCTGAATTTGGGGAGGGAGAGGATTCAAAATGGCTGTTGCAATTTATTTTTTAAAAAGCCTGACCCTTGGCCCTTTCCTGGAGGCAGCGTTCTTTATGCAGGCCAGTAAAAAGTCCAAACTCTTGGGCCGCTGGACAGTTGCATAACTCCAAAGACGCAGCAAAGTTGCAAGCAATGGCTAGAGATGATTTTCATGGACTTTGGGGCCATGGCTCAGAGTTGTCAAATGTCCACCTCCATCCCCTTAAAGTGCAAGAACCGTCCCAGAAATGCCAGTAAATCATAATTAAACTGCAATATTTCAACCAGGGGCATCAACCTTTTCTCCATTCTGTTGCCTGTTCAAACTGATCATTAGGAGACAGGTATATTTAGAAATCCCCTCCGTCTCCATGATGTTGTTGAATGCACCCATGAGCTCGCTTACAAAGTTGTTTTCCTGATTCCAAGTGTGAGCATCTGATTAAATTCTCCTTTCTGTCCTCGCAAATAAAACTCGCATTTGTTGTTGTTGTTGTTGTTGTGTGCCTTCAAGTCATTTCTGACTTACGGAGAACCTAAGGCAAATCTATCATGGGGTTTTCTTGGCAAGGTTTGTTCGGATTAGATTTGTCTTCCCTTCCCTTGAGGATGAGAGAAAGTGACCTGCCCAACCAAGATCACCCAGTGGGTTTCCATGGGTGAGCGAGGATTCGAACCCTGGTCTCCAGAGTTGTGGTCCAATGCTCAAACCACTACACAACGCTGGTTCTTAACACATCTAAACAAGCCTCATTTGTACATCTCAAGAGCCAAACATTGGCCAAACGTGATGGATCTTGCATCTTGTTGCGCATTTCCATCCAGTCAACTGCGGGTGCATCTCTACTGTAGAAACAATGCATTTGGATACAGCTTTAAGTGCTGTAGCTCCATCCTATGGAATCCTGGGTTTTTCCAAGTAGCTTTTCCAGGAGGACTCTGTTTTGATATCCACCGGAAGCGGATAAACTATTGTGGCCATCTTCCCTTTCCAATGAAGAGCCTCTTGGGTCCCATGGGCTGAAGCAGGACTCCCTGCTAGTTACAATTCTCATTATTTCTGGCAGAATATTTAATGCTAGTGATTTCCTCCAGTGGTTTCTCCTGGGGTTGGTTGGGTTTTTTGCAAAAGAGAGGGCCGTCCTCTTGCAATAGCAATTATCACACTGCAGGCTTCCTCCGCTTCTCTCTCCCTCCCTTGCAAAATGATGCACTGCAGAAGAGATGAAGGAAATTAGGCATAATCAAAAGCCGTCATCCTTAAATCAAAGCCGGCCCAGAGCTTTCTGGCAGGAGAGCTGAACGGTGAAATGGGGAGACCTTGGACAAAAAATGCTAGAAAGCTGCAAGCAGAGACAGGCAAGGCAGGGTGCAAGAGGACAAGAGATACCCCAAACCTCCAGGCAAGACATCTGGAGGAAGGCTGTGGAAAGGGCTTTTGGGGTTTTTTGCAAAATTGCGCATTTTTATCTGCAGCTCGGACAATGAAGTTGTGAATTCTCTGGTTTGCCCTTGTGTGATGAACAAGACAAGACTATGTACAATTATTTGTCCTTGCCATGAGAGAGAAATATCTAATCTTAAATGCCAAACACACTGCAGATATAATCCAGTTTGAGACTGATTTAACTGTCCAGGCTCAGTGCTAGTGAATCCTGGGAACTGTAGTTTATTGTTGCAACAGAGTTCTCTCGGACACAGAAAGCCCAATGTCTCACAAAACTATAGTTCCCAGAATTTCCTAGCATTGACCCAGGACAGAGTACTTTGGGTTTGGGTTTGGTTGGTATTTTTGGAAGCTTGTGTCCCTCGAGGTGGAAAATTGGCCCACGGATCTGCTTCCATTCCCCACCTTTGGTTTAAGGCCTCTGCAAGTCTTCCTCCCCTTCAGCAAGGCTATATCAGACCCAGGAGTCTTTTTATTTTAATACTCAGATGCCTTGCCAGCGTATGACTGGCAGAAGTGGGACTTGTTAGCACCTAGCAGAGGCTGCAATGAAAGGCAGGAGGTAGGCGGGAGCCGGGAAGGAGAATTAAAATGGTCCCATGTGATACTGAAGCTCCAGATGGTGAGTGGGATGGACAGTGGATCGCAGTGGGATGTGTGCATGCGTGTGAGTGTGTTTGCAAAAAACAACCACAACCACAACCCACTGCTGGAGATGGCAACCACGAGGTGCAAAACAAAGAGTAAGAAATTACTACACAGTATGTAGAGAGATCTTGTAGCACTTCTGAGACCAACTGAAAGAAAGAAGTTGGCAGCATGAGTTTTCATAGACTTGCGTCTGCTTTCTCAGATGCATTTGTAAGTCTACTTTCTCAGATGCATTTCCTTCAATGCATAAGGTCTCCTTCCTCAGATGCATTAAGTCTGCTTCTTGAGATGCATTTCCTTCAATGCATTAAGTCTACTTGCTCAGATGCATTAAGTCTGCTTCCTCAGATGCATTGCCTTCAATGCATTACATCTACTTGCTCAGATGCATTTCCCCAGATGCATTAAGTCTGCTTCCTCAGGTGCCTTTCCTCCAATGTGTTGTCTACTTCCTGAGATGCATTTCCTCAAATGCATTAAGTCTATTTCCTCAGATGCATTTGTAAGTCTGCTTCCTCAGATGCATTAAGTCTATTTCCTCAAAAAGAAAAGTGGGCTTTTTTAATCTATTGGTTTCAATAGGTTTTAACTGTACCTAGCTCCTTTTGCTTTGCCAGTCGTACATGATTTCTAAACATGCTTTTTTGGGGGGGAAAGAACTAGGCTCGACTCGGCCCTGTTTAATTCAGCGACACCCCACAGCTGGTGAGGAAGGAGAGCAAATGAAATGGACCTTGTTGCTGGGAATGTAGGTCAACAAAGTGCCGTGGGAGAATTGTCCCACAAAGCCTGTGAACGTGGGTGATGCTCTGTGGGCGATGCTACATTCTTCTGGTTGTCATGGCAACGGGTACCACAGCATCAAGTTGGTTCCAGGTCACCTGGAAGAGGAGCCGCAGAGCAGCCGGGATGGAAGGAAGAAGCAAGGATGAAGACGAATGCAAAAAGACTATTCTGATGACCGTTCATTCCAAATCCCATACTTGTATCCCATACTGGGGCCATACTTTTATGAGGCACAAAACCAGCACCAAATTCTCCTGCAAGCATTTGGTTGCCCTCCTCTGGACATACTCCAGCTTCTCAACATCCTTTTTGAAATGTGGTGCCCAGAAAGGGAAACAATATTCCAGGTGAGGTCTGACCAAAGCAGAAGAGAGTGTTACTATTACTTCCCTCGATCTAGACGCTATAGTCCTATTGATGCGGCCAAGGATCATCAATGCACTGACATGGAAGAGACCAGCCCCTGAGCAAAGTGGCACACCAGCCCTCTGCCCGCCATTTCCCAGCCAAAATCCTGTGCCCCCCTTACATTCTCCTGGCCTCTTCTTTGAGAACTGGAAGTCCCCATGAAGAGGGTAGGCATTTGGCCCTAGGCTCCTAGTTGCTGATCATTCTGTACGTCCAAGTTGAAATCCCTCACCTTTAATTACTATTGGCCTCGAGATATCTGGTGTGCATGTTTGTGTGTTTGTTTTCTAGGACCACTCTACATCTCAAGGTGTGCATCTCAAGGTGTGCAGAGTTAAAATGGGAAAAGTTATTATTAACATTGTCATCGCCAATGGTTCGTGTCTTATCACTTTGTTATCACCCCCAGACACATTCATCGGATCTAAAATCAGCCACACGGCTGGCTTCCATGCCACCCCCCTCCACCCCCTCCCATGGTTGGCATCTATGCCACCCACTCCCTCGCCACTCAGGATTTTAACTTTTGCCGTTGCCATGGCAGCTGTGGGTTGGGGAAGGGGGGTACTATTGCTGGAGTTAAAATCAGCCTAGGTAGAAAGTGCAAGATTGTCAAAGACATGAAAAGAAAGTCCAAATCCCCACCAATTATTTGTTTTATAAGCAAACCATGGATGCAAGCAGTGTCTTACATAAGCAAATATTAGGATTCGTATTGAGCCCCAGGGCTGCCTCGGAGAGTGGGGGAGTCTCCTTCTTTGGAGAGATTTAAACAAAGGCTGGATGGCCATCTGTTGAGAGAAGTGATGGATTCGAGTCTTTTAGTCCATGTCTCAAGTTGAGTCTCAAGTCCTTGCAAAATACTTTCAAATAATCTCAAATTGAGTGTCAAGTCTCTACCTTCAAGGCTCAAGTTGAGTCTCAAGTCCTTGCAAGATGCTTTCAAGTCAAGGCTCAAATCTTTACCTTCAAGTCTCAAGTCAAGTCTCAAGTCCTTGCAAGATGCTTTCAAGGCAAGTCTCATGTTGAGTCTCAGATCTTTGCCTTCAAGTCTCAAGTTGTGTCTCAGGTCCTTGCAAGATACTTTCAAGTCAAATCTCAAGTCTAGGCTCAAATCTTTGCCTTCAAGTCCCAAGTCAAGTCTCAAGTCCTTGCAAAGTATTTTCAAGTCAAGGCTCAAATCTTTGCCTTCAAGTCTCAAGTCAAGTCTCAAGTCCTTGCAAGATACTTTCAAGTCAAGTCCCAAGTCTCTTCCTTCAAGTCCCATGTCAAGTCTGAAGTCCTTGCAAGATACTTTCAAGTCAAGGTTCAAGTCGAGTCTCAAGTCTGGGGGCCAATTTTGAACCGAAAAAAAGAGGTAGGATGCATTTCTTGGAGGGAACACGAAACACATTAGGCAATAAACTTGATGCAAAGGTTGAGGTCTGCCAGGCAACTGTCCCTGCTACACATCAGAGGAGCCTTCTAAAGCTTTTGAAAAGCTCTAGAAGGATCCTTCCTCATCAAACCCATTGTGTAATGCATTTGCTGTCCCCTTCCAAGAAATGCACCCTGGACTTTGGTCTTGCCTGATTCTCAAAGTGAATGGCACCAGCAAGTCAGTCACTAAAAATAGACAAGGATTCTTGCAAGGATTCTCAAAGGGATAGGTCTTCCCCGATTCTCAAAGCAAATGGCACCAGCAAGTCAGTCACTAAAAATATACAAGTCTCAAGTCAAGTCAGTGTGCCATTTTTGCCAAGTCAAGTCCAAGTCAAGTCATTGAAGCAACTTGAGTCCAAGTCAATTGACTTAAGTCGACATCACTGGTTGAGAGTGCATTGATTGAGTGCATTGATTCTGCATGGCAGAATTGGGTTGGGATGGATAGCCCTTGGGGGTCCCTTCCAACTCTAGGATTCTAACCTGCTGTCCTGGACTACAGCCAGCCTCAGTTCCCACAGCTGCTAGGGATGGAAAGGGTGAGCTGCAAACAGCAAGGCCAGCCACAAACCTTCCATAGTCAAAACACCAGCAAAACAGAGTCCAGAAATCAGCGTCAATCAGTCTAAGGTCAGGGCAGGCAGCAATCAGCAAAAGTCCAGTCCAGTCCAAGGTCAAGGCAACAGAGTTCCACAAGGCAAGAGCGAGAGGCACACAGCAGGAAACCAGGAGCCACACTGACCATAGTCTCCCAAGGAAACTACAATAAGTCTTGCCACTGAAGAAGCCTCTTGCCACTCCTTAAATAGTCAAATCCTACCTCAGTGCCAGCTGAAGCTTGTTAAGCAGCTGCTTTTCAGCCAGCCTCATGGACCTGCTCTCCTCTGCCTAAAGGAAGGTACTGGCTCTGCTGTATCTTCCTGATTCTCCCCACTAGGCAGCTGAGCCTCCAAGGAAGGAGCACTAGGACCTGGCTGCTCTGGGGCTGGGAGAACCGGGCTTGGCTCAGGCAGATCAGAATGAGAGCCAGGTGGAGCCTGTATCTCTTCCTTCTCTGGAGGAGACCCATCCTCCTCCTCGTCCTCCGAGTCCTCCTCATGGCTGGCCGTGACACCTGCGGCTGAAAGGACAACAAAGAAGGAGCCATCCTAGAAGGGCCAAAATGTGGGAGCAGCCACCAAGAAGGCCCTGCCTCTCTTGTTCCCACTAAATGTGCCTCTGAAGGTTTGGGAATAGAAAGAAATGCCTCTCCTGCAGATCTTATTGTTTGGACAGGCTTGTAAAGAAAGATACCTGGGCCTGGATCATATAAGGCTTTATAGGACATAACCAGCATTTTGAATTGTGCCCAGACATGAAGAGATGGATCTTGCACAGGGCCTCTGAGAAGGGAGAAGGATTTGAAAAGTCAGAGCCAGGCTACATATTACACTCATTTTTCTAAAAATGGTTCCAGAAATTACAGAGCTCTTTTGTGGCAATTTCTCTTTCTATCGTTTCCTTCTCCTTATGTATTGACTAGGAATTTTTTTACTCTGCATTGTCCAGGCTGATGTTGATGGTTTCTCATTGATACAGCAATTTATTGTCACATCAAATTACGGTTTACAGGATACACGAGAAGAGATGCCTGAAATTATAGTATAGATGACAAGACAGAAGACACACTTTAAATGATAGCCCAGAAAAGATGGTTTTCAAAAATGGAATCGATTTCTCAATTAAAGAACGGAGATACAATCTCCCACATTTCAGAGATGAAAACTGGAAACATGTGCAGCCAAATAATATCAGAGTTAAAATGGGAAAAGTTATTATTGATGAAGAATGGAGGAGCTAGGAAAGGCTGGAGCAGTTTACAAGGCTAAAGACCTTGTAAAACTGCAAATCCCAGGATGGCATTGCATTGAGCCACGGTAATTAAAGCGGTGTCACAACTGCATTATTTCTGCAGTGCGGATGCAGCCTATGATATCTTGGGAGTTAATGTATCCCAGTGAGTTGAACTTTGGATGTGTATCTCTCGGCTCCTCCCTGGCCTTCGGTTGGCATCCACTTCCCATGAATCCTGCTCCGCTGGGTGCAACCGAGCGATATTAATCTTCATTTTGTCTCGCATCTCGGCCATACGGCTCCCTCTGTAATGACACCAATTTATTTTCTTTCCCTCCAGCCGCTTGGGGAGGAAATTGTTTGGAGTTTACTTCCAAACAGCTGCGTGGGACTCCCTTTGTGTTGCAAATCCAGGTCATCCTCTTCAGAGGTTTTCCCCACTCATGCTTTTTCATGAGACGCTGAGCCTGAGTTTGCCTTTGGAGCTTGGATTGACAAAAGTGGGGAATCTGGGTCCCTTGGTTATCGGCAGCACCTGTGTCAATGGGATGGCAAATTAGCTCTCTCCTTTCTCTGCAATATCCGAAGCAATTAAAACAATTAAGCAATTCAGCCACTGCTGGAAAAAAAAATATTTGTACAATTAAAAAGGAAGTAAAATATTGTCTGGTGAAGTACAGTAACATCCAAAATCCACCAAACAGGGATACCTTTGGGTTGCATTTGGGTTGGCTGATTAAAAGTATCCCTGTTTGGTGGATTTTGGATGTTATTGTACTTTGCTGTATGGCCAACACGACTACCGCTGAATATTTTTGCTGTTAACACAATGTTTAAAACAGTGGCCTACATTATATATATCATGATCTGTGTTCCATAACTGTTTTAGCATTGGAGTAGGACTTGGGATCAGGGTTCGATTTCCCATTCGGCCATGGAAATCCACTGGGTGAGTCACACACTCTCAGCCATAGAAAACCTCATGGTAGGATCACATTATTGTTGTTGTTGTTGTTGTTGTTGTTGTTGTGTGCCTTCAAGTCATTTCCAATTTATGGCAATCCTAAAGTGGACTTATACCTGGGCTATTCTTGGCGAGATTGGTCCAGAGGAAGGTTTGTCATTGCCTTCCCATAAGGCTGAGAGTGTGTGACTTGTCCAAGGTCATCCAATGGGTTTCATGGCCGAGCTGGGAATCAAACCCTGGTCTCCAGAGTCATAATCCAAGACTCAAACCATTACACCATGTGTCGCCATAAGACAGAAATGACCTGAAGGCACACAACAAGGAGAGCTACATTGCAGAAATGCAACCATCCCCTGTTAGTAAATTGCAAAGATGGGGCATGTTGTGCATTCAGACACATTGTGCATCGGGACCATTGTACCTCACAGCCCTTGTGCATCAGGACATGTTACCCATCGGGACACATTGTGCATCATGTTGTGGACTCCATTTGCACAATGATGCCAGAGACGGAGCTAAGCCTCTGCTCCCCTCCTAAGAATACGAGCATTATACAACATCACAATTCCACTTTATGTGAATCTAAGTCACATTTCAATGACACAGACTGCTGCTGCCACACGGCAGAGTTAATGTCTTTTGACACCGCTTTAATTGTCAAGGCATCATCCCATGGAATCCTGAGATCTGTAGTTTATTATGGGGGCCAGAGCTCTCTGACAAATCCTATAAATCCATAGCATTGAGCTGTGTCAGTTAAATCAGCATAAAACTGCATTAATTTTGCAACGTAGACGCAGCCCAACGGGATGCCTTCATTTGTAAATCATTTTGCTAAAATTATTTCAAATCTCAGCAGCCATGAAATGCTTTTCACTCATTGATTTCTCATTCTTCCAACCTGGGCTTAGTTTATTCCTCGCTTCCGCATCTTTTGGTAATGGATTTGTTTCAAGGAGCTCATGAAAATTCATCTGCATTTTGAGGTGCATTTTGAGGAATAGGTACATTCTTGCGCACAATTTCGCCCCTAAAAGCGATGTCTTCTGTTATTTTCAGCAATTATGGTACTTTCTTGAGCATTTCTCCCCCCAATATAAACACATTTGTGCAATCCATTTGGATGGAAAATGCCCTGCAAAAAATTCAGTAAAGTGCCAATTGCAAAGTATAATGGAGTTCCAAGTCTGCAGACTAGATCTGGGAAATGCGATTATTTGATTCAGGGAGGGCAAATTAGGTATGTTTGCATATAAAATGTGAATTGAATAAATTGCTCTCCCCTAACCAAACTCATACAAGACACTTTCCTCCATCTGGAGGAAAGAATAATGTCGAAGGACCTTCACCAACAAGAGTTGTTTCTATGCTTTCTATCCTACAATCCTGCAAAAATCATGCTATTTTAGCTCCATATATATATATATATATATATATATATATATATATATATTTTCCCCCATAGCTGGAGGAGAAATTCTTCCCTGTATCTAAAGATCACATTTTTATAATCAGCCTTCTCTCTGCTGTGTTTTCTTCCACGCTTGCAATGCTTTCCCATTTACGGATAGCCCTCCACACTGTAATTATTGCCATCATTATTAGAATCCATCCGTTATCTTCTCTTTTTAAACTTTCCATAGACATCCGCCTAAGCCTTTCAATCATTTTAATGACTGTTTACCAGGCACCCTCCGATCTTGCATAACTTTCCCCGCGATGTACAGCAAATGCTTGTGGGGCTGGAACTTTCTTTGCTTTTCTGTTCTGAGCATTGAGAGATCTTCAGAAGAAAGGGAAGCTTAGAACCATAGAATCGGAAGGGGTCCCAGAGGCTATGTAGTCCAACCTTCTGCTCAATGCAAGATCTCCAGCTAGAGCAGTGGTTCCCAAACTTTTGTCCTCCAGGTGGTTTTGGACTTCAGCTCCCAGAATTCCTGACCATTGGACAAGTTTTCTGGGGCTTCTGGGAGCTGAGGTCCAAAATAGCAAAGTTGGGGAACCACTGAGATACAGGGAGCTGTCCAATTTCTTTTGAAAGATATCCAGAAATGGAGAGTTCACCACTTCTCCAGGTCATGGGCCCCATTGCTGAATTAGATGTTCAATCAAAATCTCCCCTCCTTTGACTTCCCTGCCAACAGGTCACTGAATCTATTTGAACTTTTCACCCCAGATTTAAAGGAGCTGTCCAAGGTATTGACCCCTATCCCTCCAAAATTGGATCCTGCAATCTGGGTTGACTTGGAGGTCTCTCATTCATAGGGTTGCCATGGGTTGAAGTCAACTTGAAGACAATTAACAATGGAAAATGCAGTTGGTTGGAAAACCAGGAGTGGATTCATCATCCCACCGACCTGGAAGCCATCAAAGCGGACTTGGAATCCTATGGGGAGCCCCACTTTCCAACCAACTGCATTTTTCAATGTTAATTGTCTTCAAGTTGACTTCAACCCATGGTGACCCTATGAATGAGAGACCTCCAAGTCAACCCATCCTCACCTGCCCTGCTCAGCTCTTCCAGATCCATGGCTGCGGCTTCTCAGACTGGTCTGTCCAACTGGTATGCAGTCTTTTCCTATTGCCCTCAACTTTACCAAGAATTATAGTCTTTTCTAGTGAGTTATGTCTTCTCATGATAATGGCCAAACATATGACAACTTCAGAATAGCCATCTTGGCTTCTAGGGAGAGTTTGAACTTGATTTGCTCAACCATTTATTGGTCTTTTTAGCAGTCTACACTATTCTCAGCACACTTCTCCAGCAACACATCTCAAATGAATTGATTTTCTTTCTATCTGCTTTCTTCAACCATGCATTGAAATGGGAAATACGATTGCATGGGCCATCCTAACTTGTGTATTCAATGTGCAGAGAGATCTTGTAGCACCTTTAAATGAAGAAAGAAGTCTACAGAATGAACTTTCATAGACTTGACTCCTTCAGATGCATTTGGAACAAATTCCTCAGATGCAACAAATGCATCTGAGGAAGTAGACTTAAGTCTAGGAAAGCTCATGCTGCCAACTTCATTCTTTCTGTTAGTCCCAAAGGTGATCCAAGATCTCTCCAAGTACTGGTTCTACAGACTAACACGGCTATATCTTTGAATTCTTAGTATTCAGTGATATATCTTGACACTTCAGGATCTTGTCTAGTTTCTTCATAGGATGTCCTTCCAAGACCGAGTCTTCTTCTGGTGTCTTGACTGCAAAGTATGAAAAATTTTGAACAGTTTCAGTGCCTTCAACAACTGCAAACACAGCAGTGGATACTGGACCATAACATGCTTTCCAAGCTAGATATGGCTTACCAGGCTACAGGCTGGGAATCCTATGGCTCTTTATTCACCATTTGTCTTCTACAAATCCAGCTCCTGTTCTTTGCCCCCCTTTGAAAACCCCATTTCCCACACTAAGCCTTCATTTCCTTTGCATATAATAAATAAACCATTTCACAGTAAAATGCTGACCTAGTTTAACATGCCCTACTTGAGTAGAGAAAAGCAGGGAGGGAAGAGAAGGAATATATATGAATATTTATATAATTCAGGTTGTGTTAAAGAGAAGACCGCTTGGAAACCGGAGCTGTGAATAATTAACTTGTTTAATCTTTGTTCTGGGCTTTTACCATCGGTTTCCACCATCAGTTTTTGGGTGATTTTTATTTTTCCAGAATTATTTCAGCAATGAAGAAAAAAAACCCTGATCCTCCAGAAATAATGGAGCTTCTACTCTTTCATGACACTGCACACTATCCTCTTCTCTTCTCTTCTCTTCTCTTCTCTTCTCTTCTTCTTTCTTTCTTTCCTTCTAACCTATGAGTTCTTTCAAGCCACTTATTGCAGTATTGTTGCTTTCACTAGCATCTCTTAAACCCTGAATTTGCAAGGCCGCTGTGACTCTGGGGACCTGGGTTCGATTCCCAGCTCAGCCATGAAACCCACTGGGTGACCTTGCATAAGTCACACACTCTCAGCCTCAGGAGAAGGCAGTGGTAAACCTCTTCAGAACAAATCTTGATAAAACAAAAACCAAGAACCCCATGACAGATTCGCCTTAGGGTCGCCATAAATCGGAAATGACTCAAAGGCATGCAATGACCCCAACAAATCTCTTCCCTGAAGCCAAGATCAGCAAGTTAGGATAAAAGTAGCAATGGCATATGCAAATGGTAAATTACTGTGGGAAAGGATGCTTAAAGGTCATATAACCCACCTTGGCTTGATGCATACAACTACAAATCTATAACTAAGGCCAGGTCTCTGAGAAACCAGTCTGAATCCTTTGCCAAACTACAAATCCCAGGATTCGGTAGAATGGAGCCATGGCAGTTAAAGTGGTGTCAAACTGCCTTAATCCTGCAATGTGGATACACTCTAGGGTTCCAATCCCCACCAGTCATGGAAAGCCCACTTTCCATGGGCAAGTCACACCTTCTCAGCCTCGGAGGAAGACAAAGGCAAACCCTTGCTGAACCAATCTTGCCTAGGAAAGCCTGCAACAGGGTTGCCTTAGGGTCGCCATAAGTAAGAAATGACTTGAAGGCACACAACAACAACAACAACAGGATCCATGCCTGGTTCAGATGTGAACCTGGCAAAAGTTCATTTTGCAACGGAGGAGAGACCAGAGTTTCTTGAGCTGTGGTTGGAAAAGATTTCAGATCACGCTTCTCTCCTAACAACCTCCGAAAGCGCAGTGAACTTTCTTGCACAGCTCAAAAGCAGAACACAGAAATAACTTGGATTAACTTCTTCGGTGCAAATGCAAGGGCAGGTTGCCATGGTGATGCCAGTATCTCCTTTTCTTGTGAATATTCTAGAAAACCAAAAATACAAAATTGAGGAGGAATAAAAAAAAAATCTCCATTGCTTAGAGGTCCACCTCTTTGGTTCAAGCGACTATCTCTTTCCATGTAGAGTTGCCCAACCATTGACCGATCTCCTGTCCATCCCATGGGCTGCAAAGTTATTTGGACCCCAATCTAGTTGGTGTCTTCCATTTGAATAGCATTTTGGTTTCCCCACAATGGGCAAGGTGATCCTCCATTCCCAGGACACGTCAATATATATATATATATATGAGAGAGACAGTGGAGCTATATAATAATAAATATTTTTTAAAAAAATATTACATGCGTGTGTGTGTGTGTGTATATATATATATATATATATATATATATATATATATATATATTGTGTGTGCTAGGACACAATCATTAAGGATTGATACTTTGCGGCACGCGCCGTGGCTCTTCTTACACTCTGATGTCCTTCGAAACAACATGGATTGGGGAATTTCCGCACCACAGCGGAGTTCCCCGCTATCATTGCTAAGCTCTGGATTCGATTCAGGGCTCCAGTATTTGACAGCTGTGAATGACCCGTTCACAAAAGAGCTTGCATTTGAGGGGAACGTAATCTGGACTGTCGTCGTTGTCAACAGGTCCCATTGTCACCGAAATGACCTTCTCCTCCGGAGGACAAGGCCTTGCAGTCGAGAACATCTGATACCCAGGCTCTGGTTACAATGCGTCGGAGGCACCCTTTCTTGGGACCAGAGGAAAATACCCTCCTCGAAAGGCCGGGAGAGACATGAAATGGCCGTAGCAACTCGAGAGAAGTGACTCTGGATGATGGTTTGTAGAGTAACCACATCCACCAACCATCCTGGCAGCTGTTCTGGAAGAAAAAGCCAGGGATGGGTGAGCATTTGGAAAGGTTGCTTTGTGATCTTAGGGGCATCCATGGTGACTCTGGGGGTATCTATACTACAGAGATGTTAGGGCAGTTTGATACCTCTATATCCCTCTGAGCACATCTTGCCAAGAAAACTCCATGATCGGTTGGCCTTAGGGTCGCCTTAAGTCGAAAAGGACTTATGTACAAATAATTCCTTTTGTCCCTAAACTAAGTAGAATATAAAGTTCGCCATAAGTCGGAAAGGACTTTGAAGACACACAACTCACACTATTGCCATCACCTTTCTACTCCTTTTTAAAGAGCATCCTCTGTTCAGATAAGAAAGATTAATACAGTGCATATAAGAGATGGAGATTAGATAGATAGATAGATAGATAGATAGATAGACAGAGGATTTATTTATACAATTAGACTTACTTAAGAATAGCACCAATAGAGCCTGCTTGGCTGCAATTAGTACAAATAATTCCTTTTGTCCCTAAATTAAGTAGAATATAAAGTTCGTCATAAGTCGGAAAGGACTTGAAGATGCACGACTCACACTATTGCCATCACTTTTCTACTCCTTTTTAAAGAGCATCCTCTATTCAAATAAGAAAGATAAATGCAGTCCATATAAGAGATGGAGAGATTCATATATATATATATATATATATATATATAATGAAGAATTTATTTATACAATTAGACACACACACACACACACACACCCAATGAGACAAAAACGATCTGACTTTTCCTTCCTCGTTCTTCTTGTTCTTCTCCTTCTGCTGACTCCTTTGGTGGTGGTTATTATGCATTATCCAGTTTGAGGGCTGTATTATTTATCTGGGTAATTGAATCTAGAATACCCATAGACCTTCCATTATTCATGCCAGTCTCCAGCCATCGGAGATTTTGCTTTGTGTGGAAGGCAGTTTCCACAGAAAAGAGCCGGGAATATTCCTCTCCAAGCAGAAGATTTCGTTGTCCTTCGGCGGATGGCACAGCTGTGCACTCCACTTTGGGAAGGGAAGCCCAAGGCTAGGAGATGTGTGTTATAAAACCACAAATTTGTATGTGTGTAAAAGAGAAAGAATGAGAGAAACAGAGACGGATATTCTCCAATGATGCTGTTGTTGTGTGCCTTCAAGTTATTTCCAACTTACGGCGACCCTAAGAGCAACCTATCATAGGGTGTTCTTGGCAAGATTGGTTCATTGGTTTTTGCCAATGCCTCCCTTTGAGGCTGAGAGTCTGTGACTTGCCTGAGGTCACCCAGGCTGTGATGATTCGAACCCTGGTCTCCAACATTCAGACTGCTACACCATGCTGGCTCTCTCCCATTACAGACACTAGGAGAGTAACATCCCAGGTCCTGAGATTTCAAGACAATAATGCTTGGAAAGACTGCATTGCAGATGGATAGACTCCTCAGTCAAGGAAGCCCTGAGTCTGCAAGACCAGAGCAGATATGTTGAGAATAGGATTCCTGGAGATCCCTTAGGGGGTCACCATAAGGATCCCAACCTATGGAATCCTGGGATTTGCAGTTTTTTGCAACACCAGAGCTCTCTGACGGAGGAGGATAAGCATCTTCCCAGTCTACAGAGCCTAGGATCCTATCGCATTGAGCCATGGTAGTTAAAGCAGTGTCAAACTGCATTATTTCTGCAACGCAGATGGAGTCTTAGATGGTGGTTCAAGGAGGGGAAAACAATTAAATCCTGAATTGCTCCTTTAAACATTTCCCTTTCTTCCTCTGCCTTTCCTGCAAATTCACTTGTTCCCTTAATATTATTCATAATATGCTCAGGGAATGCACATTCCGGAGGCTGGAAAATGAGTTTGGATAAGAAGCTAAATCCCCCTCGGCCGGCTTCTTGTTTTATTAGGGAAATTATCTTACAGGCATTTAAAGAGACAAGGCTTCCATTTCTCTGGGCCTAAGCAAACAAAAATGAATTTCAACAACTCTAAGGTACTACATCTAGGTACAAAATATGAAATGCACAAATATAGGATAGGGAACACCTGGCTTGAAAGCAGTATGCATTAAAAAAGAATCTAGGGGTCATAGTAGACCAGAAGCTAAATGTGAGTCAGCAATGTGATGCAGCAGCCAAAAAGGCCAATGCAATTCTGGGCTGCATCAACAGGAATATATGTAGTGTCCAGACTGAGAGAAGTCATAGTACCCCTCTATTCTGCTTTGGTCAGGACTTACCTGGAATACTATGTCCATTTCTGGTCACCATAATTCAAGAAAGATATTGACAAGCTGGAATGCGCCCAGAGAAGGGCAACCAAGACGATCAAAGGTCTGGAAACTACATCTTTCGAGGAACGACTGAGGAAATCGGGTATGTTTAGCTTGAAGAAGAGAAGACTGACAGGTGACATGATATGGCCATCTTCAAGCTTGCTCCATCCTCAATATGGCATCTCTTCAAATATTTAAATGTGGCTATCCTATCACTTCTTAGTCTTCTCTTCCCCATGCTAGACATCTCCAGCTTCCTCAATAATGCTTGGTCTCCAGACTTTCTCCATTTTGCTCGTCTTCCTCTGGATATGCTCCAACTTGTCTGCATCCCTTCTGAATTGTGTTTCCTAGATCTAGAAACAATATTCCTGACCAAAACAAAACCAAGTGGCATGATTACGTCCCTTGATCTAGACACTATACTTCTAAATTGATGCAGCTGAGGGTCATATTGGCTTTTTTAGCTGCTGCAGCACACTATTGAGATCATAGGTATGTGTCTGGGCTCATGGTCTCTCCAATGGCCATTCAGGAGTGTCATTGCAGCAAAAGCATGAGTCCTGGGAAGGGTGAATTGGCCATTGCAAAAGGTGGAAGAGGCTAGCAACCTCCGCCACCATTTTTACAAGGTGTGAGGTGGACTTACATTTGCACCAAGAGATTTCCTATCTGCATTTGGCTGAGCATTTGAACCCCATTCCTGGCAATGCTTCTCATGTGACATTGGTCCAGAGCATTGTGGGAAACTAAAATGGCAGCTCAACCCAGTGGCCATGCTTGGCCATGTCTAGGGCTGCCACCAAGCATCCCTGGCCAATTTTTGGGTCCCTGAAAGGGATGGAAATGGTGTCCATCCCCAGCAAACAAGGACACTGGGAGCATATGGGGAGATTCTCCTCTTTGCCATCACAAATAGGGCTTTAATTTGTGGCATGCCAAGGTGGAACCGCTATGCTCTTTTCCATCCAAAATATCTATTTGTGTAATCCCCACACATCACACATCACACAACGCCTCCAAGCAAGCTGGTTTCATCGATCAGAAAAGCAGCTGTTCTGCTATGGATGGAGGAGAGGCATGGTTTCCAAAATCAGCTCTGCTATGAAAAAGAAGGAGGCAGGCACACAGTAGTTGTCGACTTATGGCAACCCTAAGGCAAACCTATCATCGGGGTTTTCTTGGCAAGATTTGTTCAGAGGGGGTTCGTCTTTGCCTTCCTCTGAAGCTGAAAGAGTGTGACTTGCCCAAAGCCACCCAACGGGCTTCTGTGGCCAAGCATTCCTCAAATGAATGCCCATTGTGCAGGAGGCAACCCTTCATTGCAAACCCTGGTCTGCAGAATTGGAGTCCAACACCCAATTGGTTGTATACTCTTCTAATGAATCTCTAATAAATCTAATAATCTTCAATAAATAATCTCTATACTCGGTAATCCTCTCTAATAAATCTAATCAGATCTATTTTGTAACAATCTCTCTCTCTCGGAAGGTCTACTTGATGCCTAACAATCTCTAAGGATATCTATTTCTATTTTCTCTGGCGGCCCCCATTTGCAATTTTTCACTTCCATTGCACTTGGGTGTGTGTGTGTGTGTGTGTGTGTGTGTGTGTGTGTGTGTGTTTGTGTGTGTGTGTGGAAATCCTTGCAAAGAATCTTGTTTCATTCTGTTTTGTCTGAAACAATTATTCAGACAATGTGTTGTTTTGCCCAGCCTGAGCACAATGTGCCTCTTGTGTGCAATGAACCAGAGCCGGTTCTGCCAAGAGGGACAGTCAGAAAAACAAAACTATGCAGCTATAAAGATTCGAACTCGTGCCAAGAGGAATGGGTCTCCTCTGATGCAAGAGGCGAGACAGCTGTCAGGTGGCAGCGGATGGCATTTCGTCATTTGCAGATCAGCAGTGGTGCCTTCCAGGTGTTTTGGACTTCAGGTCCCAGTAGCCCCAGCCAACTTTGGCCAACGGTCAGGAATTCTGGGGAGCTGAAGTCCAGAACATTAGAAGAACCAAAGTTTGGGAATCCATGTGAAGAGTGTGACACTATGCTTGACCATGTAGTGGTTCCCAAACTTTGGTCTTCTAGGTGTTTTGGACCTCAACTCCCAGATGTACTAGCCGGCTGGGCCAATGGTCAGGGATTCTGGGATGCTGGAGGACAAAAGTTTGGGCATCCCTGACTTAAAGGGTTGGGTTGCCTCGATTCCTCTTCTGCAGACCACCAATTTGCCACCAATGGAGCAATTGGGGTGGGTCATCTTTCAACCCCAAAGACTTGGGAAAGCCTGGATTTGCACCCAGCTCCAGCTCAGAGGACTAAATGTGGCCTCTCTTTTCTTTTGTTTTCTCTGTGTCTCTCCTTCCTCCCCTCTCCTTTCTTTTCTTCCTTCCCTGCTGCTCAGGAGCTGGAGACTTGCACTCAGCAACCATTAATGTCTCTTCTCCATTCTCTCCAAGAGCCCTGGGAGAGGTTTCGCTCGGCTCCTTAAACCGTGCAATTAGCACAAAGCTCATGCTTCATGTCCTTTCCGTTTAGCCGGGTGGTTAATGTGTCCAGCTGGGAGCTAGCTCCCATTCTGGGTTTCCCGTGTACAATTTGCTTTGCCTTATGTGCTCTCTCATTATTTAGACATCTTAAAACACACACACACACACACACAAAAGCAGCAAGTCAAAAGCCAGAGGCGACATGCGGCGGAGCTGGCCTGGTGCACCATTTTGGATAGGAGCTCAATCTGCAGCTGAACATTGCAGTGCATCTTTCTGCAGCA
Organism: Phrynosoma blainvillii; assembly: GCA_026167975.1. NCBI lineage: Eukaryota > Metazoa > Chordata > Lepidosauria > Squamata > Phrynosomatidae > Phrynosoma > Phrynosoma blainvillii. The sequence goes on from JANUYF010000015.1 coordinate 4,708,359, forward strand.
ATTTCCAAACTTTAGACATCTTAAAACACACACACACACACACACACACCAGATGTTTTGGACTTCAGTTCCCAGGCTGCCTGACTGTTCAGCCAAGCTGGCTGGGGCTTCTGGGGATTCAAGTCCAAAATACCTGGCGGACCAAAGTTTGGGAATCACTGCAACAGAGGAAGGCTTTGATGCAGAGAAAGGGATTCAAGCTACAGAGAAAAAGAAGTTCCATGTAAACCTTAGGAAGGACTTCCTGATGGAAAGAGCTGTTCGACAGTAGAAGACGCTACTTGGAGAGTGATAGAGTCTCCTTCTTTGGAGGTTTTCAAACAGAGGCTGGATGGCCATCTATTAGAAGGGCTTGGATTGTATATTCCTGGATGGCAGAATGGGGTTGAACTGGATGACCTTTAAGTCTCCTCCAACTCTAGGATTCTAGGATTCTCTTTTTGCTGCTCAGCCAGCCATTAACCTCCAACATCACACTCCCTTCCACCAACAAGTACTACCAGTTTTATAGTTTTCTTTTCGAATTGATAGCCCACTTTCTGCAACTACTGAATGTGATCAGCCTATTGAATCCTAGAGTTGGGAGAGGCCTCATGGGCCATAGAGTCCAACTCCCAGCTCAGTGCAGGATCTCCAGCTAAACTTTGCGGTGGTTCCCAAACTTTAGTCTTCCAGATGTTTTGGACTTCAGCTCCCAGAACTGGAGCACCAAAGTTTGGGAATCATTGAAGCATCCTCAACAGGGAGCTGTCCAGCCTCTTTTGGAAAACATCCACAGAAGGAGACCAATCTCTTTTCCTGTAGTTTGCATCCATTGCTCCATCACCTAGTAGCAGAATGGCAATTCCCTTTTTATTTACAAATGAATCAATCTGGACCTTGCAATCTGGAGTCTGTTTTCTCAGAACCCATATACACAAGCTTGATCCCTGCTTTGAGTTGCCCAAAGCCTTCTCAGCAGCTTTAAGTGATTTAATCCAATTCCCCAATTAAATATTGGTTATGGATGCCCTCTTGGGACCTTGGCATTTTGGGTACCAGGATCTCTTTTCCTGTCATTTGCATCTATTGCTCTGTGTCTGAGCAATTGAGTGGTGATTCCCCTTTTTATTTACAAATAAACCAATTTGGACCTTGCGGTCTGGAGTTCGGTTTCTCAGCACCGATATACACAGGCTTGATCCCTGCTTTAAGTTGCCCAAAGCCCTCTCAGCAGGCTGTGGGTGCCCTCTGGGGACCCTGGCATTTTGGACAACAGAATCTCATTTCCTATAGATTGCATCAATTGCTCCATGTCCTATTCTCTGGAGCAGCAGAAAACAAGCTTGCTCCCTCCTCAACATCATGACATCCCTTCAAACATATAAACATGGTTGTCATGTCATCCCTTCACCTTCTCTTTCCCAGCTCAACATACCCAGCTCCCTAAGCCATTCCTCACGGGGATTTGTGGTTTCCAGACCTTTTACGGTTTGGGTTGCCCTCTTCTGGATCCGTTCCCTTGTCCTGGTTTGACTTGCCTACAGATGTCTCCCATGAACCGTCTTTTGTTTGCATAAATTCGGCACCAGGGCTGCTTGCTAGCCAGGCATGCACTGACTCAACCCTGGAGTCTCAAAGCAATTGCTTTCATCGTGCTGCTTTCATTACGCTGCGTTCAATGTTGTGACTCAAGATCTCAAATGCTTTTCTTTCTTTTTTTGCAGTGGCTCCACATCAATCGCTCCCACGGTAAAAGGGTTTGGGAGGTATCTGGGAGCATGCACCAAGGAGCCAGATCAGAGTTTGGAAAAGTACTTTTCGGGGACTCCAATTTTCAGAAAACTTCCAGAAAGAGTTTGGTGTGTTCCAAGCCATTGGAAACCAGGCGTCACAAGTTGTGTTGGCACTCCATGACAGGGCTGTGAACCACAAACACAGGGGTATCTGGTCTAGGGACTGCATAATGCATGCCGGATATAACTTTGGCAGCAGTTATTTCAAAATCTTGCAAAATCTTGGGTCAATATTTCCTAGAAGAGAATGGCCGAGATCCTCTGTGGTCAAGCGTAGTGTCAACATTTCACAGATGAAAATTGGGCCGTCTGCAGCCATGCAGCACCAGAGTGTGGTCAAGACTGGGAAAGTGATGCATGAGCAAGGACACCCAACCTAGGAGCAGCCGCAGCATTTTGCTTTTGTTTGAGCCTCCTGGGAAGGGAGGATTCTAAGTCTGTTGAGTGCAAACTCCTTTTGCATTTTGAACTCAGTTTGCAGCAATTGAAGTAAGCCAGGGCAAAGGAGGAATTTGGAAGGAGAGTGAAACTGGGATGTTTTAATGACAAACTTCCTCGGAACAAATCTTGCCAAGAAAACCCTGTGACAAGTTCTCCTTAGGGTCCCCATAAGTTGGAAATGACGATAACAGCAGCAAGATAGTGGACTCCTTTCTTGCAGGGGGGGGAATCACTTGGCCCATTGGGGGCTTTGCATGGCCCTTTTGGGGGTCTGCTTTGGACCCCCCACTGACCCCAAAAGGGCCTTCTTGGTGGCTGCTCTCAGGTTCTGGCATTCCTTCCCATGAAGGGGTCTTTCAGCCCCGTCTCTCCTCTCCAAAGGCATTTGTATTCAAGGCTGGCCTTTGGCTTACAATTGAGGGCTTTTAGCCCATCTTTAAATATCTGAGAACCAGCATGGTGTAGTGGTGTGTTGGAGTATGACTGAAGACTGGGGTTCGAATCCCAGCTGAGTCATGGAAACCCACAGGGCAAGTCACTCTCTCTCAGCCTCAGGGGAAGGCAAGTTACTCTCCCTCTCAGCTTCAGGGAAAAGCAATGGCAAGTCACTCTCTCTCAGCCTCAGGAGAAGGCAATGACAAGTCACTCTCTCTCCTAGCCTTAGGGGAAGGCAATGACAAGTCATTCACACTCAGTCACAAGGACAAGTCACTCTCTCAGCCTCAGGAGAAGGCAATGGCAAGTCACTCTCTCTCTCAGCCTCAGGGGACGGCAATGGCAAGTCACTCTCTCTCAGCCTCGGGGCAAATCATACTCTCTCTTAGTCCCCAGGGAAGGCAATGGCAAACCTCCTCTGAACAAACCTTGCCAAGAAAACTCCAGGATAGGTTTGCCTTGGAGTCGCCATAAGTCGGAAAGGACTTGAAGGCCCACAACAACAAATATGTGAAAAAGGTGTCACTTGGAAGAAGGTGCAACCTTGGGGCGTCTTTTTTGCTGCCCTGGAGACTAGAGTAAGAAAGAACCAGTGGATTCAAATGGCAAGAAAAGGGGTTCCTCCTAAAATATTAAGAACTTCTTGGCTGTAAGAGCTATTTTGCAGAGGAACGGACAGCCTTTGGAGGTCTTTAAACACAGCTTGGATGGGCATCTTTCAGGAGGATTGCAATTTGTGCATTGCTGGGCTATTTCTGCAGGGGAAGAAAAAATTCTTTGCAGAAATATATATTAAACAGATATATTTAATATATAGAGATGATCCTTGTGACCCCTTCCCACTCCCAGATTCTACAAGGGACCCAGGAAAAGGGCTCTGTAACAAGTAGCAAAATGTTCAAAATGAAAGGTCGAGAATAATTGAAGTTATATTTCTTCCCCCCCCCTTTTTTTTTTATTATTATTACTATACATTGCAGAAATAGCCCTGTGCAGAGGAATAAAAGTGCAACATACACCGTTTGTATAAGAAAAAGAAACAAACTACCCATCAGAAAGTCATTCCAGAGTTTAGTTTAGGCGCAAAAAAAAAGACAGCAGAAAATAAATATATATATATAGATCTCCTTAGTTCAAAAGGCATTTCCTTGACTTCTTTTGCATATCATGCAAACAGACAGGATTTTGAAACAGAATGGGAAGAAAGAAACTTTAAAAAATGTAGGAGATTCAGAAAGTCCACTGTCAATAGAGAATATACTTCCATACCTCTCTAGTATATAGATATTAACAAAGATAGCTATGTTAAGTCAGGAAAGAGCTTTAGAAAGAGAATTATTCCGGTACAAAAATGTAACTTTACGTGGAGTCAAGATCACTAAATCAAGGAATGGTAAAAGGAGGGGAAATATCTCTTTTAGCATTTCAAAATATTTGGCATCCATGTTACAGTTTAATTTTTTTTCTCCTCTATTTCATTATTCTATTACATTCTATGAAAGAGAATAAACCATCACTCTCTCTCTCTCTCTCTCTCTCTCTATATATATATATATATATGTCCCCCAAAAAAGAAAGAAAGCAAAAATTGCCTGCATTACAGGCCACTTGCTAAGTGGTCAAAGAAACAATACCTCTATTTGGATTTTCTTTCCCCATTTCACGTATAAAATTAAATTTCTCTCGAGAGCAACTTGAGCCGCCGCAGCAAAATACCAGCTTCAAAGTCATTTTTCCCCTTCCCCCCCCTGAAAAATAAATATAAATAAATAAATAAGAATAATACCAAGAGAATCCTTCCTTGCAGAATCCCTTCTTCTTAGAAAAAAAGTTTTGGTTCCATACATTCTGCAGAGACTTTACAAGAATTAAAGATCTATATACATATATAGTAATATTTATAAGGACAGATTATTCATTTCTTCCCCCCCCCCCCCCACTTCATTCCAAACATCCAAGAAACAGAAACACAGATCAGAGTATATATGCAAATGTAAGGAAATCTCTCTCTCTCATTATTATTATTATTATTTTTTGCAAGGTCAAACCATGTAAACAAGTGTGCATTCGAAACGACAGGACCGAGCAAGGTTTGCAAAAGGTCAAAAAAATACTGCTTTTTGCCTCCTCCCTTTCACTCCTATTTTTTTTTCCACAGTTTCTTGTAAAAAAGAAAAATTAATAATATCCAGGTTCAGTCATCCAAAAGCAAGGGAATGGATCTCAAGTCTTTCCGAGAACTAAATTCCAAACAGTGCATTGCAATTACAATTACTATTATTATTATTATTATTATTTCATTTCAAGACGTCGGATCTGTGTGCAAGGGTGTGTGCAACTGGATTTCTTTGCACACGTTTCCAACACTTTTTCCATCATCTTCTGTCTCTGAGCCTGTTCTCTTTAACCATACAATTGCAGGTTTTTCCAAGGAGGATCACAAGCAAGCATTGGAGAACTTGCCATTTTTGTGTATGCGTGTGTGTATGTGTGTGTTAGTTGTCGTTGGGTTTCCTCTAATTTTTTAAATTTTGTTGCCCAGAAATGTGTAAAAAGGTAACCAAATCAAAATTGCCTTGCCCTTCCTTTCCTTTTCTGAATTAAACTCCCGGCGGCGGTTTGTCGGAAATGTTTTTCAGGACGTCGTCAATCCTGTCGTCTTCAATGACAACTGCAAGAAGAAGAATAGAATAATCAATATATCAATCGATAGCAATATAATTCTTTCCTAATTTCCCTCTCGGAGGAAGCAAGGAGTCCTTTTAAGCTTCAGAAGATCAATCGATTCATTTGATCGGTGGATCAATTCAATGATCTGTGGATCATCGACAATCCACAGATCAGACATACAGATAAAACCAATCAGATAAAATTAACATTAAATTACAAAAAAAGTGGATATGTTTATTTAGAAGTCAAGCATCCTCTTCAAAAACTTAAAATGGATCATTATAAAATTTTATAATTCTCAGAGGAAGCAAAGAGTAATTTTAGCTATTTTCTTCCTTTATTTATTCGTTCATTTATTCTCCTGGGATTTGCAGTTTGGGAAGGCACTAGAGCTCCCTGGCTATAATGCTCAATATCTATGAGTAAACCACAAATCCCAGGATTCCTTGGGCTGCAACCAAGACAGTTAAAGTGGAATTAGAGAGTGCATCTACACTGTAGAAATAATGAAGTTTGACACCACTTCAAGTGCTGTGGCTCCATGCTATGGAATCCTGGGATTTGTAGTTTTGTGATGCCTTTAGTCTGCTCTGCCAAAGAGTGCCGGGGCCTCACAAAACAATAAATCCCAGGACTCTGTAGGATGGAGCCATGGCTATTAAAGTGCATTATTTTTACAGTGCAGATGCAATTGTTGTGCTACAATGGTGTAGCATTAAAGGGTTCCGTCTCTCTTCGAGAAATGAGAATTTGTGAGAAATCACAAATGCAACTAGTTGTTCACAAAAAATGACAAACCCAAGCCTGGGAAGTTAAAATTTAACGCTGGTTAAATTACTATCACTAGCTCTATTTATGCTCTGCCTTACCAGGACTTAAGATAGTTTACAAAGTAAAACACAATATGGTTAAAAACATGCAAAAGACACACACCACACACTGAATTGAACACACTGCAAACTGCACACATGGCACACTGCACACACACACACACACACACATATATATATATCTATACACGTGTGTGTGTGTGTATATATCTCACTAGTATATATATGTACGTGTGTGTGTGTGTGTGTGTATATATATTTATATATACACACATATATCACTGCACACACTTCTTACTGCACACACCGCATACACTGTTCAATGCCCACATTGCATACATTGCAAACTGCACACACTCTGCACACTGCACAGATGACACACTGCACAAACTCAATGGCCCATCATCCTCATCCTTATCATCACAAAGATGCCAATGTGGGGGAGACCAGGGCTCAAGGCTAAGCATAAAAATGGAGTGCCCACCAGAGTAACAATAATGTTGGCAGAGCAAATGGATTATTATTATTATTATTATTATTATTGCGTTTGTTGTTGTTATCATCCTAAAGATGCTGATGTGGCGGAGAGCACAGGACCAGAGGAGGTTTTCCTGAACAGAAAGGTTGGGGGGGGGTTCTCTCCAGGGTACCCCTAATTCAGCTAAGAGAAGTCAAGGTGAGGGTAGACTTTGGGACCCCCAGGGAAGGACTGAGACCCCCATCGTCCCCTTCCCTTTAAGCCCCCCTGTTTGACTCCAGAATAATCCAAGGGAGGTTTAGGCATCTGCCTTTCCAGGAGAAGGAACCACAAAGGATGCAACCTTTGCAAAATGGGGGTGCTATCTCCCCACATCCCCCCCAACCTCCTTACCCTGCAAATCTAATTTGCAAAAAGGAACTTATAGGCAAAGGAGAAGAGAAAAGGGGTGCAATCCAAGCCTACAAAAAGAGGAGGGTCTCTCTTGGTGGAGGGACCCAACCTTTGCAAAATGGGGGTGCCATTCCCCCCATGGTCCCCAGCTCCCTTACTCTGCAAATCTATTTTGCCAAATGCAAACCCAGACAAGAGATGTCTCTTGGAAGAAGGAAGAAATGGGAGGGGGGCATTGCAATCCAACCCCTCAAAAAGAAGGGATCCATGGGGGGGAGGGATAACCTTTGCAAAATGGGGGTGCTATTCCTTCCACACACACACACACACACACACACACACACAGCCCCCCCCCCTCAGAGTCCCTCAGTATGTAAATCTCTTTTGCCAAAAACAAACCCAGATAAGAGAAGTCTCTTGGATGAAGAAAGAAATTGGGGGGGGGGGGCAATTGCAATCCAGCCTTCCCCCCAAAAAAGAGGGGGTCACTCTTAGGGAGGAGCCAAACCTTTGCAAAATGGGGGTGCCATTCCCTCCCATGGCCCCCAGCCCCCCTTACTCTGCAAACCTATTTTGCCAAATGCAAACCCTGGGGGGGGGAGGCATTGCAATCCAGCCTTTCCCCCCCCCCCAAAGAAAAAGAAAAAGAGGGTCCCTCTCTTGGGAGGGGACCCCCAAAGCTTTGCCAGAGTGGGCTCCTCTTTCCCTTCCTTGCTTACCGCACTTGCTGCGCCCGATCTGTCCCAACTTGGGGGGCCTCTTGCTCTGCCCCCCAGCATAGAAGTTGCTGGTGTCCTGGAGGCGGCAGGTGAAGGAGATCTGGGCCCCCATCCCTTGGGCCCCCACCTCCCCATAGGAGCCCAGCTTCTCCTCGCTGAAAGGCAGCACCTCCGACATGATGGAGGCTCAGCAGAGGATGGAGAGGATGGAGAGGATGGAGAGGATGGAGGATGCAGGAGAGGAGGAAGGCAGGCAGGCAGGCAGGGAGGACCAGGCGAGGAGGGAGGCAGAGAGAGAGAGAGACAGAGAGAGAGAGAGACAGAGAGCTCCTGGCTGACTCTTCTCTCTTCTCTTCTCCTCTGCCAGGGATGGAGAGGCAGGAAAGAGGGAGGGGAGAAGGAGGAAAAGGAGGAGAGAGAGAGAGAGAGAGAGACAGAGGGAGACAGAGAGCCCAAAGGGAAGGAGGGATGGGATGGGAGGAAGAGAGAGAGAGGCAGCAGAAAGAAGAGCAAGGAGGCTCTCTTGGGCCTCCTCCTCCTCCTCTCTTTCTTCCCCAGAGAAAAGGAAAGCCTGCCTGGGAAACCAATAATAATAATAATAATAATAATAATAATAATAATAGAGAGAGAGAGTTCTCTCTCTCTCTCTCTCTCTCCCCCCCCCTCTTAGCCCACCTTCAGGGGTCCTGTCTCTTTCTTTCTCTCTCTCTCTCTCTCTCCAAGGAAGACTGCCTCTCTGCTGGGAGGACCAAATCTTTTCCTAGGGCCAAAGAAGGGCTAGGAGAGCTCCAGGTTGCAATACACACACACACACACACACATACATATACGTATATATGCATATACACAAACACACACACAAATATACATACATACATACATAGACATACACATTCACACACATATATACATATATATACATAAACACACACATATATACATATATATATATTCACAAACACACACAAATATATATACATACATAAACACACACACATATATATATACACATACATACATAAACACACACACACATATATTTTTATTTATTTATGTGTGTGTGTGTGTGTGTATAAAATGCATGCCATGCATGTATGTGTGTGTGTATATATGCAGCTTATGATTTTGTTGATGTTGTGTGCCTTCAAGTCTTTTCCGACTTATGGCGACCCTAAGGCAAACCTATGCTGGGGTTTTCTTGGCATGTTTCTTCAGAGGAGGTTTGCCATGGCCATCCCCAGAGGCTGAGAGAGTGTGACTTGCCCAAGGTCCCCCAGTGGGCTTCATGACTGACCTGAGAATCGAACCCTGGTCTCCAGAGTTGCGGTCTAACGCTCAAACCACTACACCACACTGCCGCATATTCCAACTGACAAAGCTTTAGACAGTTTTGCAATATGTACACTGTGATAACGCATGAAGCATGTTGCAAAATATATTGCAATGAGTAGAAAACCCCACAATGGGTTTGCCTTAGGGTCGCCATAAGTCGGAAACAACAACAAATAAGTGCAATAAATGCATAAAATATACAAGCATGGGTCTAAACATCATCCAGGCCAATGCACGGATATGTTTCAGACAGATTTGCTCTATATTACCGTAATTGCAAAATAAAAAATTGCAATTCAAGCAAGGGTCCAAAAGTCACGGAGACCAATGGATTGGTGGGCTTTGGACATTTTTGGTTGTCTTGTTCCTGCTGTTTTGTCTCTCTTATACATTCTGCAGATCTTATACTCACTTAATGGGCCTTGATCTATATTTTATTCTGGTTTCTGCATTTCGTTTTCTTTGATTTGCAGGCTGTAATGATAAACTGGATGATCAACCCACAGTAAAAATAGGAAACAGCCATTTATTTAAAAAGAAAAGCCACATCTCTCTTTATCCTTTATGGAGGCGCATATGAGCGATCCCGTATTTTGCCAAATGTTGTCACACCATCTGGTGTCGAGGCTAAATATTTATTTATATATTCGCTTCTGAATTGTACGCTGCCCTTTGATTCAAAATTCGGGGGGGGGGGGATTCATGCAAATTGAGGCTAAACTACTATTTTAAAATCCCACCTTCCTCCTTTAAAATCGTATCAAGACGCATGATGTTGCATTGCATTTCTTTGTCAAAATTGGTTCTGATCAGCCTGGTTTTCAAAAAAAGGGACTGGTAAAATGACATTTTACGCAGGCATTTAATCCAGATTAAGGAGTTAATTTGCATCCATGCATGACATTTATTTGTCTGATCCATTTATCCTTTCCCTGTTATTTTTTTTTCCCCTTCAAGGATATAAACATATAAAATGACAGTAAACTGTATGTTTTCATCCCGACTAAAAGTGTAAATTCAATATATTCCAATCATAAAAAGGAAATTAAGCAGTGGAGGATTGGAAATATGCAATCTGTATACAGCAATCCCAAGGCAGCATAGAGTAGGGATTGTGCAGGAATGGAAAGCAAGGAAGAAGCGAATTCGAATCCCGGCTTGGCCATGATCCTTGGCTAGTCAGACTAATCTACCTCGCAGGATAAAGGGATCCATCCTTCCAATGGATCAAGACTTAAGTTGGTTTGTTGATGTGTGCCTTCAAGTCATTTCCAACGTATGGTGACCCAAAGGCGAATTTATCACTGTTTTTTTCTTGGCAAGATTTGTTCAGAAGGGTTTCACCTTTGTCGTTCTCTGAGGCTGAGAGAGTGTGACTCACCCAAGGTCACCTGGTGAGTTTCCAAATCCAAGAGTGGATTCGAACCCTGGTCTCTAGAAGCGTAGCTCAGCCACTACACCAATATTTCTCAAACTTTCCAGAAGTTTGGGACTTCAGGTCCCAGAAGCCCTCATCTGCTTGGCTAACAGTCAAGGCTTCTGGGAGCTGAAGTCCAAAACATCTGGAGGACCAACGTTTGGGAACCATTGGTGTAGTGGTTTGAGGGTTGGGCTCCAGTTCTAGAGACCAGGGTTCAAATCCCCTCTCGACCATGGAAACCCACTGCCTGCATCATGCTGGCTCTCTAAACTGGTTTAGCAAGCAATTACTATATTTGCTGACGGCATTTTCCAAGAGTTTCAAGCCCTTTGGACTTTGGATCATCTCTCCATAGTAGGGAGGCATTGCATTGCTGGAAAATAGCCAGTGGAAAGTGCCCTTTGGACTGGGAAACTGGAACTCCCTCTGCCAAAACAGCTTCCCTGGATAAGAAGTTTATTGCTGGTTTAATAAAATTCAAAGCGCTGGTTAGGAAACCTGAAAGCACTATAAAGGCTTAGGTCCAGCCTGTCGGACTGCATTTCCCATCATCAGCTAGCTAGGATTTCCAGATCTCAGGATGTGGCCCTGAGTGCAAATCTTTCATTTTTGGCCAAGTTAAAAAGGAAAGGACAGTGTTCAAATCTGCCTCCAATTTTAGACTTAACTTTAAAGGAGTCACCAAGCTTGTTTTGGGGAGAGGTTTCAGCACCTCGGAGAGCTGCAATTGTGAAAAATGTAGGGATTATGAATCTGACTCGGTTATGGAACCCTTGAGGCTGCATCCGCACTGCGGAAATAATCCAGTCCGACACCACTTTCACTGCCATAGCTCAATGCCGTGGCATTCTGGGAATGGTACTTTTGGGAGACATTTAGCCTTCCCTGTCTGGTGCCATAACAAACTACAATACCCAGAATTTCATAACATTGAGCCATGGCAGTGAAAGTGGTGCCAAACTGGATTATGTCTGCAGTGCGGATGCAGCCCAAGTGATATGCTTTGTGTGGAGGGCCTTCTTTTTTGTGGCACCCAGTTTATGGAACATCCTTCCCTTAGATGCCCAATTGGTGCCAATGCTACTGTCATTCCGGCGCCGAGCAAAAACATGTCTGTTTACTAAAGGCTGTGGGGTTTAAATTCATTTTTAACTTGTTAATGTTTAACTTGTTCATTGTTTGAGATTCCTCTGAATCCTATGTGTTGCTGTTGTGTACGTTTCCTACTTATGGCAACCCTAAGGTGAAACTATTATGTTTTTTTCTTGGCAAGATTTGTTCGCAGAGGTTTGCCATTGCCCTCTCCAGAGGCTGAGAGAGTGTGACTTCAGAATCCTATATGACCGGTTAAATTATGTAACTGTAGATATACCCAGCTATGTAACTGAGTTGCTAAGAATGGCAAAGATGTATAATGGGACATCAGGGGAAGTCACCGATGGGCATTAGTGTCCATTGCGCATTAGGACTGATGCAATGCACATCGGTCCCATTGTGCATCTGTCCCATTGTTGTTACACAGTCCTGAGATCTCTAGGCTGGAGAGATTTTTTAAAATATATATATATATATATATATATATATATATATATTAAAATCAATCCATAAATTGGTATCTTCTTCCTCCTGTATCTGCACCCATTGTGTCGCTCTGTTCTTTTAAACATATGTGCAAATGCACCCTGTATTTCCACAGTTATTTTCTCTGTTGGGGGATAGGGAGACATTAGCAATGTGAAGCTGCATTGTGTCACATGTCTAGCACCCAAAAAAGTCACAGGTGCGTCGGCACCTTGCATAAAGGTTCACAGGATTTTAAAGCAAATGCTAAGCAATCCTGGCAGAAAAGGGATTGCAAAAAAAGGAGGCTGAAAAGGACATTGGTTCTCCTTGCAATGGGCCAATGCAAGATTTAGGCAGATGCCCTCGACGGCGGAGTTGCAAACCAATTGGTCAACCAATATTTTATTTTCATAAAAGACTGCACCTCCCACCAGCCACAATGGTTGGTGAAGTACGACAAGACGCTGAGTTAAGATAACATGGTTTAACTAAAGATGGTAAATATTGGAGATGCTGTGTCTTTTAAAAATAAAATTGTGTAGAACATTTGCAAAATTGCATGACCAATGCTTTTTGCTTAAGTAACACCAGATTGGAGTTGTAATATGCAACCATTTCTATAAGGAATAAAAATGCATACCTGAGTCCCACCACCATGGATTCAGTCCTTTGTGGCCATTGCTCAAAAGCAGAGAATGAATCCTTTATTGTCCCAATTACTCCTCTGCTGCCCCATTTTTTAAATTGCTTTTTAAAATATCCCAGTTTCTCTCTTCCTGGTTTCCACTTTTGTCCCCAGCTTCTGCAACCGCTGCAAACTCAGTTTGCAAAAGTAGCTTTTATTCAATCAACTTGTCAGGAAGGAAGGGTTAGAAAGGGGCAGGATCTTGCTCTTCCCTGTAGGCTCAGGCAAAAGCAAACCGCAGCAGCCTCTCCTAGCTTGTCTTTTCTCTCTCGTGAACAGGGTTTACTGCATGGAGGACAGTCTGATGTTGCTTGGTGGCCACATGCGTCTCGGTTTTAATGTGTGCAATCTTGGAGGGTGTGCAAAACCATCCCATGTAGGTGGACTGAAGGTGTGGGATTGTGCACTCTTTCCTTCTTAATGTGCTCTTCCATCACATCTCTGTGCAATGATCTCTTTCTTCGCCTCTCTTCTTGCAAACTCTCCATGCAAAGTCTCACGCCCAAACATCATTACAAAAGAATAAACACATCACACACACACACACACACATATATATATATATATATATATATATATATATATATAAATCTCACCTCCTGAGTGAACAGATGGATCAGCCTCGCTTCATCTAGCAGTTTAATAAAAATGGAAAAAAGAGTTGGGGGAGGAATTTAAAAGTCTGGTTAAACAGAGAAAGCAATCTCCTCTCGACTGAAACGAATGTCGGAGAGGCCTGGGTCGCCTTTTTTACGGAGGGCTCCTGACTTGCCAAACTTGAAGGGTTGCATTGTTCAGGCAGCCAAATGACAAGAGTTTTTCCTTCTTGCCAGCGGATCGAGATTTCCAAGCAAAGGAATGCTATGTGCCAAAAATGTCTCCCACATTGCAAAGCAAAGCAGCTTCATTTATATGCCGCTTCATATCGCGCTATGGGATGTCTAAGCGGTTGACAACTGTAAGCTCCTTGCCCCCCAACAGTTGGGTACTCATTTTAGCGACCTCAGAAGGATGCAGGCCTGAGTCTAGCCTGAGCCCTGGCTAGTATTGAACTCGCAACCTTGTGGCTCTCTATGAGTGAGTGGCTGCAGGACAGGCATTGAACCACTGCGCCACCAGGGCTCTTCCAAAAATATATATACATTCCAAAAAGCAAACCTTGATTTTGCCATTTTACATGAGGGACGTTTCACTATGCCTTTGTATTTAATGGGAATGGAGCATCCACAGATTTTTGGGATACATGGAGGATCCTGAAACCAAACGCCAATGGAAACCAAGGAACCACTGTATATGCTTTTCTTTGATGTCTGTTCTGCTACTGCATAATCTTTATATTATTATTATTATTATTATTATTATTATTATTATTATTATGAAAAATTAATAATCCAAGAGAGGTTCACTTGCCTCCTTTCTGCTTTCTTTTCTCCAGCAGGCAAAGACCTTCTTATTTCAACTTTTAACCTGTTCGGGTTGTGCAATTTGTGTCCTCATTCTTGACTGTTCTGAATCCATGTTTTTAAATGGATTTCTTTATGGAACACCATTTTAAAATAAAATAAAAAATTGCATTGCAGATTATTTTTGCTATTTAGCTTATTGAAGGACTAGCAGAGGATGCTGGGCATATTTAACTTGAAGAAGAGAAGAAATGATATAAGACCCATCTTTAAATATTTGAAGGGGTGTCGTGTCGGAGATGGATCCAGCTTGTTTTCTGGTGCTCCGGAGACATGAACTAACGGATTTCAATGGCAAGAAGGAAAAGAAGATTCCACTTAAAAATTAGGAAGAACTTCCCTGACAGTAAGAGCTGTTTGAAGGTGGAATGGACTTCTTTTTTTATATACTTTATTTTTCTTCAAACATATACACATCTTTCCAGTAATGTACATTAGAATTTGCTTTGGAACGGACTTCTCCAAAGAACGGCGGACTCTTGTTCTTTGGAAGTCTTTACATGGAAGTTTTTTGGGAGCTGTCTCTTCCTTCAGGGCAAGGGCTTGGACTACATGTCCCTTTTGGCAAGGTTTTGGAATATAGGAATACGAAACATTCTTTTGCACACATTCTCCAGGGACTCTTTGCATGTGATGTAATGCCTTTTGCAGTCCTTGCTTCTTCTTTTTCTGCAACTCCTGCTGTGCTTCGTCCCTGAAACAGGTGGCTGGAAAGGAGGAGGATTCAGAAGACAAGCCCCTGACTTGAAAACAGCTTCATATAAGTCCAATAGTGTCAGAGTGTGGGAGTGAAAGAGCGGCAGAACAGAAATAGCTTTGAGCGACAGCCTCTCTCTGGCTTTGCTCTCCCTGTCTCCTGCCTGCCACCTCCTTGTCTTCTTTGGAGAAAGGAGGAGAGCTTACCCAACACAGAGAGAGAAAGAAAGAGAAGCTCAGACTAGTCAATTGGGGAGAAGATCATGGAGATGTACCACCATCTAGAGCTCCACATAAGAACTCATATAGTTCCCAGAAAATACAGCACCGAGATTTCAGTTTGGACTCTGCGTTTGTTGCATAAGGCGCTTGTCGACTTATGGAGACTCCATGAATTTCACAGAGGCAAGGAATCTTCAGAGGTGGTTTTGCCACTAAAATGTGTCCTACGACACCTGATAACCACAGTCAATCTCCCATCCAAGTACTACCCAGAGCCGACCTTCCTTTAGCTTCCAAAATCAGAAGAGATTTGGTGCTTTTAGGGTATTTAGCCCCTATGCTATATTGTGTGGCTAGGTGGGTGCTCAAGTTGTGTCTTGACTGATGGCAACCCCATGAATTTCGTAGGGTTTTCTCAGGCCAGGAATCCTCAAAGGTGGTTTATATAGGAATACAAAACCTTCCTATATAATTATTATTATTATTATTATTATTATTATTATTGCCAGTTCCTTCCTCTGAAATATCACCTACAGAACCTGGGATTCATTGGTGGTCTCCCATACAAGTATTGATCCTGCTTAGCTTCCAAGATCGGATGGGATCTGGTGCCTTTAGGGCAGCAATGCCAAAACTTTTTCTTAAGCAAGGAATCCTCAGAGATGGTTTTGCCAGTTCCTTCCTCTGAAATAGAGCCTCCAGCATTTCCTATTCAATGGCTTTCCCCCCATTAGCACTAAGGCAGAAGTGGGAAATCTCCGGCCCATGGAACAAATCCAATCTTTGATGGGTGATATCAGGCTATTTAAAGCCCAGGAAGGACGCCCAAGTCCTGGTTTGTAATGCATAGAATTGAACTCAGATTTGCATGGTTGGTGGGGACATGTTCAATGACAGAGAATGATCCAGTCCAAAACACTGCTTGGGGGGCTGTTTCCTCACCATTCCCAGATTTAGCACCCACAGGAAAATGTTTTCTCACCTTCCACTAAAGTCCTTGTAGGTGACCCTTGTCCGTCTCTCCCTGCCAGGAATACTGCTGTTCCTCTTTATCAAGTGGTTTATTGCGCTTTCCAAGGTAATTCACCTGAAAATTTTGAAGTGAAGAGTAATATACAGAACGTGTTTAATTAAAAGTGTTAACAAGCATGCTGTTGACTTTCTGCGCCGACGTTTCAGGAGTGGGCACTACTGGAGTGCCGTCTTTGCAAAGTGCCTCATTACAATAAACCCATCCATCTCTCCTTGCTAAAGGCTCAAGTTGCCGCATTTATAAATGCTCAAAACAACTTCACGCTTTGACCTTCTGTTAATTCAAAGCACTTTTGACAGACAGAGAGAAAGGAGCTTGTTTTTCTATCCTCTCACTCCACAACTCCAGCTGGTTATTTAGGAACAGTCGAAATTGTTCAACCATTGTCTCTACCCCGGCTGTCAGCTGTCTACATGGGGATCGTAGTCAAGAAAGGGATGGTTGCCCCCATGGATCCCTGGAGAAGAAATCTGGCTCCCTCAACAGCTGTCCACCCTGAGTTAGGAATTAAAAGAGAGATGGGGAAATGTGGGCCAAAAAAAGCCCCCTGGGATCTCCAGTCCCACCTCCAGAATATCTTCAAAAAAACTCCAGGGTTATGGCATGGGGCAACTTTGTTATGTCCTCCTGTCAGCCATTGTAGTGCTAGAAGAACCCCCAATAGGAAAAAAGGACTTGTGGCTCACGTCTTGTTGGAGAAAAGGGCTATCCTAGGGCCTAAACTGGCCAGAGGGACCCCAAAATGTGGTGGAATAGCCCCCTCCATGTCCTCTAGAGAGCTATTGGGGACAAAAATTCAAAAGAGTATGGCCAGGGATGCCATAGAAATCACGTAATAGAAATGTCCCACACACCCCTTAGAGGACATTTTGGGGCAAAGGATTTGTCACAACTTAAGAGGGCCACAAAAACAGCCCTGGGTGGATGCTTGTGGCCCATGGGCTACACTTTGTCCACCCCTGGTTTAAAGAGAAGGGTGTTGTAAATTGCTTGTATTGTCTGGAAACCACCAAACCCTCTGAGGAGCAACTTACGGAGCTGGGTATGTTTAGCCTGGAGAAGAGAAGGCTAAGAGGTGATATGATAGCCATGTTTAAATATTTGAAGAAGTGCCATATTGAGGTTGGAGGAAGCTTGTTTTCTGCTGCTCCAGAGACTAGGACACAGAGCAATGAATTCAAACTATGGGAAAGAAATCCCACCTAAACTTTAGGAAGAATACCATGATGATAAGAGTTGGAAGATGCTGCCTTGGAGAATGGTGAAGTCTCCTTCTTTGGAGGTTTCCAAGCAGCTTAATGCTGTCCATCCTCTGTAAAATCTCCTCCTTGCTTGCATTCTCACAGCTCTTTGCTCAGACAATGAAACTATGTGAACTTAAAAAGGAACAACACAGCAGAATTAAAACATAGGCAACACAAGCTTCTTTTATTCTGGGCACTGAGATGGAAGTGTCCCTGTATTTGTCCTCCTTTTAAAAAAAAATTTCAAGGCAAAAATACGGATTAGGCTAGGGAGAAGTTTTTCAAAAGAAACATACCAGTCTAGAAACATGATCAGGTTAGTTTGGAGCAGGAAAAGATACATAGGGATTTGTCAGAGAGAGACACACACAGTTGTGTACATGTCAATTTTCCACTGAGAAGAAATCTTTCATTTTAGCATCACACCCAAAGCAAAAGCGAGCGGTCCAGTTCCAAAATCACAGCAACCCTAAAAATATTAGGAACTCTGCTTGCACTTTTGAGCCACTGAGGTTTGGCTCTCTGCTTCTGTGTGCAAAAGACAACCACCACCCTAAGCCCACCTTGCAACACCCTGCTGTATTGCCACAAGGCTCAATAATATCCATGGGTACAGACTAGCTAAGGCAACCCCAAAGAGAGAGGCCACATAATTCAGCTGTTATATAAAGGCACCACCCTTGTGATTTCTTGCCTACAAATCGGGCACCGAGGGGGTCTCGGAAGGGCCTCGTAGCACTTGATGCATGAGCAGACATGCCCACACTCGAGGAAGACGCAGGAACGGGTGTGGGTCAAGCAGACGACGCAAGCGTTCACCGCATCCCCGCCTGCCGCAAGAGACTCCTGCATCTGCCTCAGACGCCGCCTCTCCTGCTGCCGGCGATACTGCTTATGGAGGAGGAAGAAGAGCACAGCGCAGCTGGCAAAGCCGAAAAGGAGGGTCAGGACACGCCAGAGCCGCACGCTGGACTCCTGCTTCCGAACCAAGGCCTCAAAATCCAGGCTGGTGAGGTAGTAATGCATGCCCTCTTTGGGGGGCTGGAGTTTGATGGTGGCGTTGTCGAGGACCAGCTCACCCACCCCGGTCAGGGCGGCCCCCACTTTCAGCATCTCTTCGGTCTCCTGGATGCCTTTGGGCCGCTCTCCGCTGATGTAATGGCCGATCACGTCCGTGAACGACTGGACGGAAGGGTGGAACTTTTCGTACACCGTCTCCAAGCTGAGCTCGGCCGCTTCCAAGGGTTTCAAGACCCTCACGGTGACATCGGTCCCTCCTTCCTGAGGCACCAGATCAAAAGCCGTTGTGTTGGTCCTCTGGTGGATGATTTTTTCATAATCGTTCCTGGTGAAGAACAACCAGCAAGACATTACTAATAATAATACTAGTACTACTAGTAGTAATAATAATATTTATCTCTTACTCGCCTCTCCTCATGGATCGAGGCGGGGAACAACAATTTACAGACAAAAATTAAAAAGATATTAGTCAAAACATTAATTAAAAGGTTAAACATGATGTTATTATTATTATTATTATTATTATTATTATTATTATTATTGCTATTATTTCTGACATTAATCCCAACTGTCCATTAACTGTACCACATTATGGAAAACCGAGGTAGGAATTTCCCCCCTTCTGTTTACACTATCTGCAATATCACACAACGCTATTACAGCACTACGATTCCACTTTAACTGCTGTGGTTGCCTCTGGTAGAATTCTGGATTTGATGTTTAGTGAGCCATCTGGTTGAGAACTGTACTAAACTACAAATCCCAGGATTCCACAGGAGGCAGCCATAGCCATAAAATTGGAATACTAGTGCTATAATAAGTGCCGTGTGATATATTGGTCTGTTGTAAGCTATTTGGGGGGGTCACTGAGATGGGGAATAAGTCTTTAAGATGCATTTTTAAAACTTATCTAGACTTGCCATGGGGGTTGCCCTTTTTCTCCAACCCTATGGCCCTATGAAGCCAACAACCACCCAACAATCCTCTTGGCCTTCTTTCATTGCTGGGAACTGAAGTACCAACCAGAGGTGAGTGGTTCGATTCCACACCATTTTGTGCTCCTGCAATGTCAGCCTCTGAACCACTCCTTTGCAGTTTTCCACAAACTGGCTGTTGAGAGTTTCTTTCACAGACCGTACAACACCTATCATTATGGAGAGAGAGAAAATTAAAAGAACTGAAATACATATTGAAAGAATCCATACAGTACTACAAAACAGCAAGTCTGATAGATGCAACAGCCAAGAGTTCTTTGAATTCCTACAGAGCCTCGCCGTGGGATACTATTACTACGAAGCAAGGATAGAAAGCACATTTGAAAATATTTCAAAACTGTTGAAACTCTTGATGAGAAGAATCTGGGACCAACGTATTCTCCCCACCCCTGTTTTAAAGCAAGAAGATGGGACATGCTTTTTAAAGGAGAATACAATGTTTGTATTTTCGTGCACACATTATTCAGGAGTAGGCAACCTTGTGCCCTCCAGATGTTTTGAGTGAGTCTCTTAAGCATCAGGCAATGTGGTCAATGACTGGAGCTTGTGAGTACAATAAAACATTTAAAAGATGCCTTCTGCTTTTAATCCATCTGATGGATGGAGCAGACCAGACGTTGAATAGTAAAATCCGTGTCTGATTTAATACTTTTTTAAGGGGTGGGTGGGTATTGGGTTTTTTGGATTTGTACTCTATGTATTTTTAATTGTTGTTAGCCGCCCCAATTGTGCACAAAGGGGTGGGGTGTAAATAAATTTATTATTATTATTATTATTATTATTATTATTATTATTATTATTATTATTAAAAACATGAACACACGTAATTCATCATCTGTACCTTCTATCACAGCATAAGGGACACACTTTCCTGGTGCCTCCATAAGGAAAGTCTTCAAATCTTGGTCTAGGGTGATTTTTCTGGCTCCCTAAATACCAGGAGGGAAGAGGAAAAACATTTGAGAAGCTTGCTTTGGTCAGAAACTCCTCTGTAGCAAGAAGACACTGTACAAAACAGAACTGAGTTAATAACCAAAGCTACATTCATGGGCCACAGAATGCATTCTGTGTCTGAACACATGGTCCTCAAGCCAGATGAAAGCTAGTGATGGGTCAAAGAAGTGAGACAGGGGGAGATAAGAGAGTGAAGACTGGAGTCGGTGGTCAGGAGGCACTGGTATGTATATTTAGGATCACAGGTGCATAGGGAAACTGCCTTATACTGAGCTAGTCATCTGGTCCATCTAGGCCAGTGATTCCCAAACTCTGGTCATCCAGATGTTTTGGACTTCAGCGCCCAGAATTCCTGACTGTTGGCCAAGCTGGCTGGGGTTTCTGGGAGTTGAAGTTCAAAACAGACCAAAGTTTGGGAACCACTCATCTAGGCCATTATTGTCAACTTCGGCAGCCATAGATGTCTCCAGAGTTGTAGGCAGGGGGTCCTGCAGCCAAACCCCAGTAGACACCAAGGGCTCGCTGTATCTATAAAAGAAGCAAAGACTGACCTTCAGGCTGTGAACAACCTTTGACTTGTGCCTGTAAATGGCATACAGAATTGCAGTGACGGCTGAACTGGTAGCCAGGAGAACAACTTGGCCCGTTGAAGGGCGCCCAGCAGCATCCATGGTTATGGTCTAACGCTGGTGTTTATGTCTAAGGAGAGAAAAGAAGAGAAAGGATTTAGGTTCTTCACTTAGGAAACTCTAGACATTTTAGATAGAGGTTGAAAGGCAAGTCATTGACATAAGCATCTGGGAAAGCAAAAAACAAGCTTGACACCTGTTCAAATATTTGCTGTTGCGTGCCTTCAAGTCATTTCCGACTTATGGAGACCCTAAGGCGAACCTACCATGGGGCTTTCTTGGCAAGTTTCATCAGATGGCCATTGCCATCATGAGGCTGAGAGAGTGTGATTTGCCCAGGGTCACCAATAGGTTTACATGGGCAAGCTGGAATTCGAACCCAGGTCACTAGAGTCATAGTCCAAGGCTGGGGATTTGGGGACTTTGCAATTTGTTAGCATTAAACAGAATCCTCATCACTGTAGCTGAGCTAAACCAGACGAGCCAGGGTAGACAAAAATCCATAATTCTCGATTTTAAAAGACATAATATTAAAATGTTGACTTTAAAACCAATTTATCATTCGTACATAAGCATGAATAATGTACCAAAAATAATCTTCCATTTTTTTAAAAAAGAGGGGGGGGGGAACCACACATACATACAATTGATTCTCATCTCAAAGATATTACAGCAAAAAATGAATTATGGCTCTCATGTATTCAAAGACATGAAGTTACCTACCTATGTGGGCATTTCAAGTCAGTTTTTCATCATCTGAAAATATCTCCTTCCAGCACACCAGAACTTGCAGCTTTAAATAAATCTAGGTTTCAGTTTCTCTTTCTCTGACTAAAGTCACATGAGTGGCAAGAAAGAAGTGTACTGCCCTGTTGACCTGGTAGGACTATGGTTCAGGGTTTGCATGATGGTGCAGCTGGGTCAAGAAAAAAGGCAGAGACATTAGTTAGGAAAGACAGCACAGGAAATACAATCATAGAAACCTAGAGTTGAAAGAGATCCTAACGGCCCCTGAAAATACTATTAAACAATTGACAATCTAAAACACACTTAAAATAATAACACACATAAACAATAACTGCAGCAGAATCAGGGACAGCAGGTTGAGCTATCTTTTGGTGGCTGGGATATCTATTCAGGAAAGGCCAGGCAGAAGAGATCTGTCTTAACAGCCTTTTTAAAGCTGTTTAAGGTGGTAATATGACAGATCTCATATGGCAAGCCATTCCATAATCTGGGAGCGGTTGCTGAAAAGGTCCTCTGGGCGGTGGCAGACAATCTAGTTTTTATAGGTTGCAATAAATTCCTTCCAGAGGATCTGAGTGCATAGGGTGGATTGTACAGGAGGAGGTAGTCCTGAAGATAGTTTGGACCCAAGCCATTTAGGGTTTTAAAAGTGATAACCAACACCTTGTACTGAGCCCGGAAACTAATGGGCAGCCAGTGAAGTGATCTTAGGATCGGTGTTATACGGTCTCTTCTAGTTGTTCTGAGACCAACCTGGCTACTTGTAGCATATTCAAGTAGCATATTCTGTGCTACTTGAAATTTCCAGACCAAGCACGAGGGTAGCCCCATGTAGAGTGCATTACAGAAATCAAGACAAGAGGTTACCAGCGCATGCACCACAGTTTCAAAGTCCCTTACTTCCAGGAAAGGGCGCAGCTGGCGTATCAGCCGAAGCTAATAACAGGCACTCCTGATCATCGTATTTACCTGATTTATCATCTGGAGCGATGGATCCAGGAGCACCCCTAGACTGCAAACACAGTCCTTTGAGGAGAGTGTGACCCCATCCAGGACTGGAGGTTGCATCCCATTACCTGGTTTTGGGGATGCTATTGTAAGTACCTCCATTTTGTCTGGATTCAGTCTCAATCTGTTTTTCCTCATCCAGTCCATTACTGCTTTAAGACAATCATTGAGAGGAGAGACACCATCTGAAGTCAAAGCTGAAAACCGAGAGACATGGAGAAATATATCTGGGTGTCATCAGCGTACTGATAACAACCCGGTCCCATGTCTCTGGATGATCTCTCCCAGTGGCTTCATATATATATATATATATATATATATATATATATATTGAATAGCATCAGGGACAGGATGGTGCCTTGCGGGACGCCACAATTAAGCTCTTTCCTTGTAGAGCAACTGTCCCTGAGCAAAACTCTCTGGCATCTGCCAAGAGGAAGGAACGGAGCCATTGCAATGCAACTCCTCCAATTCCTAACCTTCTCAGGTGATCCAAGAGGATGTCATGATCTATTGTATCAAAGGCCACTGAGAGGTCCAATAGCACCAACAGGCGAGGGGTGAGGGGATATGATAGCCCTGTTGAAATATTTGAAGGGATGTCATATTGAGGATGGAGCAAGCTTGTTTTCTGCTGCTCCAGAGAAAAGGATCCAGAGCAATGGATTCAACTTACAGGAAAAGAGATTCCACCTCAGCATTAGGAGGAACTTCCTGACAGTAAGAGCTCTTTGACAGTGGAAGACGCTGCCTTGGAAGATGGTGGAGTCTCCTTCTTTGGAGGTCTTTAAACAGAGGCTGGATGGCCATCTGTCAACAGGGATGCTTTGATTTTGAGTTCCTGCATGGCAGAAGGGGGTTGGACTGGATGGACCTTTGGGGTCTCTTCCAACTCTAGGATTCTATGATTCTATGACCATGGAAGTCTCAACTCCACATCCTGTCCTAAAGTCAGTTTGAAATGGATCCAGATAATCGGTTTCCTCCAAGACAGCTTGGAGTTGAAGAGCAACCGCCCTCTTGATCGCTTTGCTCAGGAAAGGTAGTAAAGAGACTGGCCTATAGCTGTTCATGTCCAGAGAAAGTCTTTTCAAGAGTGGCCTAACCACTGCTTCCTTCAAACAGGAGGGAACCTGGCCTTCCCTAAGGGATGCATTGATATGTCTCTAAGAAACATCCTCAAGGCATCTCCCTCTTGGATGGCCAGCCACGAAGGGCAAGGATCAAGAGGGCAGGTTGTCTTCCTCATTCTACCAAGGAGCTTGTCCACTTCATTAGTTCTCACAGATTCAAACTGATCCAGTATAATTTCGTCAGCGGAGTTGCTGGACCCCTCAACAATTGATTCTGTTACGACACTGGCGTCTAAGTCGGCTCTTATCTTATCTGAGAGATTTTATCTGCAAAGAAGTTGTTAAACGCGTCACCGCAGGCCGTTGTAGGGTAGAGTAATGGGTTCTGCACGGGCGGAAACTATCTCAGTTCCCTTTCCACCCGAAACAGCTCTGCAGATGCAATACGTGCAGAAAAGAAAGATTCCCTGGCTGATAACCCCGTCTCCATGGCAACACATCCGGCTCCAAGGGATGAAACCGGTCCCCCTACCTTCTCTTTGGCTTCTTTGGCTCCACTTCCGGGAAAAAAGAGGGCAGCGCCGCCCGATGATGTCACGGAGAGGCGACGAGGGAGGAGGCGTCACCATAGAGACCAGAGCGGCACGGCACTTTCGGTCCTCGACCTTTCTTTCATAGACTTAATAAAAGCTTAGAGGGTTTTCCTTCTCTTTAGAGAGGGAGCTTCCGGGCTTCTTCTGACTGCATTCCCTGTTCCCCTTTTTCTTTTTGATAGAAATCAATACAGGGAAGAGTAATGAGACTTAGGGAGGCTACATTTTTAGGACTACAGAATTCATTGACTGCCATGATGTATCCCCCTGTCAAATTTTGTTTGTTTTTGTTTTAACTGCTATATTCATGTTTTAACTCAAAATTAGTTTAATTCTGTTTTATGGGGGGGAGGGTTGGGGTCAGGGTTGTGATTTTAACTTGTTCTTTTTAATTGATGTACGCCGCTTCGATTGCTATGCAGAGAAGCAGGATATAAATAAATTTTTTTATTATTATTATTATTATTATTATTATCATCCCCTGGCCATGCTGGTTGGGGGATTCTGGGTGTTGCAGGCTCAAATTTTGCAGGGGATGGTGGATTATGTGGTCCCCCCTCCAAGAAAACAAGCAAACAAACCTCGACCCTTTCCCCTGTTTGCAGTTTGACTCCACTTTTAACAGCCATGACTCTTATCCTACACAATCCTGGGATTTGTAGTTTGTTGAGGTCTTTTGTATCAGAATTACAAAATCCCAGAATAAAGGGGAAAGGGGTTATGCTGTATACACACCTTATTTCACCATGCCATGCATGTAACATAGCAAAGGACTACCCTGCAGGACTGTTGTGTGCCATTCTCACACAACACCAACCCACCTGGGAGATTAATAATAATAATAATAATAATAATGGCTGTATTGGCATTGCATAGCTTTACACATAGTTAGCTACATTGCAGAACTATGCTAGTGAATTATGAAGATGTGCATCAGTCCTGAGGCGCACCAATCCCAATGCACAACAATCACTAATAGTATACTATAGCATCCTAATAGTATCATATCCTGGAATCCTACAGTTGGAAGAGACCCCAAAGGGCCATCCAGACCAGCCCCATTCTGCTATGCAGGAACTCACAATCTAAATAGTCCCTGTGACAGATGGCCATCCAGCCTCTGTTTGAAAACCTCCAAAGGAGGAGAGTCCATTACTCTCCAAGGGAGCCTCTTCCACTGTTAAACAGCTCTGATCATCAGCAAGTTCTCCCTAATGTTTAGATTGCATCACTTTTCCCGCAATTTGCCTCCATTGCTCCATGGCTTAATCACTAGAGCTTCAGAAAACAAGCTTGCTCCATCCTCAATATGACACCCCTTCAAATATTTATTATTACTGTTGGGAAGTTCCTCCAACATTGAAGTGGAATCTCTTTTCCTGTAGCTTGCATCCATTGCTCCATTATGTCCTATTCTCTGGAGCAGCAGAAGACAAGCTTGTTCCATCCTCAATATAACACCCCTTCAAATACTTAAACAGGGCTCTCATATCGCCCCTTAACCGTCTTTTCTCCAAGCTAAACATCCCCAGCTCCCTAAGCTGCTCCTCATAGGACTTGGTGCTTTGGGGAGCTGGGTATGTTTAGCCTGGAGAAGAGAAGGGTGACATGACAGCCCTGTTTAAATATCTAAAGGAATCTCATACTGAGGCTGGAGCAAGCTTGTTTTCTGCTGCTCTAGAGAATAGGACACAGAGCAATGGATGCAAGCTACAGGAAACGATTCCAGCTCAACATTAGGAGGAACTTCCAGACTGTAAGAGCTGTTCAACAGTGGAAGACCTTCTTTGGAGGTCTTTAAACAAAGGCTGGAAGGCCATCTGTCACAGGGAGGGCTTGGATGGTGTCTTCCTGAATGGCAGAATGGGGTTGGACCGGATGGCCCTTGGGATTTCTTCCAATTCTGGGCTTCCATGAATTGCAAAAAAGTTTCCAACAAGGTCACTAATACAAGTCAAACTCTTCCACACCACCAGACAGCTGTTAACATTTGACCATGAAGGCAACAAGGACTCTAGAACCCATCTGCCTGGCAGACCTCAGAACCCCCAAAGGTCTGACATAGACCCATTGGGAATGTGGCCAGTGAGAGGTGGCCATCTTTCTTATGAGGGGTGGCATGTGAGAAGCACATTCTCAACGCCATCTCAGAAATGTTGGTTGGATAACCTCCTGTCCTTCTTAGCTTCTCCTTCACATGTTTCCATGGCACTGAGCATCACAATGGAGTCAGGTTCCAGAGGAAACCTTGAACTCTACTGGCCAGTGGTAAGCCATGAAATCGGTGCCAACCTTCATCTGTTGGATGGCATGCGCCATGGCTCCTGGGGTCAGACATGCTTCCCAGAGGGACCTCTCAACAGGACTGGAAGCTGACCATTTGTACATCATTGCGACCTCATGGCACAGTTATGATTTGGCCAGAAAAGCAATGGAAGCCAACCAGTCCAAATCCCAACTCAGTCCTTCCACCATCCCAGGCACGTTTGGTGAGGACATGGTGACGGGGACCTCTTGGTGGTTGCTTCCCAGGCGGTTTAACTCTCTTTCATGGCAGCTTTGCTTGGCCCCTGCCTGGTCTCTTTCCTCTGGCAGGAGGAGATCTTTTTATTTATACAAACCTTTGGCTCTTCACTCATATGGCAGAGGGGTCTTTTAATAGGGTGTTTATCTCCTTTACAGTCTCCTGGGATTTGTAATTCTACAAGGTCTTGAGCCTTTTCTGCCCAACAGTGTTGGTGCCTCACCAAACTACACTTCCCAGGATTCTGTAGGATGGCACCACATCAGTCAAAGTGGTGTGAAACTGCATTGCATTTACAGTGTAGATGCACTCTGCAAGGAAGGAGCCCTTCTAACAACCCTAGGGAATTCCAGAGCTTAATTGTACTATTCATTTAATATTGTGCTCCACTCTGGGTCCCAATTCTGGGGAAAAAGAAATAATAATAATAATAATAATAATAATAATAATAATGGCAGCCATCGAGAAGACCCTGCCTCTCATTCTTATTGGTCATGCCTCTGGGACTGAGTGGTGGGACTAAGAAAGGAGCCTCTCCTAAGGATCTCTTGGTAGACTCATACAGGGGAAGATCTAGGCTGAAATTTTTGACTAGAGTAGACCCATTGCATCCATGGGGTTTACCTAAGTATTGCCACACCAACAGGTAATTGATTCAATCAGTCTGCTTTAGTTGGGGCTAACCAACAAGATTCAGCCCATTTTCTATCAGATATCCTGGACCTATCTTGATCACATCCTCCTTTCTTCTCTTTCTTCAGGTTTGCCCCAGATATGAGACGACTCCTCCTGGTCTTTGTCCTAGGAGCAGGCGGTAAGGGATGCCGAATTCAGCAAACGGTTGGGTCTAAAACTACCAGCCATTTTGGCACAGAGCAATTATATCTCATAACTGAGCCTTAGAAGAGCCATCATTTCAAACTTTCAGAATTATTGGGGGGAAATTCACAGAGTGATCAAGAAATGTAGAGAAGGGAGCATAACCACCTGAGGACAACCGGAGGTCCAATTGGGACCCCAAAAGGACTAGATCAGAACCGGAGAGTCAGCCTTATGGTGTGAGGTTCTTCTCTAACTTAATTTCAAAGGAGATCTTTTCTCACTCTTGGAACCAAACTCTCAAAAGTTTTGGGACCAAACTCCCAAAAGAAGCAGCTGGTGGTCTGGGGGGATGTTTTGGGATTTTGATTCCTCCTAGACCACCACCTGCTTCTTCTGGAAGAGCAGAGGACCTGATGAATAGTCTCATTCTTCTCTTCCCACAGTGTTCTCCATCATCCATAGCAGCCTCCTCAACTTCAAAATAATGATTGAAAGGTTGACGCACAAGAATGCCCTCATCTATTTCAGTGGATACGGATGCTATTGTGGAAAAGGTGGACGTGGGAAGGCAAGAGACAAGACAGATATGTGAGTGTGGGTTAGTAACATTTGGGCTTCACCTGAATATGGGGTTCTCCTCCTGAGTAACCTTGTAATATAGATACATCTCGGTTTTAGCAGACAGCAGCCTCCTCCCAGAATCTGGCACGGCTGTCTTGACATCCCCAGATTATAGAAAGGGATACAGGAACTATATTAAGTTTTCACAACAGCCAGACAAGCTTGCTCCTCCTGCCACAGAGAACTGGGTTTTGTCATCCTTCAGGTGCTGCTACCTGCATGACTGCTGCTATGAAGGCTTACACCATGCGAACTGCCACCCGTACACTGATCACTACAGATACCTGATCATCAATTCTGACATTTTTTGCCGTAGGTACCAGTCCCACAGAGGATCATGGGGAGGGACACTTTTAAATCATAGAATCATTGGAAGAGACCCCAAGATCCATCCAGTCCAACCCACTTCTATCATGCAGGAAGACTCCCTTAAAGCCCTCCCTGGGACAGATGGCCATCCAGCCTCTGCTTAAAAAACCTCCAAAGAAGGAGACCCCACCACTCTCCAAGCGCCTTCCGTTGTTGAACATCTCTTACTGTCAGACAGTTCTTCCTAACATTGAGGTGGAATCTCTTTTCCTGTAGATTGCATCCATTGAGGCTCCATTGTGTCCTATTCTCTAGAGCAGCAGAAAACAAGTTTGCTCCATCCTCTTAATTTAATTAATTTAATTTAATTTAATCACTTGGTTTATTAAAGTGGGGTCAAAGAGGAAGACCCCCCCCCCAGTCGGTGAGGAGGTTTTAAGAAAGCTGCTTTAATTAATTAATTTAAATTAAATTAAATTAAGAGGGACGGTCACCAGCCTTGTCCTTTTGCTTTGTTTTGTTTCCACAGAGTATGGAAATCGAAGCCTGTGCTCCAGGCTGGCCTGCGAATGTGACCGGCGAGCCTCGCTGTGTTTCCTAAGGCAAGCCAAAACATACAACAAAAAGTTCCTCCACTACCCGTCCATCTTGTGCAAGGAACCGACCCCGAAATGTCCCAAAAAGAAACAAGAGCAGAGTAAGACCACCAAAAAGGTGCAGAAACCGAGTCAAGGGAAGGCTGGAGGCAACCAAGCTGTAAAGAAATCAGGGACCGTTCTGGAGCTGGAATGAAATGCTGCAAGAATGCAAATAATCACATTAGTCTTTTTCTATATATATATATATATATATATATATATTACAACAGCAGTAAAATGTTCAGATTTTGGAAATATATATATATTTCCAAAATCTGAACATTTTGCTGCTGTTGAAATTTTACTTTTTCAAAGATGACTGTCAAAGGATACCTTTGCATTTTACAACCAGGTAAAAGAAGCCACATCTGAAGAAGCATCTTGGCAAGGTTTTAGAATAACATCTTGAATTGTACATATCTCAGTTATTAAATCTACAATTTTCCATGACTGGACATATAGTGGGAATGTAGAATCAATCTCATCTATCTATCTATCTATCTATCTATCTATCCATCTATCCATTTTTTTTATTCTGTCAAAGAGACACCAAAGTGATGGTGGATGCCTCAGTGGGATGGTAAATCCACTCTGGGTTTTAGTTTGAACTGTAAAGAAATAACCCAAGTTGCTGAAACGTTTCCCCCAAATAAGGTCAGCACCTCACATTTTAAGGTTTTAAAGTTCAGCCTAAAATCCAGAGCAAATTTACCTCCTCTCAAATATGAGCTGCTCTACTACAAGGGGCTGATCAAAATAAATAGAATTAATTTTGGAAGGAGAGGATGCACACATGATTGAGAATATTGTATTGTCTTACTGACAAAAAAAAGATAACTAAAAATGCAAGGTGGGGTGAAATCTTGTCCTTTTGGGGGGGGATTAAGACATTTTTCTAGCATTCAACAAGTTTCTTTGGGTCTTGGTGACTGAGAAGAAAGAATCTACTAAAAATCCCAGTTGTTCGAGAAAATGAGAGAGAATGCTATCAAAAGTTCAAAGGCTACTGGTTACAAATAAATTGATTAAAAAGATGATATATATTCAAGGCATATAATCCGTTTTAATCCAAATTTGAACCCAACCCAGGGCAGACTCACTGTCTCACAGATATAGGAACCATCAGGTGGTACTGGGACCAGTATGGTGGCAGTGGTAGAAGAACTGGGACTAGTACCAAACCAATTTTTTGTTTCCTTTTATGGAATGGGCAGAAGTTCTGCAATGTATGCGTAAATGCAAATATTTGTATGAGAGAGAGTGAAATGAGGAATAAATGATGGTATTCCCCAAAGACACATCAGCTGTCCTTCCCCTTATTTCAAGAACAAGAAAATGAAAGGGAAACCTCACTTGATCCTAAGGAAAAAGTATCTGATCAAGTAGCCAGTTTTCTTTTGGCAATTCAAGGATGCCTCTACACTGTAGAAATGATGCAGTTTGATACCGCTTTAACAGCCTTGGCGCCGTCCTACACAATCCTGGGATCTGTAGTTTGGTAAGGTACCAATATGCTTTGGCAAAGAAGGCTAAAGCAAGCCAACAAAAGTCCCTACAGCCAGAAAACCCAAGACATATGGTCAAAAAACCAAACTGAAGTAAGTAAGTCAGTAGAATTTCTAAAAGGGTAACAATACCCCACTGAAAAGTGTGCAAATGCTAAAAATAAAATAATATAATAATAGTAAAGAATAAAAACTCAAGGCCAGATGCGTTTCGACAACAGTCTTCCTCAGTGGCCCACAAACATTCAAAAGATATATATATAATATTACAACTCCTCAGCTCACGCAATGTGTCTCTGCTCAATTCAAAAGCAATAATGTTCTTCTCCTGCTCTCAGAGTCTCTTTATATAACCAGCTGAACTGGTAATGGAAGCGATCCTGCCAAAACTCAAGAAAAGATCCTAGGAAAACTTAGGTGTGGAAGGACAATGAAAACCTCAAACCAACCCACTTACACCCCCATCTTTACCCACCAGGGATTCAGATTTACCAACCATGTATCCATTTGAGTTCCAATATTGGTAGTTGTTTTATGTACTTAGTATTAGATATCCCATCAATGCACCAGAATTTAAATGAAGTTCTTCTCCTGTTCACAGAACCTTTTCTAGAAACAGTCAAACCATTAGTGGCAACCATCCTGCCAAGACTCAAGAAAAGAAAAGAACGAAGGGAAAATTTAAGGTGTGGAAGGAGAATAAAAGACTCAAACTAACCATTTCACATTTTCATTGAAGCCCACCGGGGATCCAGATTTCAAAGGATGAATCCATTTGAGTTCCAATATCTGTAATTGTTGTATGTGTTTCGTATTGGATATCCCATCTATGCACCAGAATTTGAATGAATCATAAGCATGACGTTTCCCAAGAAAATGTTTTACCAATGGAGCTTCTATTTTATGGTTTTCGATACAACTTCTGTGCTCAGTGATCCGAGTTCTTATCGCTCTGCTGGTCATCCCCACATAAATTAGTTTGCAAGGGCATTCAATTATGTATATGACGTTTTTACTAGCACATGTAAAACGTTTGTATATTTCATAACTTCTACCATCAGCAGCATTCACAAAACATTTCAAATTGCTGCTGTGTCTGCATACCAAACAATGTCCACAGATGTAATGTCCCTTGGCAATCAAAATATTTTGTACAACCGGAAAATCAAAATCTGTCCGTACTAATATATTCTTGATGTTTTGAGTACGTTTGTAGGCAAATATCGGTTTATTTTTATATCCGGGTATATTTTCCAGCAGGTGCCAATGTTTCATAATACTTTCTTTAACCCTCTGTGAATGTATGTTAAAAGTCAGTGGTATAACTATAATATCGGGTGCTCTCTTAGGTCTGGAATCAAGCAGAAGTTTCTTTCGATCTAATTTACGAACTTTGTCTTGTGCCTCTTTTATAACCTTTAAGGGATACCCTTTCTCCAAAAACTGGAGGCATGTAATATTCGATTCCCTTTCAAACCTTTCCAGCGTTTTACAATTTTGTCTGATACGTAAGAAATTCCTTTTAGAAATTACCCTTTTAGAAATTCTACTGACTTACTTATTTCAGGGTTCAGGGTTTTTTGGCCTTGATTTTTGAAATTTTTATTATCATTATAATACTTACTTTTAGCATTTGCATACTTTTCATTGGGGTATTTTTACCCTTTCAGAAATTTAATTTTATTGGATTTTCTGCTCCAGGGTTTAGTTATCCTTTTATTTCTTCATATTGTTGCCTTTTTGTAATTGGAAGTGGGATTATTTTATCCTGGTTATTTTTTGGCAGAACCCTTCAGAGAAGGCTAAAGGCCTGCCAAAACTACAAATCCCATGATTGTGTAGGATAGTGGCTGAAGGTGATGTCAGACCAAGAAAGTGACATTTTAATCTTCTGGTTCCTCTTTCTCCACATCTCTGTGAAGCATACAGAGCTGGATCTAGGATGATGGGAGTTTTAATCCAACCCTGGGGGGACCTGGGTTCAAGAAAGTTTGCATAGGGGTCCATGGTTTAATGTGGATTTAGAATCACACCTGCTGTCCATGGTGCTGAATGCCAGCTTGTGAGTGCATATATACAGGTATGTGAGCCAGTATAGTGTATAGAGCATTGGACTTTGACCCTAGAGACTAGGGTTCAAATCCCTGCAGGGCCATGGAAATTCACTAGGTGACCTTGGGTGAGTCACACACTCTCAGCCCCAGGAAATCTCATGATAGGTTCACCTTAGGATCCGTAAGTTGGAAACGACTTGAAGGCACCCAGCAATATACATGGATATCTCTGTTGAGAATGGCTCTGTCAAAGAAGCTCCTTTTCTTGCAAAATCTTGTTTTTTATATATATATATTCCACATATACTCACATATAATGCATATAAAACATGAAACATAACAAAACAACAAACCTTGAGAACATACATAGTCTACTTTTGGTTGTATTTTACAGAGAGGCGGGATATAAATAAATTGTATTATTATTTATTATTATTACTAACTTGTATCCTTACTCATACACACCTAACATTTAACAGAAACTTTTTTTCTTAAGTATCTTAAAAACATATAACACATAACACACAAATGCTCCTTAGGATAGGATAGAGAACTAAGAGTAAAATAAAATATATATAGAAGACACACACATATCTATCTATCTATCTATGTGGAAAAATATATATCCTTATATATATATGTGTGTGGAAATATATATATATATATATATATATATATATATATATATATATGTATATATTCCTCATACATATATATGAGGGGGAAATAAAGTGGAACTAAACAAGTGAAAATCACCCAGGAGCGGAGGAAAGGACGGAAGATGCAAAGTCTTGTTATGTCCCTCTCAACTTCAGCTTTTCCTCCTCATCCTCCAACTACCTGGAAGATTTTTTAGCAACATCAGTACTGGGAAGATGGTGAAAGAGGACTGGAGAAATATATACTGTGAGTGTCAGATTGCAGTAAAGTGTCCATAATAGACAATGCAATAAAGCTTGATCTGGGAACAAATGAGATTGTTTTCTAGCCAAAGCTACTGGGCCACCGACAAATATCAGGTCCTCTTGGCTCTGTTTTGGAGGAAGGAACTGGCCAAGCCATCTCTGAATCTTCCTTGTCTAAGAAACCCCAATGAAATTCATGGGGTCACCCTAAGTCAACAGGTGATTTGAAGGCATATATATATATATATATATATATACACACACACATACACACACACAAAGATTCCTCTCCTTTTTTTTACAACCAAGGCAATTGCCTACCTAGCAAAAATCACAACCAGCCTTGTTCCAACAAAGGGAATTGCCACCATATATATATATATATATATATATATCACATCACAGTCTAGAAGAGGAAATGGACATCATTAAAAGGAAGATGGATGTATTATGACTTCTCTATGAATTCCCCGAAAGGGTTGGCATGCCCACTGGTTTCTTATAAAAGCTTGAAAAATCAACAGAAGTTGACTTTTGTGACTTTTGTGACTGGGATTCCCTCCATATATTTCCTTTAGAGGTAAGTGGAAAGATGGGGTTGGGGAGAAAAAGAGCAGAACCAGTCCCAGCTGGCTCATAACTTTGCCGAAGTTTGGCTGGGTTGCTTCCAGGCTGCATCTGCACTGCAAAAATAATCCAGTTTGATACCGCTTTGACTGCCAGGGCTCCATGTTACCAAATCCGGGGCTCTGTAGTTTTTTTTTTAGATGTTTAGCCTTCCCCTGCCGGAGAGCTCAGACGCCACAACAAACTACAAACCCCAAAATGCCATCGCCTGGAGCCATGGCAGTTAAGGCGGTGTCAAACTGCATTATTTCTGTAGTGCAGGTTAGACCTTCAGCAGATTTGGGAGAGCTTAACAGCAGACAACAGAGCTATTTGGACTTGTTAGATCCCCAGAACCAAGGAAGTTCTAGGTTGCAGAACCAAGTAGCCCCACTCCAAGTACATATCTGAGCAGCCAGTGTCTCCTCCTTCCTCCTAAACTAGTAATCCCTGTAAGCTTTGTGTATCTCCAGCCATGGGAAAGCAGATCAAGGCATTTGCGTTTCTTGTTCCAGGTTTTGCCAAGCAAAGATGACTCCCTTTACAGTGATGGCCTTGCTCCTGACATGCGGTAAGTGCCCAAATGCCAACTTGCTTGGCTTCTTGTTAATGATGTACTCCTGCGTAAGGTCCCTGACATATTTGGTTGATCTTCTTCAGCCATGGCATAGCATCTGTCTTCAGATGCAGTGTGAAGAAGCAGAGCTTTATACGTGGCAGCGTAGATCCAGGAAAGTCATAGTGCCACTCTATTCTGCTTTGGTCAGGCCTTACCTGGAATAAGAC
This sequence comes from Phrynosoma blainvillii, assembly GCA_026167975.1. Taxonomy (NCBI): domain Eukaryota; kingdom Metazoa; phylum Chordata; class Lepidosauria; order Squamata; family Phrynosomatidae; genus Phrynosoma; species Phrynosoma blainvillii. The sequence continues at coordinate 4,743,547 of JANUYF010000015.1, forward strand.
TGTGTCCAGTTCTGGGCACCACAACTCAAAAGGGATGCTGTCCAGAGGAGGAGGACCAAAAGGGTGAAGGGTCTGGAAACCATCAAGCCCTATGAGCTGGGTCTGTTTAGCCTGGAGAAGAGATGGTCAAGAGGTGCTATGATAGCCCTGTTTAAGTATTTGAAGGGATGTCTATTGAGGATGGAGCAAGCTTGTTTTCTGCTGCTCCAGAGAATAAGACCTGGAGCAATGGAAAAATCTTTGGAGGTTTTTAAACAGAGATTGGATGGCCATCTGTTGGGAATGCTTTGGTTGCGAGTTCCTGCATGGCAGAAAGGTGTTGGACTGGATAACCCCTGTGGGTCTCTTCCGACTCTAGGATTCTACGATTCTAGGTGTGCAACTGAGTATTGCAATTGTGCATTTCACATTGGTTTTCTCAGTGTTAGAACTGACAAATGCATAATCGTTCTATCATTCTGACCATTTATTAATGCACAATCGTTCATTTAAGTCCAAAGGTACTCTCCGTTTCATGGATGCAGGATCTCAGCCAGTGCTTCGTAAATTGTTTTTAAACTCATCCAGGCAGATTTGCACCAACGCTTTCACTAAGGCTACACTACACTGCAGAATGAAGGCAGTTTGGTGCCGCTTTCTCTGCCATGGCCCTGTACTGTGAAATTATAGGATCTTTAGTTTTGTGGGATGTTTAGCCTTCTCTGTCAGGTAGCTCTGGTGCCACAACAAACTACAGATCCCAGGATTGCATAGGATGGAGCCATGGCAGTGAAAGCGGTATCAAACTGCATTAATTCTGCAACGCTGATGCAGCCTAAGCCACTGATGACTTCTTGGGGGAAAAATATGAGTATGAAACATCATCATCCAGGTGGGAAATTCAGCTCAGAAGGATTTCTGAAAAACCAATTTAGCTAATATGAGGTTGAGATTGAAAAATCTACCATCTACTTTACCCAAGAGTGGAAATTCTCTCCCATGGCTGTTTTTTTCAGGGGCAATTATTGTTGATGCGAATCTCCTGCAACTTGGTGGGATGATCAAAAAAGTGACAGGGAAAAGCCCAATCCCACATTATTCCTCCTATGGCTGTTATTGCGGACTGGGAGGCAAAGGAACACCTTTGGATAAAACGGATTGGTAAGTCTGCAAAATGTCTTGGGAAGTTTCTTTGGGAACATAATTCATTCCCATTGCCCACAGCAGAGATGGGGAGGGAAGCATATGGTTGCTATTGCTGCTGTTGTTGTGTGCCTTCAAGGCATTTCCAACTTATGGAGACCCTAAGGCCAACCTTATCATGGGGTTTTCTTGCAAGCTTTTACTTGTTACAATACCAGGGAAAAAAATATTTTTTTTGCATTGTTTTGTCATGTCCTCTGTTGCTTTTTAATTCCATTTTTTTGAGAATTCTAAGAAAATAAAATAAAACCTGGAAAATCCCTGTCCAAAAACCTCAAAAAAATACCCTTTGAAAATAACTTTTGAGAGACATGAGAAAGCATGGTTTCATGAACCTGGTGACAACAACGGGTATCGTCCATTTTAAAGAATTTAAAGGAGTTACCCAAGGAGTTTAAGAGTTGGCAAGTTGTAGCAATCTGAGTGTTGAACTAGGACTCTGGGAGAGCCAGGTTCGAATCCTGGCTCAACCACGGAAACCGACTGGGTGACCTTGGTCTCTCAGCCTCAAAGGAAGGCTTCAGAGGAAAAAATCCTTGCTGTTGATGGAAGGACTTAGTAAGACTGCAGTCCTAGGAAGTTATCCTAGTAAGGGAGAACAGTTGGCTCTCTATATCCATGGATTCAACCAGCTTGGCTTGAAAAATATTCAAAGGAAATATCCATTCGAAATAGCAAACCTTGATTTTTGCCATTTTATATAAGTTTCTCTTTTCCTCTTCAGGTGCTGCCATCAACATGACTGCTGCTATGGCCGCTTAGAGGACCAGGGATGCAAACCCAAAATGAACTCCTACCATTATACCTTCCAGAAGGAGAGAGTCATTTGCAGTGAGTTTTGTCTTTGGCAGGGCTTGTGACCCTTGCAGAGCAGCCCTCCGGCGCCTTCGGAGCCATTGAGTGCCAAATAAATTCTGGACCATTCAAGGTGTGGAATCGTGTCCCTTCAAGTTGTGTCCGACTTTTGGCGACCCGAAGGCAAACCTATCCTCGGCTTTTCTTGGCATGATTTGTTCAGAGGAGGTTTGCCCTTGCCTTCCCCTGAGGCTGAGAGCATGTGATTTGCCCAAGATGACCAAGTGGGTTTTATGGCTGAGCGAGGAATTCAAAACCTGGTCTCCAGAGTCATAGTTCAACACTCAAACCACTATGCCATGCTATCTCTCATGCTGAACTCTACAACGCCTCCAAATGGAGCTGGTACACTTTTTCTTCGTCCTGAGCCAGCTTGGTATAGTGGTTTGAGTGCTGGATTATGACTCTGGAGACCTGGTTCGAATCCCGGCTCAGCCATGCAACCCACAAGTGACTTTGGGCAAGTCACACACTCTCAGCCTCAGGGGAAGGCAATGGCAAATCTCCTCTGAGCAAATTTTGCCAAGGAAACTCCATAACAGGCTGGCCTTAGGGTTGCCATAAGTCAGAAATGACTTGAAGGCACACAGCAACAAACTACTTTCAGAGTCATGATGGATAGGGCTTTTTGGGGGGCTGCCCCTAGAGTACCCAAAACCCCAGAATGGATTCTCTAGCCCACTTGATATGGAAACTGCCAGCTGTCCCTGGCATGCTTTGCCCTCCTTGTCACCCAGATTCCCTCTGAGGGTGCATCCACACTGCGGAATTAAAGCGGCTTGACTCCACTTTGACGGTCGTGCCTCTATCCTACAGAATCCTGGGATTTGTGGAGGTTTCCAGCCTGGTCTTTCAGAAAGAGCTCTGGTGCCTTACCAAACTACAAATCCCAGGATTTTGCAGGATAGGGTCATGGCAGTTAAAGTGGTGCACCATCTTGTCCCATCCGCAAAGTAACAGAAAGCAGTTGGACAAATTTGGTGAGGATAGGAGACAGGGCTTTCTTGTTGGCTGCTCCCAGGCTGTATGAGCTGGCCGTCTCCGAAGGGCTGGCCTCAGCAGCTCAGTCCTGATTGGGGGATGCTGGGAACTGTAGTACCACCCCCCACCCCCAACAAGAAGTCACTGCCCTTTGTCTAAAACAACTTTTCCTTTGTGCCATTCTCAGATAGTGGAAAGCAGCAATGGTGGAGAAGCAGAGCGTCAACCCAGTGTGAACAAAAGGCCTGTGAATGTGACCAAAAATTTGTGCAATGCTTGAAAAGGAATTCACACAGCTACCAAGGGTTTTTGCGCTATTACCCAAACTTCCTCTGTTTCGGTCCGATCCCTCAGTGCCAGAGCTGAGCCCAAAATGCAGGAAGGATGGTATTCCATATTGCAAAACCTTTGCAAAAGAAGTATACTGTACTCTCCAATTTTCCCAATTTGACAGGAGCACTCCCGGTTAATCCTCCTTCATCCCACTTTTACAACTGCTTTTCAAAGGTCCCAGTTGTCTCTCTCCTTTTGGCTCTGTGGGCTCTGGGAGACAAACAGTCAAAAAGTCCAGGAAATAAAATTTAAATTCCATTAGCAACACACAAAAAGAGATACCTCCTTTGAGATCCAGGTGGCAACAAGGATCTCGCATGGCTGACAACAGCAACATCTTGACCAAATGTTGGCCTGCGACCCTAACATCATCATATTTTTTCTTTCTCCTGCATGATTTGTAATGATTTTGCCTGATGAAGAAGCCGATGGAGCTTCGAAATCTTCCATTATCTATTTTGTGCATTTGGGTTGGTCCAATAAATATATTGTGGATTTGGGGTGTTATTGTACTTTGCAACACAACTGCCCCTGGATATGTTTTCTGGATGTCTCAATGTCCAATTGTATTTTGTGCATTTGGGTTGGTTCAATAAAGGTATCCCTGTTTTGTGGATTTGGGGTGCTATTGTGTTTTGCAACACGACAATCCCTGGATATGTTATCTGAAATATCCAACTGAAATCTGAAGTTACAGCCAGGCTAGAAATTTGGACATTGAAAGACATTTTCATTGCAGGGCAACATTTTTATCCAGGAGGCCAACACCACAGCATTTGCCCTCTTTGTCACTATTTTTCAGGCACGTGAATGTGAATAAATTACTTTGGAAAAGTGGCTTTCCTTGCCCTGACTACTGGCTGATGGGTTTCCAAGTCCCTTGCACAATGGGACACCATTTAAAGAGAAATGACTTCGTGCTTTTGGGGTAATTTCCTGTTAGGATGATGAAAGATGGCTCTAGGTGTCGGTGGCCTTTGTCACCAAAGCATTTTGCAAAAACAATGACGCCACTGAGGCACAAAAAGACAAGAATCAGGTTTTTCCTATAGACAGGAAAAGTACTGGCTTGAGGGTTTGGGACACAGCAATCCATCGGAGGAGAAACTTGCTATTTCAGCCTGTTACTGGAACGGATTTCTCCATACCTTCTTCCAAACTCTCCAGCTATAAAATCCCATGGCTGCGTCTCCAAGAAAATAGTATAAAGCTATAAACAGTGAAGATCATAAACTAGAAGATTCAGGGGTGATTTCAGCTTGCAAGACATTTTTAAAGAGATTGGAGGAAGTAAGTAATAAGTACCATATGAACTGAAGACAGAGAGAGCAAGGGAGAGAGATTTCATCGAATCATAGAGGTGAGAAGTAACCCCAAGGGCCATAAAATCCAAACCCAACCGGTGCAAGAAATCCATAGCTGAACCAACCCTGAAAGGTGGGCATCCACCTTTTGCTAAAACAACCTACAATGGATGTAAGGCAGTCTGTTCCATTTCTGAACAGCTCCTTTCTTCAAGAACAACAGCCAAGCTAGATTTACACATCCGTAGTGGTTTGGTATCCATGTTTATGACTGGGACACTACCGAATACAGAAAGGGATTGCAAACATGAATCAGTTATGGATGCACAACTCTAGGTAGTGCATGCATAACTGTGATTGTGAATTCTTGCCCCTGCTCCTTACAGTCGGCTTGAGCTGCATCCGCACTGCAGAAATAATCCAGTTTGACACTACTTTAACTGCCACGGCTGCATGCTTCCGAGTCCTGGGAATTGTAGTTTGTTGGGGCACCAGATCTCTCTGATAGAGAAGACTAAAGATCTCACAAAACTAAAGTTCCCAAAATTCCATAGGATTGAGCCGCGACAGTTAAAGTGGTTTCGAGCTGGATTTATCTCTCCAGTGCGGATGCAGCTTTGGTTGCCTTTCAAAAGTCCAGTTTCCTCCAAATGGTGGGGTCCAGACTGAGAGAAATGGGGAAGCTAAATTCAACCCATAAATAAGTAATAAAATGGAATCTTTTTTTAAAAAACAAAACCAATCCAAGCAGCTTAATTATTCCATCTAATTATTTGGTTTGCATATTTCTTTGTCCTGTTTTGTTGCCTTTGTTTTCTCGTGAGAGCTGGGAAAGGGGAAGAGTTTTGTGGTCTCTGCTCCAGATTGCTCAAAAGAAAGGGAGCAAAGTCACCTTGAAACCTTGTTCTCTACTTGAACAAATTTTTCACAAAGTCCCTCCGGAAGAACTGGCACACTTAAATGTGTGTGTGTGTGTGTGTGTGTGTGTGTTGTGTTTCTAAGTACCTGCCTTTGTGTGTAGACATTATAGCGTTTCACGGTAGGCAGGATATTAAAAAATGGTTCTGTTCAATGATGCAATTTTTTACTTTGGTCTTTGGGTTCATAGGAAATTGCACTTATTCCTAAGGATATGATGTCCCAGCGCAACCATTTGCTAATGGGGATATTTCACCATCCTCTCAAAGAATAACAACAACTTTACTACCAAAAAAAGGGAAGAGGGCATTGTCTTCAACACAAGGAATACCCCAATAATCCCAAATTATTCACTCTCTCTCTGTGTTATATGTGTTGTGGGTATCTCCTCATTAGTCTTTTCTGGGTTTTTTCCAGTACAATTCTACCTTTCTTCATCAGCTACCAGGATTAGATAATTTCCTGCGTCTCATCTCTACTTCCTCCTCCATCTCCGTTTCTCATATATATATATATGTTGAATTTGTCTCCTAAAACATCCCTTCGCTCAGTCGTTGGAGGTAAGCAACATCCTCCCCTTCTTCTTTCTGCTTTCTTTTGAGAAAACATTGGTTCTGTTTCTAAGTGCATTCTGGATCTTTAAGACTCAGGAATGCTCCGTTCATCCAACAATTGGATGTGTTTATGGCAGAATGGGGTTGGACTGGATGACCTTTGGGGGTATCTTCCAACTCTAGGACTGTAGATATTCCCTCCTTAACACTGGAGCACTCAGAAATGTATATGTCTTTGTTGTTGTTGTTGTTGTTGTTGTTGTTGTTGTTGTTGTGTGCCTTCAAGTCATTTCCAGCCCTTGGCGACCCTAAAGCTAACAGATCATAGGGTTTTCTTGGCAAGATTGGTTCAGAGGGTTATAGATGGTGAGGTTAACCCCATTAAATGAAATCATTGCACACTCAATTTCGTTCCCAGATCTCTCTCGAAGAAAAATGGCAATCCATTGGGGATTAATGGTGCTTCTAGTTTGCGGTGAGTAAAAAAAGAATATATATATATATATATATATGAAAAGAAGAAGTTGGTGGATGGTACACACTGCAAGTATTATTATGCTTAGAACTTATCCTTCCACTCAGAGGTACAGGAAGATATGATATAATAATAATAATAATAATAATAATAATTGCTGAAGCAAACACAGCAAGGGGAAAGGCATTGAGGGGAAATTGGCATTTGGTGTATGGATATTCTACTGTATTCATATCTTTTGTGATATGTATTCATATCTTTTCCATTAAAAAAAGAAAACCTGAGAAAGGAAAATGTAGACATTGAAACTCCTTTTGAGTAACAGTAAAGAGTTACTTCTTTAAAAAGCAGCTGTAACTACCGCTACGAGATTCTTGTTCCTTGGTGCTGTGTTGTGTGTATGTGCCTTCAAGTCACCTGTTGACTTATGGAGAACCCCACAAATTTTGTAGGGTTTTCTTAGGCAAGGAAAACTCAGAGGCAGTTTTATGAGTTCCTTCTTCTGAAACAGAGCCTGGGATTCATTGGCAGTCTCCCATCCATGTATGAACCAGGGCCAACCCTGCTTCACATCCAAGATCAGACAGGAGCTGGTGCTTTTAGGGGATTTAGACCTCGGTGCAGAATTGCTTTGGAGAAGTAACTTCCCCAGATCTGCCAATGCCATTAGCAGGTAAGTAACCCTTCTGTTAACCGAGGCTTGTTTCATTTCTTTGCAAAGGTCTTTGGGAGGCAAAAGGGAGTCTCTTGGAGTTTAGAAACCTGATCAAAGAATTCACCAACAAAAGCTCTTTCCCAGATTATACCAGTTATGGCTGTTATTGTGGACTGGGTGGAAAAGGACAGCCGCGTGATGCTACGGACAGGTAAACCAATATCTTAATATACTGGGGGCAAAGGGCAACCCCTAGACCTTGCTTTGGTGGCCATTGAATCCATGGATTTTGGGACCCACAAGAGGGTCCTAGAACAAAACCCCAGTGGATACCAAGGGCCCAATGTACTATATATATTTATCCATGAGGAAATATTCTACAAATTCTGGGTCGTTTCTGAAAAGCCTCTGTCCCTGGTACCCATCAATCGAATGGCAAAGATGGGCCAGAGAGCAAGGGTTCAAAAGCTGACCTTAAATTCTCATCCAGAAGTCACAGTTTGGAAAAGTTACTGAGCTGAAACCTATGAGGGACTCCCAACCAGAACAGAACGATTGGTTCAGTTTGCAGACATAATGTAGTTGGTTTCCCCCCGCTTGTGGTCAAACGGTTTTTGAAACAACATCATAACAATAAATAAGTTAACATATCCAGGGGTAGCCGTGTTGGCCATATAGCAAAGCACAGCATCATCCAAAATCCACAAAATAGTGATCCCTTTATTGGGCCAACCCAAATGCACATTACACATGTTGCAAGGAGAGCTCTGAAAGCTTGCAACATATTCAATAAACAGGCCCAAGGCTGAACATGAGGCTGTGATGGGGGCCAGTTCCAGAGGTTGTTGGACTACTCTCCCCATCAGCCTTAGCCAGCATCTCCAATGTATGGATGCTGGGATTTGCAGTCCAACAGCACCTGGAGAGCCCACACACAGTCTGCCGGTGGAAATGATGATGATGATGATGATGATTAAGCTCCAGTCATAGGTTTGTTCTGAGCAAACTTCTTCTCGCACAGCTGCTGTTTCGACCATGACTGCTGTTACGGAAGGCTGAGCAACTGTAGCACTAAAACAGACAAATATGAATACATCATCAAGGATGGCAACGTCACGTGTGGTGAGTTGAGATGGATAGACAGATAGATAGATAGATAGATAGATAGATAGATAAGATGAATGGATGAACGAGGAGAGAGAGAGAGAGATGAAAAGGATGGATGAATGATAAAGAGGATAGATAGATAGATAGATAGATAGATAGATAGATAGATAGATAGATAGTTTTGGGAATTGGAAATCTGTATAAGGGAGACTAAGCCTGTATGAACAATTAATAATAATAATGATAGATAGATAGATATTCTGGATTTTGGAATTCTGTACAAGGGAGATTCAACCAGAAAGGAAGAAAGAAAGAAAAATTGGAATTCCACATAAAGGAGACATAACCTGTATGATAGATAGATAGATAGATAGATAGGCAGATATTTTTGGATTTTGGAATTCTGGATAAGGGAGACTCAATCAGATAGATAGATAGATAGATAGATAGATAGATAGATCTTCTTGGAGGAAGGATGAGGATGAAAATGGGATAAATACAGTGCCATCTGTTCCTCCAACAGGTGAAGGAAGTTGGTGTGAGGAACAGATTTGCGAATGTGACAAAACCGCTGCGCTCTGCTTCAGAGACAACTTGTCCTCTTATGATGAGAAATATCGCTTTTACTCAAACATTCACTGCAAAGAAGAAGCACCTTCATGCTGAGCAATTCTGATGATGATCACAAAAATACACATATATTAATAAATAGGCATATACACCTTCTTTCTTTCTTTCTTTCTTTCTTTCTTTCTTTCTTTCTTTCTTTCTTCCAGTGGATCTAAAATGAGTGAGTTGTGTTTTATTCATACGATCTCCAGTTGGGGACAAAGTGTCCAAATTAAACCCAATTGCTCTTCCAAAGTAGAGGTGTCCCATTGAATCTATGGGAATTTGGTAAGGTAACACTTCCATCGAACATGAGGATGAACTCAGATAAACAACTGGAACTGTATACTGAAATATTTCAGAGATGAACACCAGGAGAAGTGTGGCCAAGAGTGTGGTAAAAATGGCAAAAAATTACAAATGAGGAAGAACCTGCAGGCTATGAAGGGCAAGCTATGTCTCAAAGCCATTGCAATAAAATTCATCATGATACATTAGAAGGTAATGGTACTTTTCTCAAGGTATGGTCCTTTCACATTTAGAAAGCCATGCATTATGGAGGCAAACTGGGACTTTTTAAAATCAGCTGAAAAAGTGGGATTGCAGAGGATCAACAGCAACAGTTGGAAGGTACGAACTTGGCTGCTTTTGAATCCAAAAGGGATTCTGTGCATCGTAGTCACCGAAAGCAACATTAAATTGTTGACATTAAACCATTCATAATTCGTGGGAGCAATTGTGGTTTGCTTAAGGAGGTGCTACTTTTTCTCATAAGAGAGAGAGAAAGAGGGTCCTTAGCTGACTCATTCCGCACACACCATAATCCCCAGCCATTGTCCTTTATGTGCAGTTGTTAAGCAAGCATAACAAAAGTGTATTCATAGCTTGCTTCTGGTTCGTTCTGTGTTTCGAACTGAAGGCAACTCTCTGGACAAGATAGCCAGAAAAACTAGGCTCAGCTGAAATTATTCTTGCACGCCCTTTGCCTGCCACCCAGTTTATCCACTAAACCAGGGACGGAAAGCAGTGGGAGACCCAGGAGACCAATTTATTTAGGGTCAAGGGCTACAAAAATAGCCCAAGAGGCTACCATTTCGGCCACCCTTAACCCATACCCTCCAACTGTCTCCGTTTGGTCGGTGTGTGTACTTGCTTTTATTTGAACAGCCTACTCAGAGCAATTGTGGCAATAATAATAATAATAATAATAATAATATGATTTATTTCTAGCCCGCCTATTTCCAAAGGGAATCAAGGCGGGTTACAAGTATAAAACTAAATGAATACAATAAGAAAATAATAATACAATAAAATAAATGAATACAATAAGAAAATGCCCTAAAAGCACCAGATCCAGTCTGATCTTGGAAACTGAGTGGGGCCAGCCCTGGTTAGTCCTTGGATGGGAGACCACCAATGCATATAAGGTGCCGTAGATGATATTTTGAGGAAGCAAAACCGTCTCTGGTTATTCTTTGCCTACGAAAACTTTAGAAGAAATTTATGGGGTCAGCATACGCTGATATGTGACTTGAAGGCACATACACACCACCCACACACAACTAAATACCTTCAAGGCACCGGATCCTGTCTGATCTTAGAAGCTAAGCAGGGTTACCCCTGGTAAGACCTTGAATGGGAGACCACCAATGAATACCAGGTTCTACAGACTCTATTTCAGAGGAAGAACCTGGCAAAACCACTTCTAGGGATTCCTTGCCTAAGAAAAACCAATGTACTGCATGGAGTTGCCATAAGTTGACAATTGACTTGAAGACGCTCAACACACACACACAAGCATTAAGAATCCTGCTTAACAACATCACAAGGGGACATCCTTTCGTCTCAGGTTTTCAACCTCAAACCTCAGAGCCTTGGATGGTGCAATGGGGTGCAATGTGGGCAATCCCACTTCTCATACAAGTCTTGAAATAGCATTCAAAGATATAGCCGTGTTAGTCTGTGGAATCAGTATGTAGAGAGATCTTGAAGCAGCTTTGAGACGCATTGAAATAAAGAAGTTGGCAGTATGAGCTTTCCTAGACTTCAGTCTATTTCTTCCTCAGATGCATCTGAGGAAGTAGACTGAAGTCTACTAAAGCTCAGGCTGCCAACTTCGTTCTTTCAGTGATTCTCAAAGGTGCTCCAAGATCTCTCTACATACAAAGTCTCCAAATAGTGCAACCACCCATGTAACCAGGAATTATGCCAATGTAAGAGGCTAAAAGGACAAGTATGGCATAATGGTTTAATATTTAGACTAGGACTCCAGGAGTCCCTGCTTGGCTCTGGAAATCCACTGGTTGAGCATACTTTCCTAGACGTCAGTCTATTTCTTCCTCAGATGCATCTGAGGAAGCAGAGGAAGCAAGTCACATCTCAGCTTCAGAGCAAGGCAATGGCTTTCTTTTCTTCTAAAGAAAAACTGCAAAAAAATATTTAAGTTTTATTAAATTTTATTTTTAAAAATACCAATTTTTTTTAACCTGAGAGAACACCTCTCTAGGAATCTCTAGGTCCTCCAGAGCATCTCTGGACCATAGAATTGTGCTGGAGAACCTACAAATGCCTAAAGAAATGTTTTCTGTAGGAATCTCTAGGTCTTCCATCTTAACTCTAAGGTCAATTCCCAGCAAGGTTGCACTGGAGGACCTTGAGATTCCTAGAGAGGACATATTCTTCAAATCCACGAATGATCAAATCCGCAAAAGTCAAAGCTGCAAATGTGGAGAGACGACTGTATTCTTCTTCAAAACAAAATGCACCGAAAAAATATTCCCTTCCAATCCTGCTAGGAATTGCCTTCTTTGATGATGCTATTTATATTGCCGCCTCCAGATCATACTGTACCGTCTGTGAGCAAGATTTTCCAGCTTTGCAGGTGAAGGTCTGAGACATTTCTTGCTCAGCCTTGGACTTGGAAGTTGAAAAGGAATCTGGAAAAATACATTTCAGACTTAAAGCAGAATGGGGAAGAAATTCCTATTTGCTAGCATGGTCACCATCTTCTGTACATACAGTGAGTACTCCTGGTTTTTTAAAGAAGGAAACGTGGAAATATTTCTCAGTATACCCTGAAGGCACCAGATCCCATCTGATCTTGGAAGTTAAGTAAGGTCAACCTTGGATAGTACATGGATGGGAGACTCCCAAGGAATACCAGGTTCTGTAGGCTATATTTCAAAGGAATATCTGGAATATTAAGTCTGGAGGCTATATTTCAGAGGAACATCTGGAATGTTAAGTCCGGAGGCTATATTTCAGAGGAACATCTGGAATATTAAGTCTGGAGGCTACATTTCAGAGGAACATCTGGAATATTAAGTCTGGAGGCTACATTTCAGAGGAATATCTGGCATATTAAGTCTGGAGGCTATATTTCAGAGGAATATCTGGCATATTAAGTCTGGAAGTATATTTCAGAGGAACATCTGGAATATTAAGTCTGGAGGCTATATTTCAGAGGAACATCTGGAATATTAAGTCTGGAGGCTATATTTCAGAGGAACATCTGGAATATTAAGTCTGGAAGTATATTTCAGAGGAACATCTGGAATATTAAGTCTGGAGGCTATATTTCAGAGGAACATCTGGAATATTAAGTCTGGCGGCTATATTTCAGAGGAACATCTGGAATATTAAGTCTGGAGGCTATATTTCAGAGGAACATCTGGAATATTAAGTCTGGAGGCTATATTTCAGAGGAATATCTGGCATATTAAGTCTGGAAGTATATTTCAGAGGAACATCTGGAATATTAAGTCTGGAGGCTACATTTCAGAGGAACATCTGGAATATTAAGTCTGGAGGCTATATTTCAGAGGAACATCTGGAATATTAAGTCCAGTTCTAGGCACCACACATTAAGAAGGACATGAGCAAGCTGAAAGGTGTCCAGAGAAGGGTGACCAAGATGGTCAAAGGTCTGGACAAACAGGGTTTTGGAGGAATTACTTAGGGAGCTGGGTATGTTTAACTTGGAGAAGAGAAAACGGAGGGGTGACACGAAACATCCTTCTTTAAAAATCAGTAGGGGTATCATGTAGAAGATGGAGCCAGGTTTTTTTCCTCCTGCTCAAAAGATATTGAATGATGTCCAGAGAAAGGTCACCAAGTTGGCCAAAGGTCTGGAAACCAAGCCTTTGGAGGAATGGCTGAGAGAGTTGGATATGGTTCTTCTGGAGAAGAGAAGACTGAGAGATGACACGACAACTATCTTTAAATATCTGAAAAGAGGTCATGAGTTTGTTTTCCGATGCTCTGAAGACTAGGACACAAGCCAAGGGATTCAAATCACAAGAGATTCTACCTAAACCTGAGGAAGAAGGTTTTGAGTCTTGACTGTAAGAACTATTGGACTGTGGAAATGGGTTGCCTCAAAGGGTGGTGGACTCTCCATCTTTGGAGGTCTTTAAATGGGGGTCAGATGGGCATCTTTCAGGAGCGCTTTAGTTGTCTATTCCTGTATGGCAGAATGTGGTTAGACTAGATCGTCTTTGTGGTCCCTTCCAACTCTATGATTCTTGGGGGTGGTGAGCCCAGGGATTCAAATGACAAGAAAATAGATTCCACCTAAGAACATCTTTATCATAAGAGTTGTTCAACAGTGGAATAGACTTCTCAGAAGATGGTGGGCTTTCCTTCCTTGGAGGTCTCTAAACAGAGGTTGGGTGCGCATCTCTCAGGAGTGCCCAAGTTGTTGTCTATTACTACATGTCAAAGGGTTGGACAATATGGCCTTTGTGGGTCTCTTCCGATTCTATGATTCTTCTGGCAATAAGAAATAAGTGAAATACTTTTTCTGGAAACCTGGAAGGGAAGTCAAGAAAGCCACAGTGTAGCGCAGCAACAGGATTTAGGCCAAAGACATTAGCAGGCAGATTCTACCTGTATATATTATTATTATTAATTCTTATATCTTGTCTCTCTTTTTTAGGTGTTTTTGATGTTCATGGAAAGGAAGAAGACCGGGAAAGGATGGTCACAGACATGATCAAACGCAACGGGAGCCTCTTTCGGTCCTACGGCTGCTATTGTGGAATTGATGGCCTTGGAAGAGGGGAACCCAAGGATTATATTGACGTGTATATTGCATCTTTCCCATTTTTTTGCTAGTTCAGATTTTGAATCAGACGTGATATTTACAACTATCTTGATTTTTTTTTCTCTTAAAGAGGTGGATTTTCTCGTTTCCTTTCCTTTTTAGGTGCTGTCAGCTCCTTAACTGCTGCTATGAGGTTTTAAAGATTTCCAGATGTGATGCCAGAGCCACCAGCTATACTTACGTCTATGACGGTGACAACGTTGAATGCCGTGAGTTTTCTCCTCCTCCTCCTTTCACCTAAGAAATAAATCTAATCTCATACAACTTTTTATAATCTTATACATCTTGGAAGCATATGGGTATTCTCCTCTACTAGATCATTTTTTAAAAAATTGGTTGCAAATTTAGTGGTTATGCTAAGTGTCTGTTATCTCTATATCTCTTCCCTTCACCGTTTCTGGTTTAATTTGTGGTCGGTTTTAAAGTTGTACATTAGTTGTGTTGAATTAATATGATTTCTGTTTGGGGAGAGAGTGTCCGAATTAAATCCAATTGCCCCTCCCAACTAGACCAGATCCTTTGAATCTATAGAAATCTATTTGATAAGTCCACACTTCTATAAGCTGCATTGATTCAATGGATTGAAAATGAGAAGAAAACCAGAGAAGCCATTGGAACTGTATACCACTCTTCCCAAACATTTCAGAAATGAAAACCAGGACATGTTTGGCCAAGCAATATCAGAGTGTGCTAAAAATGGCAAAAATTATAAATTAGGAAGAACTTGCAAGCTAGGAATGGCAGGAGGAGATATATTTGGGCCACCTTTGATAGTCCTTTTTAACAACACCATCCCAGCAAAATTCATTATAATTCATTAGAAGGTAATGGTACTTTTCTCAAGGTATGATCCTTTCATATTTTGAAAGCCTTGCATTACGGGGCATATTGTTCCTATCACCCAATGTTTGGTTTTGTTCTTAACTGGTCCTGGATTATCTCTTTTTCATTTCCTTGGTGTTAATTTCCCCCCTTCTTTCAACAGGTATGGCAAACGATTCCTTGTGGTGTGAAACAAGCGTGTGTAACTGCGACTGGCGCTATTCCACTTGCCTACGGGATTCCCATGGCTTGTTCAATAAAGATTTCGTTCCCTCTGGACCGAGAGATTGTCCTGGAGATGCCCCGTCTCAATGCTCTATGCGGGGAAGCCCTTCATGAGTGCATCCTGTGTTGTTGTTTTCCTGCCTTTTTTGGACTCAAAGTGGCTTACAACAATTAAAAAAAACCTTGTTAAAAATCCATCAGTTACAAAAAGTGTACATATACAGTGGGCCCTTGGCATCTGCCGGTGTTTCATTCCAGGATCCTCTCTGGGAGAATTTGGGGGGGGGGGGGCATTTGGACACAGGGATATTGGCAAAAATAAGAGATTGAGGCCACCAAAATGGGCCCTGGGGCCACATTTCCCCCTATCTCTTTCTTAACTGATAGATAGAAGCATTAAATAGGTAAAGCTGCTAGGACACTCGATTATCTCGAATATGAATGCTCAAAAATAGGTGGAAATAACTCCTTTGTTGAACTGCTGACCCAGACTGTTCTGTCGTTAGTTTAGGGTTAGGGTTAGGGTGAGTTAGTTAGAGTTAGAGTTAGAGTTAGAGTAAGTTAGAGTTAGTGTTAGAATGAGTTAGAGTTAGAGTTAGAGTTAGAGTGAGTTAGAGTTAGAGTTAGAGTTAGAGTTAGAGTGAGTTAGAGTTAGAGTTAGTTAGAGTGAGTTAGAGCTAGGGTTAGAATGAGGAGCTTAACACACCACTAAAAAAAAGCATCTTACCTCTCCCAAATTCAATTCTAATTCAGGCTGCATCCAGATACTATCGCAGGGATTTTGCTGCCAAATCCACCGCCCGAATACAACCCAGGTCCAGCCTGGGTCCCAGGGGTGCTCAGCATGCCTCTTTTCAAAATCTGGAGTTTTCCAACTTAAGAAAATGACTGCCAGAGCACTCCTGGGACCAGGGCTGGACCTGAGGTATATCCGGGCATCAGATTTGGTGGCAAAATCCCTGCAATAGTATCCGGATGCAGCCTGAATTAGAATTGAATTTGGGAGACGTAAGACACCAAGGAGTGATAAGCTCCTCAGTTAGAGTTAGAGTTAGAGTTAGGTGACAGAGACCAAAGTCATGGCAATTCATCACCTCAACAGATCCTTCCCATTTTGGAGTAAAATCCAGAAACAATCCAGTGCCCGACTGACATGGAAAACACCACTGGTTCTGGTATTAGAAGAGAGCAAGGAAGGCCTTCCTTTCCACTTTCTCTCCACTGTCAATACTTTGATGGATCTCTATTGTGGGCCTTGCTTCTAACACTCCAGAGATCGTTCTTGTGCTTTTATGTGTCACCTTTTCCTTCTCATTTCCTTCAACCCACCATCAGCTCTGGATTAACCGGTTCTGCAAGTCGATGGGTCATAGCTCTGGTTTGGAGGCTGAAAATTGCCAGTCCGAGGCCCATCCTCTTCAGGAAGGGATGGGAAAGTCAAAGAGCTTAAAAACCCAGGAGAGTTACTGCCTTTCAGTATCCAAATTTAGTATATCCGTTGCACAAATAAGGTAAACTAATAGGACATGTTCCTTCAAGACATTTGTCAACTTATGGAGACCTGGTGGATTTTGTCCCTGCAGAAAATGCTGTTTTCTGTGCAAAAAAGCCAGCATGCATATTGTTTTCCCCCCATGGAGCAAATAAGTCCTGGGCTGCAAATAAGTCTTCCAAAATTGCTAAGTTGTCAATGACTTTCTTGCAAAGAGGAGGAAAATGGTGATGTCTTGCCCCATACAAGGATATTTATAAAGATTTGCACCTTGCATAGCTGCCCTTTGAGGATGGTCCAGCCCTTGGGTGAACGCCTTAAATCCGTCAAAGAGATCTCAGTGAGAACTGTCAATATTGATATACCCTTTCCTAAGGCCACAGATTAAAAAGTTGCAGAACAATAGCCTAAGTGTGTATATAATGCCGGGAGAGAGAGCGTGTCCCACCCAGAAGCATCTCTAAGCTTATAGTTTCCGGAACTTGCCTCTTGCAAAGAATACTTGCCTTGTTCTTCTTCTTCTTTGAGTGACGGCAGAGAAATGAAGCCTTTGCTTCGAGTCCCTCTGGTTCTCCTCTGCGGTGAGTCCGTCTTCAAAGGGGATAGGGGTGCATCGAGGCATTTAGAGACCTGATTTCATGGAAGTAAGAACTGGGATGCACACAAAGCTTGCAAGATGCAGGTTTGTTGCTGCCGGGTGCCTTCAAGTCCGTTTCTGACATATGGTGATGCTATCATTGGGTTTTCTTGCAAAGATTTAAAGAAAGCTTGCCATGATTGCCTTCCCTGAGGCTGATTTGCAAAGTGTCCCAGTGGGCTTCCATGCCTGAGCAGGGATTCGAACCCAGGTGTCCCAAAATCCCAGTCCAGTATTCACACCATGCTGGCTCTCAAGAGGAATTCAGAGGGAAAAGTTTGCCATGACTGCCATTCTCTAAGGCTGAGAGAGTGCAATTTGCTCAACGTGGCCTATGGGCTTCCATGGCTGAGCAGGGATTCGAACCCTGATCTCCCAGCATCCTAGTCCAGCATTCAAACCATGATGTTTCTCAGCACAAGATACAGGTCCTGGAAAAGATCCTCTTGACCATCCATATCTGGTTTATCTCAGTATAGCTATGCTGGTATAGTGGTTTGAAAGTTGGACTATGACTCTGGAAATCAGGGTTCGGATCCTTCCTTGGCCATGGAAACCCATTGGGTGACCTTGGGCCAGTCACACACTCTCAGCCTTAGAAACCCCCATAATAGGGAAATCGGGAACGCCTTGAAGGCACACAACAACACTAAAGGTATCCTGGAGTTAGGTAGAGCAAACAATTGGCAGCGATGTGCGTAGTGCCCGTGTGTGCCAAGGACCATACCTTGCACAAAGTTCGAAAGAACACAAACGTTTGCACAACGGGATTCGTGCCAATCTAAGGCACCATGGGAACCTGGCTTTATTCCTCCATAGTTTCCATCCTTGCCTATGGCTACAAGCCAACAGATTTTTAGATTTTGGAGTATTTCGGATTTTGGAATTCTGGATAAGGGAGACTCAACTTGTAACCCATGATTCGGTTACTGATGAGATATTCAACACAATTTATTTTATACACAGTATTTTAAATAATTTTGTGCATGAAATGAGGTTTCGTCGGAAAGCAAAGGTATCACCCAGCTATCCATGTGCACAATTTTGGGATATTTTGGGATCCCAGATAAAGGAGACTCAACCTGTATTTTCTACTGGGATGTTCAACAGCCCTTCTCAATTTTTTCCCCCAGTTCTCCCAGTAGCGAGCGGCAACTTGATCCAGTTTGCCGATATGGTCCGACAGGTGACCGGCAAGCTCCCTTCTCTGTTTTATAATGGTTATGGATGCTATTGTGGATTGGGAGGATGGAAGCAGCCCCGGGATGAAACCGATTGGTAAGTCAGGATGCAAAAACCTAAAAACGGAGGCTTTGTGAGTGGCTCCAATGTCATCAAGCTTTGGGTTTTAGCCTGGACCTTAAAGGAAAACCTTAGAAATCCAAAGATATAGCTGTGTTTGTCTGTAGAATCAGCATGTAGAGAGATCTTTTAGCATTTTTGAGATTCATGAAAAGAAAGAAGTTGGCAGCATGAGCTTTCGTAGACCTCAGTCTACTTCCTCAGATGCATTTGGTTACTATGATCATGATCATCATCATCATTCAAAGATAATAGACTTAAGCCTTGGAAAGCTCATGCTGCCACTTCTTTCTTTTGATGAGTCTCAAAGGCGCTCCAAGATCTCGCTACATACTTAGAAATCCACTTATTTGTTCATTGATTTATTCCATCTATATGCCACCGTTCTCTCAAGCGGAAACCAGATCAGCTAAAAACCTAGGAAGGCTACAATGATCCTTCTGTGCATCAGAAAGCAATTCTAGGTTAGAAATCGTGAAACAATTCTAGCAAAAACACAACATTTCAACACATTAAATACATCGTTGTTGTTGTGTGCCTTCAAGTCGTTTCCGACCGATGGCGATCCTAAGGCAAGGCTACATTTTCTTGACAAGAGTTTGCTCAGGTGAGGTTTGCCATTGCCTTAGGGGCTGAGAGTGTGTGACTCACCCAAGGTCACCCAGTGGGTTTATACGCCTGAGCCGGGATTGAACCCTGGTCTCCAGAGTCCTAGTCCAACGCTCAAACCACAAAGCATTACTTTCCTACATTAAAAGACCCTTCAGACCTGCCTAAATAAAAAGATCTTTTTGCCTGTTAGCAAACAGAGAGCAGAGAAGGAGCCAAGCAAGCCTCCCATGGAAGGGAAGGCCGCGATTTGGGAACCACCACCGAGAAGGCCCTCCCTCTTTATTTCCAAATTTGAAGCCGTATGGAATAGCCGTTTGCTCTTTTTTATTACCTACAGATCCAAATCTTGTCCTCAGGTGCTGCCATGCCCACGACTGCTGCTACGGACGGATGTCATCCCTTGGCTGCGACCCCAAAATGGAGATTTATTCCTACTATGTCCAGGAGCGCAACATCTTTTGCGGTATGTGAGAATACTGATATTGATATAGATATAGATATAGATGGGGAGGTTTGGTGAGTTTGATGCTGTGGGTATTTGGACATGCAGAGCCAGGAAGGAAGTAGTTATACAGCCAGCTCTGAGATGGGAAGGAACTAGTTACAAAGCTAGATCTGAGATGGAAAGGAACTAGTTACAAAGCCAGATCTGAGATGGAAAGGAACTAGTTACAAAGCCAGATCTGAGATGGAAAGGAACTAGTTACAAAGCCAGATCTGAGATGGAAAGGAACTAGTTACAAAACCAGATCTGAGATAGGGAAATGACTAGTTACAAAGCCAGATCTGAGATGGGAAGGAACTAGTTACAAAGCCAGATCTGAGATGGAAAGGAACTAGTTACAAAGCCAGATCTGAGATAGGGAAATGACTAGTTACAAAGCCAGATCTGAGATGGGAAGGAACTAGTTACAAAGCCAGATCTGAGATGGGAAGGAACTAGTTATAAAGGCAGATCTGAGATGGGAAGGAACTAATTACAAAGCCAGATCTGAGATGGGAAGGAACTAGTTACAAAGCCAGATCTGAGATGGGAAGGAACTAGTTATAAAGGCAGATCTGAGATGGGAAGGAACTAGTTATAAAGACAGCTTTGAGATGGGAAGGAACTAGTTACAAAGCCAGATTTGAGATGGGAAGGAACTAACTATAAAGCCAGATCTGAGATAGGGAAAGAACTAGTTACAAAGTTAGATCTGAGATAGAAAGGAACTAACTATAAAGCCAGATCTGAGATGGCAAGGAACTAGTTACAAAGCCAGATCTGAGATGGGAAGGAACTAGTTACAAAGCCAGGTTTGAGATGGGAAGGAACTAGTCATACAGACAGCTTTGAGATGGGAAGGAACTAGTTACAAAGCCAGCTCTGAGATGGGAAGGAACTTGTTACGAACCATTAATTGGAATGAATTCCTTATAACAGAACTATGACTTGGATGGGAGACCGCCAAGGAATAGCGAGGCTAAATTTCAGAGGAAGGAAATGGCAAACCAGCTCTTGACTCTTCTTTCCCTATAAGCAAAACCTCCGAAATGCATAGGGTTGCCATGGGTCACCTTCCATACACATACGCACTACCAAGTTACACCACAATGACAACTGGAGAAAATTAAATAAATTGCCATTTGCCATGAAATAAAAAGTGTGAATCCCAGGAGCTTATATATACGGATGTCGCCATGGCAGTTAGTGTGGAATACAGCACTCCAATTGCTATATATGTATATATGTATGTGTGTGTGTGTATATGTGTGCGTGTGTATATATCTATATATATATATATGTATAATGTGTGAACCCATCCAACCCTTGGCCTTTTCTTCTTGTTCTTCCAGGTGGGGAAACCATGTGCCAGAGGATGATCTGCGAATGTGACAAAGCCGCCAGCCTCTGTTTCCGCACGGCTGCTTTTAGCATCAGAAACATCTATTTCCCAAACATCCTCTGCAGGGGTGCAACACCCCCTTGCTAGGATCCTAGCCTCAGCCTCCCTTCCAAGGGCCCTGCTCTACGTTTCCCATCTCTCCCAGGGACACATCTTCCTTAGGCCAACCAAAACACCCATGAGACTGAAAGAGGGATGCAAGAAATCTATGGAGCCATAGACACACTGCCCCAATAGTGAGAGCACTATGTCTCCCACTCCAGCTGCCATGGCTCTTGCCATTGAGGGAAGGGGCACTTAAAATCCCCACCTTCTGCCTTGCTGAACTACAAATCCCAGGACTCCAGAAGATGCTGCCATGGCAGATAGCCGCGAATACATCACTCATATATATATATATATATATATATATATATGGAAGCTTAAGTGGCAGTTAGTGTGGAATATAACACACACGCACATGATAATAATAATAATAATAATAATAATAATAATAATAATAATAATAATAATAATAATAATAATAATAATAATAATAATAATAAATTTAAAAAGGATTTTTAATGACCTGACTGCCATTTTGGCTCATTTTAGAGGAGATTTTAACAATTATTTCTGATTTTTTGGTGGTATAGGGAGCTTTGGAGGCTCAGGAGAATAAAACCACTTCAGCCTGGGCACTTTATATAAATGCAGCTTGGATATTTATTTTATAAAACTGCTTCTAGCTTTATTATGCTGCTGCCTGCAGAAATGTGGCGCCTGCAACTCTCCCTGTGGCCACCGGGTGGCACTGTGACACTGTTTTCCCCAAAGGCTGTACAAGGGTGACATCTGGTGGCCATTCTCTGTCATTGCAGATAAGGAATAAAATACAGATATATATATTGAATGCAAGAGTTTTTCCTGGAATCTCTTCCGAAAGTGCAATTATGAGACCTTCTGTAAAATGCTGAGCCTTCATCGTTTATTATTTTATTCATATCCCTCCTTCCTTCTGAATTGTGGTCCAAAACAACTAGCAACAGGGCTAGAATAAAGATGGATGTCACTTAAACAGGGCATGAGTCAATCCTTGAGAATCCTGGGATTTGTAGCTCCAGGGAGGACCATTGCACTCTATCAGGGGAAATTCCAAGGACCCCTCAAGCAAACTAGAAACCCCAGGAATCCAAAGGATGGGGCCATGGCAGAGAAAGTGGGATTAAAGTGCCTTCTTGGCCCTCCGCTGTACTAGCATTGCACTCTGTCAAATAATAATAACAATAATAACAATAATAATAGTCATGATCATAATAATCCAGATTAAAGTGCTTTCTTGGCCCTCTGCTGTACTAGCATTGCACTCTGTCGAATAATAATAATAATAATAATAATAATAATAATAATAATAATAATTTTTAAAAGGATTTTTAATGACCTGACTGCCATTTTGGCTCATTTTGGAGGAGATTTTAACAATTATTTCTGATTTTTGGGTGGTATAGGGAGCTTTGGAGGCTCAGGAGAATAAAACCACTGAAGCCTGGGCATTTTATATAAATACAGCTTGGATATTTATGTTATAAAACTGCTTCCAGCTTAAAGCTGCTGCCTGCAGAAATGTGGCTCCTGCAACTCTCCCTGTGGCCACCGGGTGGCACTGTGACACTGTTTTCCCTTAAGGCTGTACAAGGGTGACATCTGGTGGCCATTCTCTGTCATTGCAGATAAGGAATAAAAATATAGATATAGATAGGCTTTCATGGCCGGCATCCATAGTTTTTTTTGTGGGTTTTTTCCGGCTGTGTGGCCATGTTCTGAAAGAGTTTCTTTCTGACGTTTCGCCAGCATCTGTGGCTGGCATCTTCAGAGAAAAAAGAACATGACGACATAAGTAATGTGTTGTTGTTTTTCTCTGAAGATGCCAGCCACAGATGCTGGCGAAACGTCAGAAAGAAACTCTTTCAGAACATGGCCACACAGCCGGAAAAAACCCACAAAAAAAACTATGGATATAGATATATTGAATGCAAGAGTTTTTCCTGGAATCTCTCCAGAAAGTGCAATTATGAGACCTTCTGTAAAATGCTGAGCCTTCATCGTTTATTATTTTATTCATATCCCTCCTTCCTTCTGAATTGTGGTCCAAAACAACTTGCAACAGGGCTAGAATAAAGATGGAGGTCACTTAAACAGGGCATGAGTCAATCCTTGTGAATCCTGGGAATTGTAGCTCCAGGGAGTACCATTGCAGTCTATCAGGGGAAATTCCAAGGACCCCTCAAGCAAACTAGAAATCCCAGGAATCCAAAGGATGGGGCCATGGCAGAGAAAGTGGGATTAAAGTGCTTTCTTCTTGGCCCTCTGCCATATTAGCATTTCACTCGGAATAATAATAATAATAATAATAATAATAACCTTAATAATAATAATAATAATAATAATAATAATAATAATAATAATGATCACTATAATCATGATCATAATAATCATAATAATCATAATAATGAATTTAAAAAGGATTTTTAATGACCTGACTGCCATTTTGGCTCATTTTAGAGGAGATTTTAACAATTATTTCTGATTTTTCGGTGGTACAGGGCGCTTTGGAAGCTCAGGAGAAGAAAAACACTTCAGCCTGGGCACTTTATATAAATACAGCTTGGATATTTATTTTATAAAACTGCTTCTAGCTTAAAGCTGCTGCCTGCAGAAATGTGGCGCCTGCAACTCTCCCTGTGGCCACCGGGTGGCACTGTGGCATTGTTTTCCCCAAAGGCTGTACAAGGGTGACATCTGGTGGCCATTCTGTGTCATTACAGGCAAGAAATAAAAATATAGATATAGATATATTGAATGCAAGAGTTTTTCCTGGAATCTCTCCAGAAAGTGCAATTATGAGACCTTCTGTAAAATGCTGAGCCTTCATCGTTTATTATTTTATTCATATCCCTCCTTCCTTCTGAATTGTGGTCCAAAACAACTTGCAACAGGGCTAGAATAAAGATGGAGGTCACTTAAACAGGGCATGAGTCAATCCTTGTGAATCCTGGGATTTGTAGCTCCAGGGAGGACCATTGCACTTACAAAAAGAATAAATATCTCACAGCCTCTGCCTTGTATTGGACTGATCTTAATGAGATTTCAGTAGAGGAGTCGCCTTGGCTCCCAAAATCCTTTTCAAATTTATTATTATTATTATTATTATTATTATTATTATTATGACATAAAAGCCAGTGGTTAAAAAGAGCAGGTGGTAAACTGGTAAAAAACTGGTGCTAAAAAGATAAGAAAGCAAAGAGGTTGCATGCATCTCGCTCTGGGTCAGGAATGGGGGGCACTTTCACTGCCATGGCCCCATCCTTTCGATTAATGGGGTTTCTAGTTCGGTTGAGGGGTACTTGGAAGTTTGCTACTCCCTAGAACTACAAGTTTGGTACTCCCTGGAACTACAATTCCCAGGATTTGCAAGGATATTCTCATACACATTGCGTCCGCAGAGGGGCAGGATAAAATTATTATTATTATTATTATTATTATTATTATTATTATTATTATTATTATTATTATTATTATTATTATTATTATTATTATCATACACCATGAAAGTGACATCCGTCTTTATTCTAGCCCTGTTGCAAGTTGTTTTGGGCCACAATTCAGAAGGAAGGAGGGATAGGAATAAAATAATAAAGGATGAAGGCTCAGCATTTTACAGAAGGTCTCATAATTGCACTTTCTGGAGAGATTCCAGGAAAAACTCTTGCATTCAATATATATATCTGTATTTTATTCCTTATCTGCAATGACAGAGAATGGCCACCAGATGTCACCCTTGTACAGCCTTTGGGGAAAACAGTGCCACAGTGCCACCCGGTGGCCACAGGGAGAGTTGCAGGCGCCACATTTCTGCAGGCAGCAGCTTTAAGCTAGAAGCAGTTTTATAAAATAAATATCCAAGCTGTATTTATATAAAGTGCCCAGGCTGAAGTGGTTTTATTCTCCTGAGCTTCCAAAGCTCCCTATACCACCAAAAAATCAGAAATAATTGTTAAAATCCCCTCCAAAATGAGCCAAAATGGCAGTCAGGTCATTAAAAATCCTTTTTAAATTCATGATTATGATTATTATGATTATTATGATCATGATTATAGTGATTATTATTATTATTATTATTAAGGTTATTATTATTATTATTAGTCCGAGTGAAATGCTAATACGGCAGAGGGCCAAGAAGAAGGCTCTTTAATCCCACTTTCCCTGCCATGGCCCCATCCTTTGGATTCCTGGGGTTTCTAGTTTGCTTGAGGGGTCCTTTGAATTTCCCCTGATAGAGTGCAATGGTACTCCCTGGTGCTACAAATCCCAAGATTGACAAGGATTGACTCATGCCCTGTTTAAGTGGCATCCATCTTTATTCTAGCCCTGTTGCAAGTTGTTTTGGACCACAATTCAGAAGGAAGGAGGGATATGAATAAAATAATAAACGATGAAGGCTCAGCATTTTACAGAAGGTCTCATAATTGCACTTTCTGGAGAGATTCCAGGAAAAACTCTTGCATTCAATATATCTATATCTATATTTTTATTCCTTATCTGCAATGACAAAGAATGGCCACAGGGTGGCACTATGACATTGTTTGCCCTGAAGGCTGTACAAGGGTGACATCTGGTGGCCATTCTGTGTCATTGCAGATAAGGAATCAAAATATAGAAATAGATATATTGAATGCAAGAGTTTTTCCTGGAATCTCTTCAGAAAGTGCAATTATGAGACCTTCTGTAAAATGCTGAGCCTTCATCGTTTATTATTTTATTCATATCCCTCCTTCCTTCTGAATTGTGGCCCAAAACAACTTGCAACAGGGCTAGAATAAAGATGGATGCCACTTAAACAGGGCATGAGTCAATCCTTGTGAATCCTGGGAATTGTAGCACCATTGCACTCTATCAGGGGAAATTCCAAGGACCCCTCAACCAAACTAGAAACCCCAGGAACCCAAAGGATGGGGCCATGGCAGAGAAAGTGGGATTAAAGCGCCTTCTTGGCCCTCCGCTGTATTAGCATTGCACTCTGTCAAATAATAATAATAATAATAATAGTCATGATCATAATAATCCAGATTAAAGTGCTTTCTTGGCCCTCTGCTGTACTAGCATTGCACTCTGTCGAATAATAATAATAATAATAATAATAATAATAATTTTTAAAAGGATTTTTAATGACCTGACTGCCATTTTGGCTCATTTTGGAGGAGATTTTAACAATTATTTCTGATTTTTGGGTGGTATAGGGAGCTTTGGAAGCTCAGGAGAAGAAAACCACTGAATCCTGGGCACTTTATATAAATACAGCTTGGATATTTCTTTTATAAAACTGCTTCTAGCTTAAAGCTGCTGCCTGCAGAAATGTGGCGCCTGCAACTCTCCCTGTGGCCACCGGGTGGCACTGTGACACTGTTTTCCCCAAAGGCTGTACAAGGGTGACATCTGGTGGCCATTCTCTGTCATTACAGGCAAGGAATAAAAATATAGAATATAGATAGATATATTGAATGCAAGAGTTTTTCCTGGAATATCTCCAGAAAGTGCAATTGTGAGACCTTCTGTAAAATGCTGAGCCTTCATCCTTTATTATTTTATTCATAATAAAAGCTATAAGTGGTTTTATAAAATAAATATCCAAGCTGTATTTATATAAAGTGCCCAGGCTGCAGTGTTTTTCTTCTCCTGAGCTTCCAAAGCTCTCTATACCACCCAAAAATCAGAAATAATTGTTAAAATCTCCTCCAAAATGAACCTTAAATGGGAATCCTTTTTAAATTTATCATTATGATCATTATGATCATTATAATGATGATTAAAATTACTATTATTATACCGAGTGAAATGCTAATACGGCAGAGGGCCAAGAAGGCACTTTAATCTGATTATTAGGATCATGATTATTGTTGTTGTTGTTGTTGTTGTTATTATTATTATTATTATTAGAGTGCAATGCTAATACGGCAGAGGGCCAAGAAGGCACTTTAATCCCACTTTCTCTGCCATGGCCCCATCCTTTGGGTTCCTGGGGTTTCTAGTTTGCTTGAGGGGTCCTTGGAATTTCCCCTGATAGAGTGCAATGGTACTCCCTGGAGCTACAAATCCCAGGATTCACAAGGATTGACTCATGCCCTGTTTAAGTGACATCCATCTTTATTCTAGCCCTGTTGCAAGTTGTTTTGGGCCACAATTCAGAAGGAAGGAGGGATATGAATAAAATAATAAACGAAGAAGGCTCAGCATTTTACAGAAGGTCTCATAATTGCACTTTCGGAAGAGATTCCAGGAAAAACTCTTGCATTCAATATATCTATCTATATTCTATATTTTTATTCCTTATCTGTAATGACAGAGAATGGCCACCAGATGTCACCCTTGTACAGCCTTTGGGGAAAACAGTGTCACAGTGCCACCCGGTGGCCACAGGGAGAGTTGCAGGCGCCACATTTCTGCAGGCAGCAGCTTTAAGCTAGAAGCTGTTTTATAAAATAAATATCCAAGCTGTATTTATATAAAATGCCCAGGATTCAGTGGTTTTGTTCTCCTGACCCTCCAAAGCTCCCTATACCAGCAAAAAATCAGAAATAATTGTTAAAATCTCCTCCAAAATGAGC
The DNA here is from genome assembly GCA_026167975.1 of Phrynosoma blainvillii. NCBI lineage: Eukaryota > Metazoa > Chordata > Lepidosauria > Squamata > Phrynosomatidae > Phrynosoma > Phrynosoma blainvillii. The sequence goes on from JANUYF010000015.1 coordinate 4,771,241, forward strand.
CAAAATGGCACTCAGGTCACTTTGGGCATACCAAAACGCACTCGGGTGCGAGGTGGGGAAATGCCCTCCATTCCTGGCACAGGGCTAGATAGATGCACCCTCCTTGCTTTCTTATCTTTTTACCCCCAGTTTTTATGTCATAATAATAATAGTAATAATAATAATAAGCATCATAGCAGTTTCAGAAGATCCCTCTTTTCCTGGGGCCTTCAGTGATGATGTTAGGCCATCTTGGGGTCTTTTTTGCAATGATGAGGGCCACCGGAGTGTCCCATGAACACAAATCCGTAAAGTCAGGTAATGGAGCCTGAGATGAGGGATCTTGGCTGATCTTTCTAGGTTCTGCTTAAAATTTATGGTCCGAATCATCACCGCAAAGTGGAGACCAATGGGGCAAAAGCGAGCCGTGGCCGATTTGGGCCATTAATTTGGGAGGAAGGCCAGGGACTCTAAAGAGGGCTGGAGAGCCCCAAAGAGCCACTGGGTCCCTTCGTAAATCCAAGAGGAAAGGTGGATCCGCCATGAAGAGCAACCTGGGCCTGATGGTGATGCTATGGAGGCTGGCCTGGATTAACGCTGATGATATGGAAGACAGTAAGGAAGGAGAAAGTCAGAGAGGAGACAGCAAAGAATGCACCGGTCCCAAACCAGGCTTCCTGACTTGCAGCCTTTTGGATCTTTTTTGGGCTTGGGAGGCAAACTTGCGGGAAAAAATCAAAAGTTAGAATCAGGGACTAGCTGCCCTGATTTGTTTCCAAAAGATGAATTAGGTCCCATCTTTTTGGCCCCATTCAGATCCGACCCATTGGCAGATAAAGGGGGCAAGGCATCCGTGTCGGTGGGGCGATGGGGGGATCGGTTCCAGGGTTTGGAGAGCCTTCAGGGATCTCCCCAAAGTGTTGAAGCCATTCAAGGAGAGAGATCAGCGCCTTGGAAAGCCCAGATCAAGACCTGCCCTGGATTCTCTGGCCCAAAGATAGCCTCCATTGATCTGAGCCATTTCAGAGCCAGCTCTGCATCCAGATTCAGAAATCCAGAAGCCCAAGGGTTGTGTGTCTCTTGATGGAGAAGACTGGCCAAGAAGCAGAGCCAAAATGCCCCAATTTTAAGGCCGTTTGAGGCCACCGCGATCCCGTTGTAGAAGGGAGACGTTGAGGGTCTTCGTCCGCAAGAGCGTTGATGGAAAATGGCCATGGGTCGAAGAATTGTATTGGAAATTTGGACCTTGATCCCAATGGCGTAACCTTCTTGGGAGAAAGGCAGGATAGCCATGCAATGAATAAAGACAAAAAAAGAATAAATATCTCACAGCCTCTGCCTTGTATTGGACTGATCTTAATGAGATTTCAGTAGAGGAGTCGCCTTGGCTCCCAAAATCCTTTTCAAATTTATTATTATTATTATTACTATTATTACATAAAAGCCAGTGGTTAAAAAGAGCAGGTGGTAAACTGGTAAAAAACTGGTGGTAAAAGGATAAGAAAGCAAAGAGGTTGCATGCATCTCGCTCTGGGTCAGGAATGGGGGGCACTTTCACTGCCATGGCCCCATCCTTTCGATTAATGGGGTTTCTAGTTCGGTTGAGGGGTACTTGGAAGTTTGCTACTCCCTGGAACTACAATTCCCAGGATTTGCAAGGATATTCTCATACACAAGTTGTAAGCTGCTCCGATTGCGTCCGCAGAGGGGCAGGATAATAATAATAATAATAATAATAATAATAATAATAATAATAATAATAATAATAATAATAATAATAATAATAATAATAATAATAATAATAATAATAATAATATACACCATGAAAGTGACCTCCATCTTTATTCTAGCCCTGTTGCAAGTTGTTTTGGGCCACAATTCAGAAGGAAGGAGGGATAGGAATAAAATAATAAAGGATGAAGGCTCAGCATTTTACAGAAGGTCTCATAATTGCACTTTCGGAAGAGATTCCAGGAAAAACTCTTGCATTCAATATATCTATATCTATATTTTTATTCCTTGTCTGTAATGACAGAGAATGGCCACCAGATGTCACCCTTGTACAGCCTTTGGGGAAAACAGTGTCACAGTGCCACCCGGTGGCCACAGGGAGAGTTGCAGGCGCCACATTTCTGCAGGCAGCAGCTTTAAGCTAGAAGCAGTTTTATAAAATAAATATCCAAGCTGTATTTATACAAAATGCCCAGGATTCAGTGTTTTTCTTCTCCTGAGCCTCCAAAGTTCCCTATACCACCCAAAAATCAGAAATAATTGTTAAAATCTCCTCCAAAATGAGCCAAAATGGCAGTCAGGTCATTAAAAATCCTTTTTAAATTTTTTATTATTATTATTATTATTATTATTATTATTATTATTATTATTATTATTATCATGTGCGTGTGTATTATATTCCACACTAACTGCCACTTAAACTTCCACATATATATATATATATATATATATGAGTGATGCATTCGTGGCTATCTGCCATGGCAGCATCTTCTGGACTCGTGGGATTTGTAGTTCAGCAAGGCAGAAGGTGAGGATTCTAAGTGCCCCTTCCCTCAATGGCAAAAGCCATGGCAGCTGAAGTGGGAGACATAGTGCTCTCTCTATCGGGGCAGTGTGTCTACGGCTCCTTGAAAACTTGCAGCTGTCTCTCATTTTTGGTTGGCCTAAGGAAGATGTGTCCCTGGTAGAGATGGGAAACATAGAGCAGGGCCCTTGGAAGGGAGGCTGAGGCCATCCATGCCAAAGGGCATAGGATCCTAGCAAGGGGAAGTTTGGGAAATGGATGCTTCTGATGCTAAAGCAATTCCACTGCTTTGGACCACAATTCAGAAGGAAGCTACAATTCCCAGGATTCACAAGGATTGACTCATGCCCTGTTCAAGTGATATCCATCTTTATTCCAGCCCTGTTGCAAGTTGTTTTGGGCCAGAATTAAGAAGGAAGGAGGGATATGAATAAAATAATAAAGGATGAAGGCTCAGCCTTTTACAGAAGGTCTCATAATTGTTTCTTCTGCACAAATTCCAGGAAAAACTCTTGCATTCAATAGATCTATCTGTATTTTTATTCCTTAGCTGTAATGACAGAGAATGGCCACCAGATGTCACCCTTGTACAGCCTTTGGGGAAAACAGTGTCACAGTGCCACCCGGTGGCCACAGGGAGAGTTGCAGGCGCCACATTTCTGCAGGCAGCAGCTTTAAGCTAGAAGCAGTTTTATAACATAAATATCCAAGCTGTATTTATATAAAGTGCCCAGGATTCAGTGGTTTTATTCTCCTGAGCCTCCAAAGCTCCCTATACCACCAAAAAATCAGAAATAATTGTTAAAATCTCCTCCAAAATGAGCCAAAATGGCAGTCAGGTCATTAAAAATCCTTTTTAAATTTAGGATTATGATTTATTATTATTATTATTATTATTATTATTATTATTATTATTATTATTATTATTAGACAGAGTGCAATGCTAGTAGGGCAGAGGGCCAAGAAGAAGGCTCTTTAATCCCACTTTCTCTGCCATGGCCCCATCCTTTGGATTCCTGGGGTTTCTAGTTTGCTTGAGGGGTCCTTGGAATTTCCCCTGATAGAGTGCAATGGTACTCCCTGGTGCTACAATTCCCAGGATTCACAAGGATTGACTCATGCCCTGTTTAAGTGACCTCCATCTTTATTCCAGCCCTGTTGCAAGTTGTTTTGGACCACAATTCAGAAGGAAGGAGGGATAGGAATAAAATAATAAAGGATGAAGGCTCAGCATTTTACAGAAGGTCTCATAATTGCATTTTCTGAAGAGATTCCAGGAAAAACTCTCGCATTCAATAGATCTATCTGTATTTTTATTCCTTGCCTGTAATGACACAGAATGGCCACCAGATGTCACCCTTGTACAGCCTTTGGGGAAAACAGTGTCACAGTGCCACCCGGTGGCCACAGGGAGAGTTGCAGGCGCCACATTTCTGCAGGCAGCAGCTTTAAGCTAGAAGCAGTTTTATAAAAGAAATATCCAAGCTGCCTTTATATAAAGTGCCCAGGCTGAAGTGGTTTTATTCTCCTGAGCCTCCAAAGTTCCCTATACCACCCAAAAATCAGAAATAATTGTTAAAATCTCCTCCAAAATGAGCCAAAATGGCAGTCAGGTCATTAAAAATCCTTTTAAAAATTATTATTATTATTATTATTATTATTCGACAGAGTGCAATGCTAGTACAGCAGAGGGCCAAGAAAGCACTTTAATCTGGATTATTATGATCATGACTATTATTATTGTTATTATTGTTATTATTATTTGACAGAGTGCAATGCTAATACAGCGGAGGGCCAAGAAGGCACTTTAATCCCACTTTCTCTGCCATGGCCCCATCCTTTGGATTCCTGGGGTTTCTAGTTTGCTTGAGGGGTCCTTGGAATTTCCCCTGATAAAGTGCAATGGTCCTCCCTGGAGCTACAATTCCCAGGATTCACAAGGATTGACTCATGCCCTGTTTAAGTGGCATCCATCTTTATTCTAGCCCTGTTGCAAGTTGTTTTGGGCCACAATTCAGAAGGAAGGAAGGATATGAATAAAATAATAAACGATGAAGGCTCAGCATTTTACAGAAGGTCTCATAATTGCACTTTCGGAAGAGATTCCAGGAAAAACTCTTGCATTCAATATATCTATCTATATTTTATTCCTTATCTGCAATGACACAGAATGGCCACCAGATGTCACCCTTGTACAGCCTTTGGGGAAAACAATGTCACAGTGCCACCCGGTGGCCATTCTTTGTCATTGCAGATAAGGAATAAAAATAGAGATAGATAGATTGAATGCAAGAGCTTTTCCTGGAATCTCTCCAGAAAGTGCAATTATGAGACCTTCTGTAAAATGCTCAGCCTCCATCCTTTATTATTTTATTCATATCCTTCCTTCCTTCTGAATTGTGGCCCAAAACAACTTGCAACAGGGCTAGAATAAAGATGGATGCCACTTAAACAGGGCATTCATGAGTCAATCCTTGTGAATCCTGGGAATTGTAGCTCCAGGGAGGACCATTGCACTCTATCAGGGGAAATTCCAAGGACCCCTCAAGCAAACTAGAAAGCCCAGGAATCCAAAGGATGGGGCCATGGCAGAGAAAGTGGGATTAAAGCGCCTCCTTCTTGGCCCTCTGCCCTCTCTCTTACTCTCTGGGCTCAATATCTGGGCCTGGGCCGAAGACCTTGGTCTCCAAAGGCGTCCTCCAAGGCTCAGGCCCTAAACCACGTTGGCTCTTGATGGAGAAGACTGGCCAAGACTCAGAGAAGATATCCTCCCATTCCAATCCTCTTCTCCCCTTTTTGACCCACAGGAACATCTCCCAGGATCCCGCGGGAGAAGATTGGCGATGGTTCACGCCTTTCTTGAGTGCAGAAGGGGTGGGATATAATTATTATTATTATTATTATTAATTATTATTATTATGCGTTGATGGAAAATGGCAGTGGGTCAAAAAAGGGGCCTTTTAATGCGGACGTCGACCCCATTGCCGCCTCCTGTCCGCCTTGTAGACCGAAGTGGACCTGGAAGGCCTCTAGGCCCCGCTGAGGCTCCTCTGGTCCTCCTCTCTCCCTTTGGGCTGAGACAGTGTCTCCCTTGCCTTGCCTTGCCTTCTCCATCAGGGACCATCCGCCCTCCATCCCTCGCTATCCCCGGCCTTGGTCCCCGCTTTCTTTTCCCACGCCAGCCTCTAGATCCCTCCTTGGAGGAGAGGAAGGATAGCAATGCAATAAATAAAGACCAAATCAATATCAGTATCAATCAATCAATCAATATCAATAAATAAATAAAGACAAAAGAATAAATATCTCACAATCGCTGTCTTGAATTGGACTGATCCTAATGAGAATTCGGGGAGAAGAGCAGGCTTGGTTCCCAATTGTCCTTTTTAAATTTATTATTATTATTATTATTATTATTAGGCTATAAACACTGGTGGGTGAAAAGTGCAGGGAAAGATAAAAAAAGCAGGGAGGGTGCATTGATCTAGCTCTGTGCCAATTATGATCATTATTATTATTATTATTATTAGTCTGAGTGAAATGCTAATACGGCAGAGGGCAAAGAAAGCACTTTAATCTGATTATTAGGATCATTATTATTGTTGTTATTATTATTATTATTATTTATTATTATTAGAGTGCAATGCTAGTAGGGCAGAGGGCCAAGAAGAAGGCTCTTTAATCCCACTTTCTCTGCCATGGCCCCATCCTTTGGATTCCTGGGGTTTCTAGTTTGCTTGAGGGGTCCTTGGAATTTCCCCTGATAGAGTGCAATGGTCCTCCCTGGAGCTACAATTCCCAGGATTCACAAGGATTGACTCATGCCCTGTTTAAGTGGCATCCATCTTTATTCTAGCCCTGCTGCAAGTTGTTTTGGGCCACAATTCAGAAGGAAGGAGGGATATGAATAAAATAATAAACGATGAAGGCTCAGCATTTTACAGAAGGTCTCATAATTGCACTTTCGGAAGAGATTCCAGGAAAAACTCTTGCATTCAATCTATCTATATCTATAGTTTTTTTTTGTGGGTTTTTTCCGGCTGTGTGGCCATGTTCTGAAAGAGTTTCTTTCTGACGTTTCGCCAGCATCTGTGGCTAGCATCTTCAGAGAAAAACAACAACACATTACTTATGTCGTCATGTTCTTTTTTCTCTGAAGATGCTAGCCACAGATGCTGGCGAAACGTCAGAAAGAAACTCTTTCAGAACATGGCCACACAGCCGGAAAAAACCCACAAAAAAAAACTATGGATGCCGGCCATGAAAGCCTATCTATATCTATATTTTTATTCCTTATCTGCAATGACACAGAATGGCCACCAGATGTCACCCTTGTACAGCCTTTGGGGAAAACAGTGTCGCAGTGCCACCCGGTGGCCACAGGGAGAGTTGCAGGCGCCACATTTCTGCAGGCAGCAGCTTTAAGCTAGAAGGAGTTTTATAAAATAAATATCCAAGCTGTATTTATATAAAGAGCCCAGGATTCAGTGGTTTTCTTCTCCTGAGCTTCCAAAGCTCCCTATACCACCCAAAAATCAGAAATAATTGTTAAAATCTCCTCCAAAATGAGCCAAAATGGCAGTCAGGTCATTAAAAATCCTTTTAAAAATTATTATTATTATTATTATTATTATTATTATTCGACAGAGTGCAATGCTAGTACAGCAGAGGGCCAAGAAAGCACTTTAATCTGGATTATTATGATCATGACTATTATTATTGTTATTATTGTTATTATTATTTGACAGAGTGCTATGCTAGTACAGCAGAGGGCCAAGAAAGCACTTTAATCCCACTTTCTCTGCCATGGCCTCATCCTTTGGATTCCTGGGGTTTCTAGTTTGCTTGAGGGGTCCTTGGAATTTCCCCTGATAGAGTGCAATGGTACTCCCTGGAGCTACAATTCCCAGGATTCGCAAGGATTGACTCATGCCCTGTTTAAGTGACCTCCATCTTTATTCTAGCTCTGTTGCAAGTTGTTTTGGGCCACAATTCAGAAGGAAGGAGGGATATGAATAAAATAATAAACGATGAAGGCTCAGCATTTTACAGAAGGTCTCATAATTGCACTTTCTGGAGAGATTCCAGGAAAAACTCTTGCATTCAATATATCTATCTGTATTTTATTCCTTATCTGTAATGACAAAGAATGGCCACCGGGTGGCACTATGACATTGTTTGCCCTGAAGGCTGTACAAGGGTGACATCTGGTGGCCATTCTCTGTCATTGCAGATAAGGAATAAAAATATAGATAGATAGATTGAATGCAAGAGTTTTTCCTGGAATCTCTTCAGAAAGTGCAATTATGAGACCTTCTGTAAAATGCTGAGCCTTCATCGTTTATTATTTTATTCATATCCCTCCTTCCTTCTGAATTGTGGCCCAAAACAACTTGCAACAGAGCTAGAATAAAGATGGATGCCACTTAAACAGGGCATGAGTCAATCCTTGAGAATCCTGGGAATTGTAGCACCATTGCACTCTATCAGGGGAAATTCCAAGCACCCCTCAAGCAAACTAGAAACCCCAGGAATCCAAAGGAAATATCCAAGCTGTTTATATGCAGTACCCAGGCTGCAATCTCCTCAAAAATAAGCCATCCATATATGTATAGGTGGTATATTCCACATTAACTGTCATGGAAACATCCATATATATGTGTGTATGTGGTGTGTATATATATATATATAAATTGAGTGCTATATTCCACACTGCCATGCAACAGTCTCATATATATATATATATATATATATATATATAAATTGGAGTACTGTATCCTACCTTGAACTACCATGGCAACATCCATATTTAGAGGAAGTTTGGGAAAGAGATGTTTCTGATGCTAAATCAATTCCTCTGGTTTGGGCCACAATTCAGAAGGAAGGAGGGATATGAATAAAATAATAAAGGATGAAGGCTCAGCATTTTACAGAAGGTCTCATAATTGTTTCTTCTGCACAAATTCCAGGAAAAACTCTTGCATTCAATGTATCTATCTATATTTTAATTCCTTATCTGCAATGACAGAGAATGGCCACCAGATGTCACCCTTGTACAGCCTTTGGGGAAAACAGTGTCACAGTGCCACCCGGTGGCCACAGGGAGAGTTGCAGGGAACACATTTCTCCAGGCAGCAGCATAATAAAGCTAGAAGCAGTTTTAAAAAATAAATATCCAACCTGTATTTATATAAAGTGCCCAGGCTGAAGTGGTTTTAGTCTCCTGAGCCTCCAAAGCTCCCTATATCACCGAAAAATCAGAAATAATTGTTAAAATCTCCTCCAAAATGAGCCATATATATATATATATATATATATATATATATTAGGGTGCTATATTCCACACTGCCATGCAAGTCATATATATATATATATATATATACACATACACACACACACACACACATATATATATATATATATATATAGCAATTAGAGTGCTGTATTCCACACTGAACTACCATGGCAACATCCATATATATATATATATATATATATAGCAGTTCGGGTGCTATATGCCACACTAACTCCCATGACAACAGCCATATATGTGTGCGTGTGTGTGTGTTATATTCCACACTAACTGCCACTGCAACTTCCATATATATTATGTATACATATATATATATATATATATATATGTATATATATGAGTGATGTATTCGTGGGTATCTGCCATGGCACCATCTTCTGGACTCGTGGGATTTGTAGTTCAGCAAGGCAGAAGGTGGGGATTCTAAGTGCCCCTTCCCTCAATGGCAAGAGCCATAGCAGCTGAAGTGGGAGACATAGTGCTCTCTCTATTGGGGCAGCGTGTGTATGGCTCCTTGAAGATGTGTCCCTGGGAGAGATGGGAAACGTAGAGCAGGGCCCTTGGAAGGGAGGCTGAGGCCATCCATGCCAAGGGGGCATAGGATCCTAGCAAGGGGAAGTTTGGGAAATGGATGCTTCTGATGCTAAAGCAATTCCACTGCTTTGGACCACAATTGAAGGAGGGATATGAATAAAATAATAAACGATGAAGGCTCAGCATTTTACAAAAGGTCTCATAATTGCACTTTCTGAAGAGATTCCAGGAAAAACTCTTGCATTCAATATATCTATATCTATATTTTTATTCCTTATCTGCAATGACACAGAATGGCCACCAGATGGCATTTGCACTTTAAGGCTACAGAACAGCGACATCTCGTGGCCATTCTGTGTTATTACAGACAAGGAATAAAAATATAGATATATTGAATACAAGAGTTTTTCTTTGTTATACCTTCCTTTTGTTGCAACCGGAACAACGATCAGTTATTGCATCCAGCTAATAAAAGAGATGGGGTCATTGGTGCTGCATAGGGGACCTTTCACACTGCACAATTGTAGTGCTACGATTCCTCTTTATCTGGAATAAATGGGATTTACAGCATTTTTTAGATTGGAGTGCAAGCTCCATGCAGACCCCAATGTCGGTTTTGTGTCTTTTCCAAAAATTGGGCTTCGGGGCAATTTTGCCCCCAAATGGCCAATAGATACCTCACCCCCAGACTCTCCATGTGTGCACCACTGGCCTTTGGGTCATATTTTGGGGCTCCCCCCCCTCCTCCTTTGCCATTTCTAGGGCTGTAGAGACCCTTTCAAAGCCCATAGATGCCTTTCTTTCTTCAGGAAAAGGCTGGAACAGGAACAGCCAGGAACAGAGAAAGACGGTCTAAGAAAGACGAAGGGGAGCTGTGGATGAAAATGCCTGGAAAATGAGGCAAAATGGCCAGTAACATCCCTCCCAGAGGCACGGGGACATGGTTGAATATTTTTTTACTGGTCTAAATCCTATTGCTAACTCCCTCCAAATAAACGAAGGGTATTTTACTTTGTTGATCCACCAACAGTTGGTTGAATGAGTCTGTTTTGCCCAAGAATACCAGTAAGATCCAGACTGTTATCTGCTTTACTACTTTCTATTACCAGTGAGCTTGCAGTAAAACATCACTCCAATTTAAGTTTCTTCTTCTCTATAAGTTTTTAGGCACTAGTCAGAATAAATCCATCTTTCGGCCAAGAGATACCAGGCAGACAGAATTCTTATTTTTAGCCATTAGGAGATGCGTAGAGATTTTCTCGTGGGAGGTAGGAATAAGAGGAGAGAAGTAGCAATTGCCAAAATTCACCTTTGCAACCACCCAAGTGAAGGCACACTCAATCCATCTATGTTACAATCTTGAGAGTAAAGACTATTTTTATATACACATTTGAAAACTTAACTTGCATTGCCCCCTTGTTTCCATCCATTCACTGCTGGAATTAGCAACAATAAATGGCTCAGGAGACAAGACAAAACTAGGGTTCCAGAGAGCAAAGCAAGCATGTAGTGCAATTCGGAAGTCACCAACGTAATTTTTTGAGTCTATATCTTGAGCTTCTGGCATCTTTGGTTGAAGTCCTGGACCATTCAGGAGGAAAGCGAACTTCTGGTTTTCAAAATGAAACTACACTTTTGATATTTCTTGGATTTTCTAAGCAGCAGCAGCACCTGGAAGAATGACTTTTTGGGGGGGCTGGAAGGACTACATTTCCCAAAACAATCCCACTGGGGATTCTGAGTGCCGTAGTTCAAATGCCATTGCTATGAGACAGAGGAGTCTGAGTTGAGGAGAGACAGTTATCGGGGGTGCTTTGTATGGTGCGTACAAAATCTGGCACACATAAACATAATTCACACACCCAGAATATAGGCTAAGAGAGTAGAATAACCTTTCCTGTCTGACGCACTTGCCTTCCCCTTCACCCATAACACGAAATGCCAGGCTGAGCACCGCATCGAGTTTAAAACACTGCAAAGAAGAAACAAGAAAAGCCAAGGCTCACCCAGCCCAACCTTTGGCAGAGAGTTGCATTTTGGATATGAACTTGGGAAGCATTTCTTTTTGTTTCTATTTACTTTGCAAAAAGAAGAAGAGGAAGAAGAAAAGTATATTCCTGAGTAAAGAAAACTCTGGCACCCGGGGATGGGGTAGCTGATGCCAGAGGCAGTTTTGAAAGATTAAGAAGCAAGTTGCATCAGATTTGCAGAGCTGCTGGGAGTGGAGTCTATCTCCAGGTTCCTCCTCTTGTCCATCTCCAGTCTCCCAACCGCTCTTCTGCTCCATGCCAGTTTTCGCACCTGTGACCAAGGGACCACAGATCACCCACTAAACAGCCAAGCAGATCCCTCAGCCAACAAAGACAGACAAGAGTGAGGGGTGATTTTGACTTGCAACGGTGAGGGCCAATTTCAGCCTCGCTTGTATCTTCGGTCTTTCTAAAGGGGTAAGTGCCATGAGGTCAGATGTTGAGAGCAGCAAAGGTCTTCACCAGCGTCACCTGCGACTCGGGCGCCAGTTCCTTTTGGTTGTTGTCCTTGCCAGCCAGGACTTTTTGCCGGTGCCGGTCTTCCTGCCGCCGTTTCTTCTCCAGGCGCTGTTGCTCCTTCTTTTGCTTGCTGGACATCTGGGGAAGTTGGAGGGGAGGCGAGAGAATGCAGGAAACAGTCAATTTAGAACACTGGATAGGAATATTCCAAGTGCCTCCACAAACTACAAATCCCAGACTTCTACATGGGATCTACCCGAGGGGTAGATCTAGTCAATGTTTACCCCCCCTTCCCTTTTACATACCTTTAGGACCTGCTGTTTTTTGCTGCCTTGATTTCCTTCCACAGGGCTCCCTTGAGACTTGTTGTTTTCTATCTCCTGGCTCCCAAATATTCTGGCTCCACTGCCGTTCTCTTCCCATAAGGCTGGTCTGGGATGCGGTTTCTGCTTGTTTGCCTGGGTTGCTTGAACCTCCTCAGCATCTAAGAGAAAGGAGAGCAATTTCTCAGAAACAAAACACTTTCCTTCCCCAGATTGTCACTGTCCCCCCACCCGCACCCCAAAATTGTCTTTATTGCTATTTTGAATCACAAAAGGTGCAACAAAAAACACAGAACCACTTCAATGAAAATTTAAACATCTAAACTAATGTATGTTAGTTGCATACACCAAATGGATACCAAAGGAATTATAATATACCAAGACTGGATAGTTGTCAAGATGCAGATAGATTTTGGGAAAGATTTTGGGGAAATACACCTCCCAGAATTCCCCAGCCAGCATGGCAGGTTCTGGAAGGGATCGCCCCAAAGAAAACAGAAAATGGAACCTTTCCCAAACTCTGTCTAAACCAGGGGAGGAGACAAGTTAAGAACATTTTGGTACTTACGGAGCCTTTGCACCTCATTCACCTGAGAAACTGCAAATATTGTTGACTCAATGTTATAGTCTTCCGTTTCAAGGATCTGGACAATTATGTCAGAATCCTGCAAACAAAAATGAGACAAGTTGGACATATTCTGAAGAATCCTCCTTTGGCATGCAATGGTCACAGGACTGAGCCAAAATTTTTCACAGGATGTACTCTTAGATATCTCTAGGACTCAATGGGAATGTAGGCCATTGAGATTTGTTCCCAAAGTTTAAGCCAAGCCAATGCCTTCAACCCCTGAAGTCCCACAACAGTTTTCCTAGCGGTACATCCTGCTGATTTTAATGAGACTCAAGCAAGCATGCTCAAGGATGCAACCTTTTGAACACTAGACTATGGAAAGTTCTCAAAGATTAGTTGGACGAAGAGTGTTTTGTGGCTAAATGTTGAAATCATCATTCCTAGGAAACCTCCACATTCATTGATACTCTGCCATTTTGGATCCCAGCCATGCAACTAGACTCCATGGATGAAATGAGATTTGGACTGTTGAACAGGAGCATTTTGGATCCTGTCATGGTAGGAGATTTTAGAAGAGATCATCAAAGGTCTGGGCCTTTGCCCAAGAGACACTTCCCCCGGTGGTTCTTTCACAAAGAAAGCATGAAAGCTAACCAAGCAGCCGGTTGCATTCCGGACTTTCTGGACCGCATCTTCTACTTCATCTTCCGCCTCCTCTTCCTTCAACGGGATTTTCTCTTTTTTACTGGATTCCTTTCTGCAGAGCATCTGGAAGCATAAAGAAGGAAGCGGGTGATGAGCAGAAGATGTGACTCTGAAGAAAACCCCATTTCCCAACTTCTCTCCCCACAGCGCTGAAGGAAGGAATGGGGAGACATGCCAGCATTAGGCTAGGCGCTATCCAGGGTTTTCCTTTCACCTTACTCCAAAACTCCAGTAATGCAGCAGTAAAAAGAGTACTAAAAAGCATGTTTAAAAGCAGAAAACAGTAAGGAGACAAGCTCCACATGCTCTAAGACTATCAACTGTTTATTCTTTTTAAAATAGCCCTATGCTATATATTTCAGCCTATATGAGAAAAAGCCTTCTTCAGGGGCTAAAAACAAATACAAATACAAATACAAATATACTGAAGGTTTTAAAAAGCCAATACAATACAATGCTAAATTATCTATCTCCCATTAAACTTCACAGGAAGACAGTGTTTTTCACGTCAAAAACATCTAACTGTTTGTTTTGACAATTTAAAAAATATTTTCAAGTATTCTTTCCATCCCTACATCGAACCAACCTCTGTTTGCAGTCTGGCAGGAGCCTCCGCGTTGTCGTTTATCTTCCGGACGCTGTCATAGTGCTCTCCGTACCGATATGCAATGTGCAGCTCTCTGGCATTGCCTTTCTCTGTCCCACGAATCTGAGAAAGACGGTGTGATGAACATCTCAGTGTTCAGAGCTATTCAACAGTCTGCCTGAGAGAAGGATGGACTCTCCTTTGCTGGAGATCTTTAGACAAAGAGTTTGGCTGGCCATCTCTCAGAAGTGGCTCCTCCAAACTCTATTAATTCTATTAGAATTAATTAATTCTATTAATTCTATGAGACGTTGTATGAGTGGGATGAAAATCAGGATGCTCTCAAGTGTATGTGACATCCTTAGAATTCAGTTGAGCACACTAAGTTCTGGACACTCACCACTTCCCTGGGAAATTCACAAGACTTATTTATATTTTTCTGCATTCCCAACCTTGTGGAGAGGTCTACGAAGCCTCAAGAATTTTATGAGGGACTTCGTCCCTTTGCTAGTTCTCTCATCCCATAACAAGGATGGCCTTGCCTGAAAAGGGGCAACTCTATCTGGCTAGTTGCAAGAGGAACTACAAAGTACAAAGTCAGCCTAAATCCAGATGGCCTTTGAGGAAGACATAGATTTTTGAGCTAGGAAAATCTGCACTCTGGATCCTGTTACTGACATAAGTGTGGTGGAGTCACCTTCTTTGGAGGTATTTAAACAGAGGCTGGATGGCCATCTGGTGGAAGTGCTTTGATTGCATGGTATGGGGTTGGACTGGATAGCCCTTGGGGGTCTCTCCCAGTTCTGTGATTCTATGACAGTCTGCTCAAGACATTACAGCCCTTTTCATTCGACAAGGTTAGCCCAAGGTTGGCAAAGACATGTGGACACCAGAGCTTGGGAAAGTTACCTGATTGGATGACAACTCCCAGAACTCCCGTGCTGGCTAGGGGATTCTGGGAACTGAGGTCTTAAAAAGTCAATTTCCTATCCCTCTGCAAGGGAAAATGCAGCAAACACAAAGTTCTGCGTCTCTTGGAAGTTTTGAGTCTTACCTGCCACAAAGGGGCGTTGAGCTGGTGGATGACGACATTTACTTGATTATTCTTTGCAAAGGCCACAATAGCGTCATTGCCAGCAAAGGTCCCCGGCTGGGCCAAATTGGCAACTGGAAGAGGAAGGAGAAAGAAAACTTATGCGAAGGCATGAAAACATCGTAATGGGAATGGTGCCTTGGCGGCAAAGCAGCAAGAACCACAGAGACCCGCAGAACAGTTAACAAGAAAGGATGGAGCTCACGAAACAGGCGCGGGTTCAGGAACAGATGGCAAGAAACCTCACTCCCGAAAGTCACTCTGGGGCTGGGTTTCATCAGCCAGGTAGCCTGCGCTGGCTACAAACTTCAGCCCAAGGGTGATACAAGCACCACCTGTTCCCGAAACCAATCCCACCTACAAGAGAATGTGGCCTCCCTTGAGGCCAGTGGATCAGAGGGAAACCAAAAGGATGGAAGGTCTGGAAACCATGAAGCCCTATAAGGGGAGACTTAGGGAGCTGGCGATGTTTAGCCTGGAGAAGAGAAGGTTAAGAGGGGATATGATGGCCATGTTTAAATATTTGAAGGGATGTCCTCATATTGAGGATAGAGCAAGCTTGTTTTCTGCTGCTCCAGAGAATAGGACACAGAGCAATGGATGCAAGTTGCAGGAAAAGGGATTCCAGTTTCTTCATTCTTCCCAGATGGAGAAGAGAAGGTTAAGGAGTAATATGAAGGGATGTCTTATTGTCATATTGAGGAGGGAACAAACTTGTTTTCTGATGCTCCAGAGAATAGGAACCAATGGAGCCTCAATGGAGGCAAGGTGCAAGAAAAGAGATTCCAGCTCAACATTAGGAAAAAACTTTTCGATGGTAAGAGCTGTTCAACAGTGGGATACTCTCCCTCGGAGAGTGATGGAGTCTCCTTCTCTGGAGGTTTTTAAACAGAGTGTTTCCCTACATGGCGGAATGGCACTGGACCGGTTGGCCCCTGGGATCTCTTCCAAGTCTGTGATTCTATGATAAGGGAACGATTTGGCATAGGGAGCCTAGAGGAGAGCAGGGAAGCCTTCCCCTAACCCTCTGCTGCTCCAGAGAATAGGAGACAATGGAGCCTCAATGGACGGAAGCTCCAGGAAAAGAGATTCCAGCTCAACATTAGGAGGGACCTCCTGGCAGTAAGAGGAAGCGATTGCTCTCTCGGAGGACGGAGGGCTCTCCTTCCTCGGAGGGGAGGGGGCCCTCTGTCCAAGTGAAGGCTTTGAGTGCGTTGACTGCATATCATCCCTTGGAGATTCTGGGATGCACTCACCGTGTTTCTCGAAAGGGACGTCGTCCTCCACGAAAGGTTCAAAGTCCTCCCGCTGTTTGATCATGTAGTCCACCGTTTCCTGGCGGTATTTGAGGTGGTTTCGGGAGTGGCCTTCCAGCTGGTCCCCCAGGGCCCGGAACAAGCAGTTCCTGTGGGAGGGAAGAAGGCAAGGCAAGGCAAGGCAAGGCAAGGCAAGGCAAGGCAAGGCAAGGCAAGGCAAGGCGGCCGCTGAGGCTCGGCTCGGCTCATCCAAAGCAAGTCGGAAAAGGGCAGGGCATGCTGGGATGGATGGCAGACATGGCTCTATTGCTTCCGTTGGTCCCGACTTACGGCGACCCTAAAGAGACCCCATTATGGGGGGTTTCTCAGCAAGGTTCATTCAGAGGAGGTTTGCCTTTGCTTTCCTCTGAGGCTGAGAGAGTGTGACTCACCCAGTGGGTTCCCATGGCTGAGTTGGGAGTCAGACCCTGGTTTCAGAGTTATAGTCAATCCCAGCTGGCTGGGGCTTCAGCAACGTTTTGCAGTCTGTATAGTCCATAAAAAACAGCCTATTTATTTTTTGGACTCAGCCAGCTTGGCCAGCAGCCAGGAATTCTGGGAGTTACAACCCAAACTTTCTGGAGGATCAAAGGTCTAAGGCTGTATCCACACTGCAGAAATGATCCAGGTTGAGACTGCTTTAACTGCCCTTGCTCAATGCTATGGAATTTCAGGATCTGTAGCTTTATGAGACATTGAGCCTTCTCTGTCAGAGAGCTCTGGTGCCACAACAAACTACAAATCCCAGGATCCCACAGCATTTGAGTCAAACTACAAATCCCAGGATCCCACAGGACTGAATCAAACTACAGATCCCAGGATCCCACAGCGTTTGAGTCAAACTACAAATCCCAGGATCCCACAGCACTGAATCAAACTACAGATCCCAGGACCCCACAGCATTGAGTTAAAGCAATTTCAGACTGGCTCATTTTCTGCAGTGAGGCTGCAGGCAGAGAAGGCTTAAGTATCTCACAAAGCTACAAAATTCCCAGAATTCCATGACAGGTAAACAGCTGTCAGGCAGCCTTAGAGGGGCGGGGCTTATTGAGGGCGTGGCTTGGAGCACCGGGGGCGTGGCTTGGCGCCCCTGCGTGTGGGCGTGGCCAGACTCACCCGTCGCCCGGCACTTCCCGCAGCCGGAGCCCCAGCGCCTGGAGCTGCCCGGCCAGGCCCCCTTCCTCGCCCTCGGGCCGATTCCGCCTCTCCTTGGCCAGGGCCCTCCGCGCCGCCCGCTCCTCCCGCTTCCGCTCCGCCTCCGCCTTCCCCGGCCGCGCCTTGGCCGCCTGCTGCTTCCGAGACATCGCCCAGGACAGCCTCCGCGGGCCGCTTCTGCCGGTGTCGCTTCTGCGCCTGCGCACTCCTCGTTTCCTGCTTCCGGCCGGTGCCGCGTCACGGGAGGCCCGCGACCAGGAAGTGCGCGACCATAGAGATGCCGCCTGCAAAGCTTATGGAGGGTGGAGTCCTAGAGCGGTCACTTAGCCCAGGGATCCCTATGGCTTTTGCAGGAACTCTCCTCCCATTTATTTATTACCTTGATCTCTGTACTTTATTTATGGCCTTGTTTTCTTATTAAGAGCCCTATTAAGAGTCCAGAATTTGCCCAGCTGGCTCTTTTCCAGTCACTGCAAATCACACACAGAAAAATTTTAATTCCTTAATTTTATATATATATGTTCACACAAAAGGAATTTTAATATTTCCTTAATTTTTATATATATGTATGTTTACACAAAAAAGGAATTTTAATAATTCAGTGTTTTATATATATATATATATATACACACACACGCACACACAAAAGGAATTTTAATAATTATGTGTGTGTGTGTATGTATATATATATATATGTATATATATATTCACACAAAAAGAGGAATTTTAATAATTCAATGTTTTAAACACACACACAAAAGGAATTTTAATAATTCTTTAATTATATGTGTGTGTGTATATATATATATATATATATATATTCAGTGTACACACACAAAAAAGGAATTTTAAGAATTCTTTAATTTTATATAGGAATTTTAAGAATTCCTTAATTTTATATATGTAATTAAAAATACTAATCATACCCCCATCCTACAGAAGACCCTCTGCAGCACTAGTTCATTCGTCTTGAACCTTCCACATCTTCACACTTTTGCTTTATCTTTCTCCAAATGAAATATAAAGACACATTCTCCAATATTTCACAGATGAAAACAGGACTATGGGTGTCTCAGCAACATCAACAGAGTGTGGTCAAGATGGCAAATATTATCAATGTGGAAGAAAAACTGACAAGGTCGGAGAGGCTGCAGCAGTTTGCTTTTGCCTGAGCTGACTGGGAAGAGAAAGGCTCCACTCCGTTCTTCCCCTCAGAATTATCTGAGTGTAAACCACTTTTGAACTAAGGCCCAAAACACACTGCAGAAGTAATTAAAGCAGTCTCAAACTGGATTATTTCTTCAGTCTGTGTGCAGCAACTCTTGTGAGCTAAGAACAAAGGAAGAAAGTGGGAAGAGAAAAGAAACTGGAAAAGTGTTGCCCACCTCAATCTGGGGGGAGAGAAATAATAGCAGCAATAACGACAATAATATTAATATTATTGATTGGTTTATTATATACTGCCATTGATATTTTGCAAAGATCGAAAGCATCCATAGCTAAAAAAATCCTTCTATAGCAAGATTTCTATCCATCCATCCATTTTATTTATATCCCACCTCTCCCAGACTAAGACTCAAGGCACCTTACACAAAGGCAGAAAATTACCATTAAGAACCCATTGTCAAAAGCATGCAAAATTCAGATGAAAATGGTCTTAAACGACAACAGGATTAGTCCATTTAAAACCTTATTTTAAAGCCAAAATTAAAAACAATGCAGCATCCCAAAAAGCCCTTTTCCTTGTTCACTGTCCTTCCTTATCTTCATCCTAATCATATAAAAGTTGCTGTGAATCAATGAATCCACCTATTTTTGTTGTTTCTGACCTAGGCAACCCTGGGTTTTCTTGGCAAGGTCAGTCAATTCACAGGGCATTTGCCTCTGCCTTCCTCCAAGAGGCAAATTTCTTCACAGAGCCATCTTCTGAGGCTGAGAGAGTGTGACTTGCCCAAAGGCACCCAGTGGATTTCCATGGCCAAGCGGGGGGGTTCAGACCCTGGCTTCCAGAGTTGTAGTCTACCCCGTGTTGGTTCACAGAGTACGTTACGGCAGTCCAGGTGGGATGAATCCAGGCATCTAATCGTGGGATGGGGAAATCTGGATCCAACGCTGGTCTCCCAGTGTCCTAGTCCAACGCTCGGACCACCGCACGACAGGGAAAACGTTGGATCTGAGAAGCGATGGCCCTCTACAACAGGTTGGGCAACTGCTCCAAGACATTGACCATCTCTGACCTCCTGGATCCCCACGATTTCTAGGCCATGGGTCTGGCATTGCTTGCTGTCTTTCTGGAAATGTCCAACCAACGGCATTGCCACTTTGGGTTCCAGCAAAGCACCCCAGCCATGGCCAGTCCCCAAACGGCCACAATGCCGAGAGCCCACTTCAGCAGCCCTGAGTACACAAAGGGAAGAGCGAGGATGACGAGAAGCACCAAGAGGAGAAGGAGGAAAAGCAGTCTCTTGGCAGCCTCTCTGTTTCCATCGCCGTCTTCTCGGTTGACGGGTTCCATCCCACGTCGAGAGTCTGGAAAGCGAGGTCCCTCTCCCATTGGGTTACGGTTGGCCAAGGTTCCCTGATGAGGCATCTCCTTGGTGCTCAAGCTGCAGATAAGGCCTCCAAAAACGGTGGTGACATTTCGACAGATGGGGCAAATAATTCTCCAAGTGTTCTCCTGGTTCTGCAGGAGGAGCTTCAAGCAGACGGCGCAAAAGACATGCTGGCAAGCCAGAACTTTGGGTGGCCGGCAAAAACTGTACTGGTCAAAGCAGATGGGGCAATCTGTGTCTGCGGCCAAGCACAGGACGCCCTCTTTCTCTGCAGAAGTATTAGAGTTTTTGAGGGAAACCGAAAATGGTGGCGTGGAGGTGGGAGATTCTGGATTTATCGCCGATTGAGACGGGAGATCTGAGCCCTGCCGTTCCATAGATGTTGAATGCCAAAATCTCAATCCTACCTCACCCGTCGTATTTTCCATTTGCCCTTTTGGAGCCTTTTCCATGGTCTCTTTGACATGCTCACACTCATCCATTTCCTTCTTTCTTGATTTCCAGAAGTGCCTTTCCTTTCCAGCAAGCTTGCAAAGGAGGAGGAGACCCGGCCACAATCGCACCTGTGCCCACAGTAGCAGCGGCAGCTCTTTTTTTTACGAGACTTATCAGAGTCGTTTGCGATTATCACCGGGTTGACTTTGAGCCACTTCAGCCTCAAGAAAACAGCCCCAAGGAGGACGTTAATGAGTAACTCTGGAGCCACGTGGGTCTCGACTTCTCTCCAGGAACGCTAGGGAACTCTGAACTTGACTTTGCCCACTGCTCCAACCGTGCCATAGGGCTAGATCAACTGTGCTTTTATCAGGGGCAGCTGGTGATTTCCATGTCGGAGGGGAATCAGATCGACCGCTACTCCGTATTTTAAAGTTCTCCAGATAGACTCGATAGGTCTAGCACCTTGAATAGCTTTAGTACAGCTAGCGAAAATCTAGAATGGACTTGCTGCCTCACCAACATGGGGAAACCAGCTGCTGAGACACACACACAAAGTGTAATGTAAGGAAGACAGATTTGCTGGATGACCTCCTTCGTCGGATTCTTAGATCATCTTGCCACCCAGAGGTCTCTGTCGGGATTACATGACAGCGATTGAAAGAACAAGGACCTTTTGAAATAAAAATGTCAAAGGTTTTGTATCTCCACCCTTCCTTCCAGGAAATGAGGCCAGAGCATACCCTTCAACATTTTGAAGATGAAAATTGGAAGACGTGTGGCAAGAATATCAGTGTGTGTGTGTGGTCAAGATGACAAAAGTTGTTAATGAGGAAGGACACGCAGGTTGGGAGAGCAGTTTGCTTTTCCCTGAGTCAACTGGGTAGGGCAAGATTTCTGCCCCTTCCTCTCTTTTTTCCTCCTACTGAATTGAGTGCAAAATATTTCTGCAGTTTTAACTTAATTTGCAGCAACGGAAGCAAGCTGAGGACAAACAGGAAGATGAGAAACTGGGACATTTTAAAAGCAGCTGAAAAAGTGGGATGACAGAGGATTAATCAGGACTGTCCCTTTCAAATCCTCCCAACACCCTTTTATTATAGACTGCTTACTACCTCATCATTCCTTTTATTAAAGTGATACGCTGATGAAGTCTATATTTGGAATTTATGTGGCTGGCACATTTAGATACCAATGTAAACCATGAAGAAAAAGGAGACATGTCTCCAAGGATGTTTAAGATACAGACCAAAATCCTACCTCACAGTTTATGTTTCGCAACTTTACAAATCCGTAGCTACACTGAAGAAACACAATAAAACCCCGTTAGTGAATTGTGAATTGGGCACCAGCAAGGATGTGCACTGCACACTTCTGTTGCACATCGGGTGATCCTGTTGTACTCTGGGATTTCCAGACACGCATGATGGCAGAACAGAAAGAGTATTCCTGTGAAGATATTAAAAATTGAGTGGGCTCAGAGAGGGAAGTATGGTCCCAAACCATGTAGGGCTTTAAAGGTCAGAAACCAGCACAGTGCTAAGATTTAGGATGCTGTGATTGGCACAAGATCCGAGAGTCTTTCCACACAACCTTTATTCCTGGGTTTTGCACCCAGCCTTCTTGAGAGACACTCAAGTAGGTTCTCCAGTAACCTAATTCTAGGGAAAAGCTCTTTACTTGTTACTATTGTTAGACTTCCAAGAGCCAGAAATCCACACTGATCGCCAGGCAATCTAACAGAGATCCAGATCTTCCTTCTGCCCAGCCCGACGCAGACTAAACATAACTTGGCCCTCTCCTTGTGCAATCTGTACATCTGAGACATCCTTGTAACTCTCTTCAGGCACTGCGCCAGATTGTCAACATGGTGTCTTGGAAAGGCTTCCAGCCATTGCTGACTAAAGGGATACGGTTACAGCCGAAAATGGCATCGGTGGCCCAACTTGAGAGTGTTGAGTCATGTTCCATTTCCTAACAGAAACAGTTCAATAGGATTTTGGAAAGACGAACAGAGCAGCTCTGCAAGTGATAAACACCAGAGAGGAATACCACAACACTTTTAAATTCAGAGTGATGTTGAAAGCCCTAAGCCAGTGTTTCCTACATCCCAAATCATTGACCTGTTCTCCCCCATTCCTCTTGATTCAAATACGCCGACAGTGCCATTACGCAGAACCAAACCAACCAACCACATGAAAATGAAGGGATTTGGAGCACCTTCTGATTTGCGTCAATGGGAGGCAGTTTCCCCAAGGGAACCTGGCCTGCTGAGAATTAAGGGCATCTCCTGGCTTAATGGTAAGGGACACCTGGATAGAGAAAAGCTGCCTCTAAAGCTGGCAGCGGAGCAGTTTAATTCTTAAGTCGAGATGAGCATAAAGCGACCTCAGAGCACCCTGGAACAACGCACTGGAATCCCATGACTTGTTTCAGAGCATTAGGGGCCTGTTTCTGGCACTTCTGATGGACGCAATGATCCTCGGGTCCTTCATACTTGTCCCTTCATCTGTGGTCAATTTGATCTGCGATGAATATTTTCCAAATCCTTATCGTAATAAATCCCCAGCCAAACTGTCCTCCATAACTAAAGTAACTGATTTGATGTTTGTAATCAGACTCCTGCGGTTCTTTGGATTCAGCTCTAATGATTCCCAGAGCCGTTAACTAATCCTATTAGTTTGTTATCTCAGATTAATTTGAGCAGTACGCTCACTTTAAAATAACAAGATACTACATTCTGAAGTTTGGGGGAAATGTTTTCTCCTCCAAACTTTTGGGATGAGCTGTATTAGGGAATGGAAAATAAAATGCATTACTTAACAGTCAGCATAATAAAAATCATAAGTATACCACACCAGGCAATTCTTAAGACCTTTATTAAGAGATGCTTGCAGTTTGACTTGAAAAAATCAGGTGTATATTTCATACAAATTAAAAATGAGGTTCTTAAAAATCCCAACTTGACCAGATATGAAACAATTTAAAAACCTTTAAAGGTGTATTGAGAAAAACCAGGCCTTTAAAAAACATGTTTGTCGCTCCCAAAAGGAGCAGACTACTTTAGGTAAAAATAATAAAAATCCCATGCTGCATAGATAATGCAGAGAGTTCGAGTTATCTGGTCAACAGCAAAAAGCAAGCACTTAAGGTCTTCAGTTCCAATTCTTCCGTTCATTTCTTATTGCTGGAATTTCATATTCACTTTATTTCATATTCTCTCTTCTTTGATGACTAAACTGGAAAGAGAAAAGCCAGAATGTTGCATTATCTTACCCAAAGCCTATCAGAAGAAACAGCAGGATGGCCATCGATTTGTACACACCATGTGAGACACAAACAGTTTTCAAACAGCTGACTACTGCCTGTCCAAAGCGCATGACCTCAAAGACTCAGGATTTAGAATCTTAACCAATAAAACCTGTTACTGCTTCTAGGGAAGCCTGACCTGCCTTGGCTTCTCAGCATCATTTAACCGTATGGACTCAAAGCAAATCCTGTTGAAGCTTTTGCAACAAGTTTCCAAGCATGCACACTTGTACCTAGAGCATTAAGAAAAAAGATGCACTCCAGCAGACCAACATTTAAGTGAATTTTTGTGTACTGGGGTACCTTAAAAGCCTTCTTGAAAAGAATGCAACAACAAAGCCTTTGGATATGCTGGCAAGTTACCTCCTAGCTTTTCTTTTCCCCTGTATAACCTCTAGATTAGACTTAGAAAGCCATCAAGTGTCACCTTTTTATGAAAAAGCCAATGATTGTCTGCTTTTATGAAGCTTACCCTACTCTTGTTCCAGCTGAAAACTGAAATTCCATCTCAGCCAGTGTCCTTTCCTAGTAAGTGTTCTCCCTCTGGAGGTGAAAACTAGTGGGAAGAGAACTTAACCCTAAACTTATGGCCTGAGTCTTGGTATGGACAGGATCACGATTGTATGGCTTAGGCAGGTTTTTAATTTTTGTATACTCATTATGTACAGCGCTGTGCAAATTTACAGCGCTTTATAAATAAAGTTAATAATAATAATAAGCTTCCCATCTCTTCACAGAACTGAAATTTACGCTCCAGCATCACTAGATTTGAAGGACCTACTCAAAGGTTCACACTGAATAGTCTCAATTGCACAGATGCAGCGTGACTTAATAAACTAAACCACTCCTCAAAGACGATAAGGCATCCAACCTCTGCTTATGCTTTTACATTTTCTGATGGATCAGGCCTGTGTTCCACTTTTCTGACCATCAACAGTTCATTTGACACATTTAAAGCCCCTGGGTTAATGGCATACAAGCAGCCCTATAGACTGTCTTAAGGTTTAACAGACATTCCCATCACTTGGCCCTACCAGAGTTCTTGAGGGAAGCCATGACGTCACTCACCCGGATGATGGTAGAGATGGTAAGCCGGCATTTACTCAGCCCCGCCCTGCTCAGCCTCGGGAGCAGACGTGTTCTCAGCTGGTGTTTCGGCTGCCTTTGTCTCTTTGCCATCTTGTGGTTTAGGGTTCTCTGGGCGTCTGCGTCGGTAATTGAAGTTGCGACGGTACCGACGTTGAGGTGGCTGCTGACCCTGGGCCTCATCACCCTGGTTCTCTTTGTCTTCTTCGTTGCCCTCCTCCCTGGGCTGTCGTTGACGAGGAGGACCCCTGAAAGGTCCAAAAAGACTTTAAGCATCTCAGCTCAGCTTATGAAGCACATCAAACATTACAACACTCAAAGTGCTCTCAGCGGGAGCTCACCTGCGATAGCGTGGTCTGTAACCCCGGTACATGTTCTGCCTGACAGGTCTGCCTTGTTCTCCTGCACCCTGGTTGTCAGCACCCTGGAAGATGGCAAAGGGAATGAGGAGCTGGCCAACAGAGCAGCAGACAAAAATCCCACCTGTGTGAGAACCTGCAGGACATACTCATTCATTTTCAACGTCGCTCACCTGAACCACACCTGAATGTCAGTTTAAGGGAAAGTAAATGTGAATCGTTTGACCTGATTGGGAGGAAGCCAGGGCTGAGTGTCATTAGGGAAAAGCCACTGTATTGATTATTCCGAAATTACCAGTGGCTTTGAAGGAATGCGGTAGGTGTTTCACATAGATTTGCACACCTAAGGCATCAGACTACAACCAGGACTACCGTTTTCTTGTTTGGATGCATCCAGTTCTGGAAACAAGCTCCATTCCATTCAGGCCAGCTCTCTACTTAGCTGACTAGCTAATATGATAAGAGCATGTAAGTGGCAAATATCCATGACCGAAAATGTTTTTCCCCACAATCCCCTCCTTGCCCTGCAACAGTAAGCAAGCTTAACAAACATTACCTCCACTATCTCTCCTTGGACAGGAGCATTGGAATACTGTGGCCGCCGACCGTAGGGCCGACGCATGTAGTAAGGTGGGTACCGCCTCCTGCGGTAGGGGCGGCGCTGTTGGGACTGGCCTTCCGGCAAGCTCTCTGACCCCTCATTCTTCTCCCCACTCTCACTATTTTGGTAATTCTGCTGGTAGTTGCGTGGAGGACCTCTACGCCGTGGATATCGTCTGTACTGGTTACGGTCTGCTGCATATTTGCTGCCTTGAACTGGAACACCACCAGGACCTGTAACGTTGGCTGCCTCTGCTCCCTGTAACGAGCCAGGAAGGAGGGGAGGATGCAAAGAGTGAGCTGTAGCTGCACAAGAGTGTAAAAGTGTGAATCCTGCTTTCTTGCAGGCATTTACCAGCCCAAGTACTCAGAAACCAAGTTCCCAGGAACGAAGCAAGTCCTCCCCCATCAGTGCCAGCTTTCCCACTCACCTTTTCTCCTTCAACCACATCAAACTCCACAGTCTCTCCATCTCCTACACTGCGAAGGTATTTCCTGGGGTTATTCTTCTTTATAGCAGTCTAAGGACAAACAGTTCAGATTTAGACTCAGTTGACTGTGGTTTAATAAGTATGAATGGCTTCCTAGATGTACCCACAAATAAAATATGTTTAAGAAGAGGAATCTATTTGATGGGCTGGAATGTAAACACAGAGGACACCAGCTATGGGGCAGCTTCCCTCCCAGAATGTTGAGCCAGGCAGGAAAGTGTGGGAGGCCTTCTCGTGCTCCACAGCACAGCATTTCTGGCCTCATTCATGCCAGGGATGTACAGAAAGCATTAGATGGATAACATGGCTTCCTGGCTCCCCTTCCAGAATCAATGTTCAATTCCCATATTAACAAAGAGAGAGAAACCGGAGCCATACCACACAGGAAAATAATTTTGAGGCTCACATGAGTGTCATAAATTAGTCTCCAACTGGCCCTGCAGAGCAAAACTCAGTCTTGGATTCTCAGTGGCTCATGTGACTGGACTCAGTTAAACTGACCTTCATGGTTTGCTTACCAAACATTTTTCGGTGTCAATAGTAACAGCTGCACTTGGAGCAGTTAAAAGAGAGCTGACAACATTTTCCTGGTACTCAGCCTCTGGACAAGCAAGCACAACCCTAATGCCCAACTCTTCAGAGGAAAACATGCTGCCTCACATTTCCCTTAGCCTCCCAGCAAGACAGCTGTCAGTCAATTCAAGAAAGGGAAGTTTGAGGAGCAGCTAGGAATAGATGAAAATCTATCCAGACTTTCATGAACGCATTTAGGTATGCATGGGAACTATTAAAAACAACAGTTAAAATCCTAATACTTTTGCTAGGTAGACTTTGGGCTGAAAGTATTAAGCCTTTTCCTTGATTTTTGCAACAAGCTGCAAGGAGCTATACCTTCTAAGCCTTCACAATATTTTATCGGCTTCACATCTGTTGTTTCCAAAAATCTTTTTTGTAAACACAAAAAATAAAGTTGGGATTAGGTTAGAATCATCAGGAATCTATCACAAAATTTCTGGCTACTGGAATGGATTGTCACTTATAATTTAGCTGGACATTTAGGCTGGGCTGCAACAGAGCACTAGATGCTTAACTAATGCAAACTAGGGATATAGGAGAAGGGAACCATGCTTAAGAAAGAGAGGCATGATATGGCAAGAATGCAACCACCAAACAGACTGGGCTCTCAGAACTGATATCCTTCCATACCTTTCAGCCACAGAACAAACTGCACCATTTCATCAAAATCTAGCAGATTTAGTAGCATAATAAACAAGCAATCTCACCTGGTGGACAAACACATCTTCCTTGGTGTCATTCCTGCAAAACAAGGCATTTTCAGTTGAGAAAACCTGACACAAAGAATGAGCATTCTCCAGTAAGGAGTGGCACTACATTTTGGATAGAGGACTGCCTGTGGCATTGGGGTACTGCCAAGGTAAGAACATGTATCACTCCCTTTACTTTCTTTTGCTAAAAATACTGACAGCATTAACTTGGACGTTTCATATTTCTTTTTGACAACTCTGGCTACAATTGTCAAGCAAGTTTAAGTTGAAAGTGAGCCAAAGTGCCCTTTTAGACAGGCAACAGCATTTTTTCCTGCAGAAAAACCTTCATTAATATTTGATACACTGAAAGGCTCACAGGAACAACCAAGTGAAGAATATTCCAAGATATACTGTATCATATTTCTCAGCAGATTCTATTGTCTACTAAAATCAGACCCTTGTTTAACTAAGAGTTAAAGGCAGAGCAACATAAGAGAATTTGGGTCTATTGGGACTCAAAGCACCAACTTTATTCACCAACTTTTCCTATATTGCATTAGTTGTACAACTCAAAGTATGTGGGACACCACCTTTCAGAGGGAGATTCTCCTATACTCTGTACTGCAAGGAGGGGAAAATATCTTTCAGCCCAAATGCTAAATTCCAGATAAGCTTCCAGGGACCACATTCCTGTGGTGGGTGGGACTAAAAGTTGTGAACAGGACTGGGACAAGCATACCAGCATATTTTAACTTCAAACTCTTACTGCCCATCCTTCTTAAGCTTTCTAAGTGTTTCAGCCTTTCAAACAGGGAGAGGTGGATATGATTCAGAATCAAAGCTTGGAAAACACCAAACAGTGGGGTCATGGTGAAAAAGGATGTGGCCATCTGAAGAACCCTAACTTCTGCCTTCATGGATAAAGCTAAAAGCAAGAACCTAGTCTTGAAAACCTACTATTTTGAAAGGCAGATATCATTTGCACAGGAAACTGCATTTGATAAGGTGTTCCTATCACCTAAAGAAGCCACCAATGTGAATACAAGGAACTGGCTTACTCCTACTTACATTTTACATTTATCTACTCTTTTCAACACATTGCCCAGGTGACCTGTTGGCACTCTTTAAGTCAGAGATACATGATCAATGTACTCATCCTTAGCATCTAACCATGCTTTTTGCAGGCATACCCAGCAAGACCTGAGATTAACAAGCTCCATCTGTACACAGATTAACATTGACTAAAAGGAGCATAATTTCATATGGCAGACACTGAATTATTTTACTGTTGCTACCCAGCATGCCTGACTATTAACATTAGAAGAAAGCACAATGGATGCAGAAAGAGGAATATGTAGCACTCCCTTTCAGTGCCCCCCTGGATTTGCCTTTAACAGCAGTCATGGGGCAAAAAGAAGGCAAGGGAAAAAGCATAAGTGAACGCGATTCCTGCAAGCTAAAACCATACAAAGACAGCTCAACACCACCCTCAGAACAGCTCATGCATGTCAGGCACTGAAAAAGGAAGTCTGCACATATCTCAGCAGAAAATGCATGTATGGAAAAAGAGAGGAGCAATATAGGCTCCAGCTAACTGTTGTTTCACACTATATCTCTGAGAGATTAAAGAAAAGCAAGTCCCTGGGGCCTTTCTCTGGGTTAGGTCTAATAACTTATAATCTAATTAACATCATACACTTGGCACTACCTTGTGAAAACTTAACCCTATCACTTTGGTCTGTCTGCCTCTCTCTTTCTCTAGTTGAGGCTGCTTTGTTTTTAGTTAAAGGTGCTTCATTGTAATTTAATGTAGAAAGATACATATTTTTAATACACAATAACTATTTGTAACTAAAAGTTTGGTAATTTTTTTTAAAGATCAGCTTCTCCGCCCAATGTTCAAGAATTACCAAGAGCCTATGTCGAACAGAGGCTACCCATTATCAATGGAAAACAAATTCCACCAAGCTTTTCCTCAGCCTGCTTTAATTCCCTCAGATCAGGCTTCCTGCTCTCCTTTCCAATTCCCTTCTTCACACTGTGGAAGTCACAACTCAACAGGGACAAAAAAGAAAGACTTACTGGGCTTCAGCCAAAGAGGACAAATGGTCTTCAGCCATAGGTTACTGTCATTTCCTAAATCTGGCCCACATGTCACAGGCCTTCTATTTCTGAATCACACTCAGTTTAGCCCTACATCTCTTTCAGAAACAATGCTTTCAGGACCACATTCTCTCTTATTTTGTACTTCTACACTAACTGCCCCTTTACACTTCTCAGCTGACATTTGAGTTAAGGTGTCCAAATATTGGTGTCTCCACTAGAGGAATCATATTTACAAAAATAGTAAAGTTTGCCCCAAATGGCATCTGTAAACAAAAATGTGTATATAAGGAGAGCCTAGATCAGCAATTCTCAAACTTTAGTTTTCCAGGTATTTTGGACTTCAGCTCCCAGAAGCTCCAGACAACTCGGCTAAGTCAGGGATTCTGAGAGGTGAAGTCTAAAACATCTGGAGGACCAAATTTTGGGAACCACTGCCCTAGATCAACTCAATGAGGTTTATGTGAAAGAATTAAACAGAATGGAATGGGCAGTCCACAGTCTGTCTAGACAGATGAGAGTGGTAGTATATTTTATTTGCCCAAATCATTTAAAAGAAGAAGAGGGTGGGCTTCCCCCACCCTTCCTCACCTGTTGATGAAGCCATAGCCATTCCTTACGTTGAACCATTTCACTGTCCCCAAAACCTTCGTTGCTACAGGAAAGAAAAGGGATGCAAGTTAAGACATGACAGGGGTGAGAGGAGCTCCACCCATACGACTGTTGTACTTTGCATTCTTCAAACCAATTTGTACACACAAAACACTTGCTCCACAGAAGACTGCTGCTTCAGCCAGGAGTTCAAACTGGTTGCCTTGAGCAGCTCTCAGCCTCTGCAAGGAGGACAAATAATGCTCTTCGAGCCCCTGAGGTTGGTTCTCAGAATTAGAGAGACAAGGTTGGTGGAACTCCCTGTCCTCTTAAAATGTTTCAAGCCTTCAAAGTGCAGCAATCATTTAGGCCCACTGGGATTCACTTCTGGATACAACTGCACGGGATCTGGTTGCATTATTTAAGATTACACTAATAAAATATTAAATGCATATTAAAATATAATCTCACTGGCCTACATGCTTCAATCTAACTGGGGGGAAACTGGGACTAGCACAGTGGATTGCTAATGGGGGGGGGGGGGGAGGAATGAGACTTGGAGGCCTTGATCCCTCCATCTATCCTCTTCGTCCCTCTGCCTGAAAGAGGCGAGCTATTTCCTTATACAGTTGGCCCTTCAAATTTGTGGCTTTGACTTTTGCGGATTTGATTATTTGCACTTTTAATTAATATGTTCTCTCTAGGAATCTCTAAGTCCTCCAGCGCAACTCTGCCAGAAACTAGAGGTTCCTAGAGGAAACATGTATCTAGGCATTTCTAGGTCCTCAAACATGATTCTATGAACAACATCTGGCAGATGTTAACCATAGAGTTACACTGGAGGACCTGGAGATTCCTAGAGATGTGTTCTTTTAAGTAAAAAGAATAGAGATCTTTTATTTGTGTTTTTCCATATTCATAGACGTCCTTCACCCCTAACTCCAGCGAATGTGGAGGGAGCACTGTATTCAAAGATATAGCTGTGTTCATCTAAAATCAGTATGTAGCGAGAACTTGTAGCACCTTTGAGACTCGCCGAAGTCTTAAAGGCACTACAGGACCAATGTATTGTACAGCGTCTTCCAAAAACCACCAAACAGTGATACCTTTTTGGATGATGCAATGGATTTCAGGTGATGCTGTACTTTGCTATAGGATACTGAGTTCTCAAAACATATTGAATAATATGAATTGTACAATCTATATAGATTTTTTGTGTCCCTTGTTTTTAATAGTTGTATTATTATTATTATTATTATTCCCCTGGAAAATTAAAAAAGGTAACCTCAGCTCAAGGTGTAACCTCAGCAGTACCTTCTCGGAAAACCAGAAAGGAGGGCCCAACATTAATAATACACACACACACACACACACACATTTATCTATATCGATATTTGTTGTTAACTGCCCTCAAGCCGATCTCGACTCATGGTGACCCTATGGATGAGACATCTCCAAGAAGACTCTCTGTCCTCCACTTCCCTGCTTAAATCCTTATCACTCCTCAATACCCATAGAGACCTCTGTAATAGAGTCCATCTGGCATCTGGCCTTCCTCTGTTCCTACTTACCTCCACCCTCCCCAGCATTATTGTCTTTTCCAAAGAGTCCACTCTTCTCATGATGTGTCCAAAGTACAACAGCCTCAGTTTGGTCATCTTGGCTTCTTCCAGGGAGGTTTCCATCTGGATCTGTTCTAGGACCCCTTTCTTTGTCCTTTTGGCTTTCCATGGGATCCTCAGCACTCTTCTCCAGCCCCACATTCTCTCAAATGCATTGGTTTTCTTCCTATCCTCTTTCTTAACTGTCCAGCTCTCCCATCCATCCATGGGAATAATAGGGAATACGATGGCTTGTGTGATTGTGACTTTTGTGCTGAGTTGGCTATCTTTGCATTTTAGGATCATTTCTAGTTCTTTCATAGCCACCCTCCCCCTTCTTAGTCTTCTTCTCATTTCCTGGCTGCAGTCCCCATTTCTATCAATGTTTGATCCCAGGTATGGGAATTCTTTGACTATTTCTATTTCAGCATTGTCTAATTTGAATGTGTGTAAGTTCTCTGTGGTCATGATTTTTGTTTTCTTTATGTTCAGCATTAAGCCTGCCTTTGCGCTTTCTTCTTGGATCTTCCTTAGGAGGTCTTCCAGGTCTGTGAGGTTTTCTGCTAGTACTATGGGGTCACCTGCATGTCTCAGATGGTTGATATTCCTTCCTCCTATTTTCACTCCTCCTTCTTCTGTGTCCAAGCCTGCTTTTCTTACAATATGTTCTGCGTATAGGTTGAATAGTTAGGGTGAAAGGATGCAGCCTTGTCTGACCCCTTTGCTAACTGGGAACCATTCTGTTTCTCCTTCTTCTGTCCGGACAGTAGCCTCTTGTCCTGAGTTCAGATTCCTCATCAGGACTGCCAGATGTGTTGGCACTCCCATTATGTCTTTAAGGGCCTTCCATAGCCTTTCATGATCTATGCCAGTGATCCCCAAACTGTGCCCTTTAAGGGATTTTGGACTTCAGCTCCCAGAAACCTCAGCTATGTTGGCCAATAGTCTGGGATTTTAGTCTATAAAGCACATACTGATTTTCTTTTGAAAAACACACAGATACACATATCGATCTATCTACATATACATCTATTTATCTATTTATACGCACACACATATGCCAGGAAGCCAATAGCCTCAACTCAACTGTGGCCAGTGTGGCCTTCAGGCCCTCCTTCTGCGCACGCGCAGAAGGGCACACACACAAAGGCTGAGGACGCGCACGCCCGGCGGACATTTAGCCCCGCCTCCTTGGCCACGCCCCCTCCCAAGTCCCACGTTCTCTCCAGCTCCCTCCCTCGTGTGCCCCCTTCGCGCAGGCGCACTGCTTCCAACGGCCAGGCGCGCGCGATGAAGGGAGATTGTACAGTACTATACAGAAAAATGACAAGGGAGGGAGAGAGGGGGACACATCCGTCCAATCAGGAGATTTCGGAACGCAGCCCCCTCAGCCAATGAGAGAGAGAGAGAGAGAAACGTGTGTGAAAGAGTGGGGAGGGGAGGGGATGAGAAAAAAGAGAAAGGGGCGCGCACGCGCGGTGAGGAGGAAGAGCGCGAGGGAAGTCGGTTGGAGCCCACCCCCGAAGGCCCCGCCCACTTTCCCCTCGAGCCTTTTTCTCCCTCACAGGCACACGCGCGCCACCGCGCACGCGCACTGGACCACCCCCCCCGTTTCCCCTCAAGCCCGTCCGCCTCACCGATGACCTTCTTGTCCCCGCCGGCGGGGGGCGCTGCCGCCGAGCCCAGGCCGCCGCCGCCGTTGCTGTTATTGCTGGTTCCGTTGCCGTTCCCTCCTCCTCCTCCTCCGCCGCCGCCGTTGTTGCTGGGTTTGGCGTCCGGGACGGCGGAGGCGGCGGGAGAGGCTTGGGCCGCCGGGGCTGCCGCCGGGGCCGCTGCCGTGTTTTGGTTCGCCGCTCCGGCCGCCGCCACTGCCGCCGCCTGAGGTAAAGTGGCGGCTGAGGGGGGCGCCTGGGTCTCGGCCTCGCTGCTCATGGCGTCGTTGGTGGCTGCGACGGTGGTGGTGGTGACTGGCTCTGGCAGCGACAGCAGCAGCGCCGCCTCCCGCGCGGTGTTGATGGTGACTCGGGGGCCGGCCGTTGGCGGGGGGGCTGCTCCCTTTGCTCGCTGGGCTCCGCTCTCCGCTCCCGATACCGATCGAACTGGCCCACAATGGCGGCGCGCACTCGGTAGCCACCCCGCAGGCGCCGCCCACCCTGGCGCCCCATTGGCCCCGCGGGGACGTCCGTCACTGGTCGCGCGCGCCTATTGGTCCGCGTCCTCCACCTCCCACCCCCTGTGGTCCGACGCAGCCGTCCGTCAAAGTCCTCGCTCCGCTATTGGTTGTCCCTCGCCCCGCCCACTCTACAGCGATTATATTCGTAACTCCCTCCTCTCCAGGCTAGTTTGCGTCGCGCTGGGCTAGGATTGGGCGAGAGTCCTACGTGGCCCCGCCCCGTTTTCCCGGGGAAAAAAAGAAGGCGCAGCCCGGAAGTTCCCTTTCCGCTCAACCATGTGGCCCCTCTGGACCCTTCCCTTGAAGCAGAGCTTGGAAATGGTGCCCTTTGCGGACTAGGAAGCCCAGAATCCCCGTGCTGGTGGGGGATTCTGGAAGCTGTAGTCCCCAAAAGGTAACTTTCCAACCAGACCCGTCAATTGATTTTAAATTTTGAGTCCATTCAGGCTGCATCCACACTGCAGAAATAAGCCAGTTTGACACCGCTTCAACTGCCCTGCTGGGAAATCCTGGGAATGCTATGGAATCCTGAGATTTGTAGTTTTGTTGTGGCCCCAGAGCACTCTGATAGAGAAGGCTTAATGCCTCGCAAAACTACAAATCCCAGGATTCCATAGCACTGAGCCATTAGCGTTAAATAGGTGCCAAACCGGGTTATTTCTGCAGTGTGGATGCAGCCTTAGTGTTGGATGGTGTCTGACTCAGTGCCAGGCGTGTCTCTGATTTCGGTGGAACTTGCTCCCAGGTAGATTAAATCTGGTTCCCCCTTTGAATATTAATTTAGGGCTACATCCACACTGCAGAAATAATCCAGTTTGAGATTGCTTTCACTGCCCTGGCTCAGTGGTGGGAAATCCTGAGAACTGTAGTTTGTTGTGGCACCAGAGCTCTCTGACAGAGGAGGCTAAATGTATCGGAACTACAGTTTCCAGAATTCCCTAGCATTGATCCAGGGCAGTGAAAGCGGTCTCAAATTGGATTAATTCAGCAGTGCGGATGCAGCCTTAGGTCTAGCAGGAAGTTGCATTATTTTCATTTAATCTTACTCACAGTTGTACTTGGCAGCCTTAAGGTGTGGCTACACTGTAAAAGATAACACTCCCCTTTTAGTGTAAAGCAATCTACCAGGAAATATTATTCTCACTAAAGCTTACTCCTAGGCATGGATAGTCCTACGGTGCATCTGAACTGTGGAAATAATGCAGTTTGACACCACTTTGAGCACTGTCGCTCCATCCTGTGGAACTCTGGGACTTGTGAGGTACAGCATCATGCAAACAGTGGTGACAACAGAGGACATTTGCCAATGTATTGACAAATTACCAGCAGATCCAAATGATGTCCAATCAAGCATCCTTAAGGAAATCAAGAAAACATCCAGGGATAGCCGTGTTGGCCAGATAGCAAAGTACAGTATCATCAAAAATCCACAAAACAGGGATGTTTTCATTGGACTAACCAAAATGCATGTTGCGAGATTTCGAAGCTCCCCTGGCTCCTTTATCAGGCAATCGTACAGAAGAAAGAAAGAAAACTGCTCTGTTAGTTCCTCCCCAAGCTCTGCAGGATGCAGTGAAATTGGTACCAAAAGGCTGTAGCTGCACCATGTGTGTTTCTGGGAGGCCATGGCCTTATCCTGTCTTTGGGGAGAGAGAATATTGGCCAGTGAGGAGGTGGAACATATTACTGTGAGACATCAGAAGACTCAAGGAGTGCATTCGTAGTTCATGCAGGACCTGACCGATGGGAGCAATGAACCAAGTCACTTTGCCCAGGGTCAAAGAGACCAGTGGATGAACTTGCCCTGCTGGGCATGATGCCACATAGGCTGGATTCTTTTAAGCCTCCTAGAACCACTGAATTGGGCACATACCTGAATCCCTGTCAGCAGCAGCAGCTTGGGCAAACTCAAAAGAGAGTGGCATGTTAATGCCAGGTAAGGATCAGCCCCAGGTCAGGATGTTTTATGAAACATCCTATTGAGGTCTTAACTGCCCCTCACTACCCAGAGTCTGGCTAACTCCGTTGGCAAATGCTGGGCACACAGAGTGACAGAAGTAATCCCACGCACATCATTTTTACAGATAGCTAGCTCTAAGATTGCACTGTATGGGTGATGCAAGAGGGGAAACTTTCCATCAAAGTGATACTTCTATTACTAGGCCAATTCCACTATTTTCCCCCCACAAGCATCTACTCAAAAGTTGGTACAGAAAACAATGAAAGACCAACAGAAAAACCAAAAAGGTACTTGGAAATGCAGTAGACTAGCTGCCACTGGCTGGGCGTATGAAAATTTGCTGACCCTAATTCTTTGAACTAATTTCTCTAGATTCTGCACTTTTCCATCCTTGTAGTTGATTGCGTCAGAAGTAACTGACAATACAATGTGTTTTATTTTAGGGGGGTTGTGAAACCTTTTCAGACTGTTTTGCTGATTGAAAGGCAAGGCACATGCGTAGTAAGTAAATAAAAGTATTTGTGCCATCCACACACAGAGAAAATTAATGACCGTATTCGGACACCAAAACCCTGACCGCCTGTGCAGAGCACTCACTTAACTGTTAAAACCATAGGAACTCTGCATCCTTCCTCATTCTGTGGCAATTCCAAAGGGAAGAAAAGACAATTTACACAAATCCCTTTATTTACAAGGAATAACAAGTTGGAATGTGGGATGGACAAGACACCAGAGGAAGGAGGAAGTGTGGAAAAATCAGGAAGTGAGATGGTCCGAGATGAAGGAAGACTTAACCTAGAATCGGGAGGAGGCAAAAGTTACTCATTTCATCACCACTATATCATAGATACATACTGAATCCCCCATCACAGATGGTTTCTCTTTCTGGGGAATTCTTCCAGTGGTGCAACAGCAGCCAGAAAAATTGGATATTTTTACCACCCCAACTGTGATCTACTGAATATTGTAATGAGGGACTCTATCTGGGAGAGCCAGTGCTTCCCACAACCTAAGACAAGGCTGAGAATCATCCATTCCCTGGCCATATTTCCAGTACCCCTTGCCACACGCTTTCTGGAAAAAGGACTAAACATGTCTCCAAGGGGCACAATTTGCCTCTCCCTGCATTTTGTCTTAGCCTAAATCCCACTTTTTACAGAATAAGAAATGACTTTTCAGTTTCATTAGGCTGTGTGCAGAGTTGGGCACGTGAAAAATGATCCCTGGATTGTCATTTCACCCCCAACCCCAGCATATGTGTACATTTCCCACACATGTAGGTCCACTTAAGAGCATGCAACTCCCCAACAGAGGATTCTACACCCAATGTGTTCTGCACTGATCACTCCTTTTATCTATATTCTGCCAGGAAGGGACAAAGAGCTATAAAAAAGATGATGATCCCACTCGAGACTGTTGGAAAACCTTGTATTCAGAACCTCTGGCTTTCAGATCCTATTAGGCTTAGCCCGCAAGGATGATTTCAAAGCCATAAGGGCTAGAAACTTGCTTACTTTTTACATTATGTAATAAATGAAAGCTACGATTTGTAGGAAGCTGGTGTTCTATATGGATCTAGAAACACAGGTCATGCAAAAGAGTCAATCTTCCCTCTCTTTTCTCTCCCCTCAATACCAGATCTCACACATATACACCTGTATATTTCTGTCCCCAAAGATAGACTTAAGTACCTCACACACAAAGGTGGGCACTTACCTGAGGGTTTCTTCCGCTACATCTCACCACACTGAGCAATCACCACAGGAAGCTTGGGTTTGTTATTTGGACCAGTGGGCACATTCTGGGGGAGAAAAAATCCACAATTTCCAGGTGAGATGAGCATCATTCATCCATGGAAGGAATAAGTAAGACCTTCATTCAGCACCCCCACAACCAAAAATCCCAAAATGCCATAGGATGGAGCTACAGCACTTAAAGTGGTGACAAACTGCATTATTTCCATAGCATAGTTGCACCCTGGGTGACCTTGGGAAAGGCATAATCTCTCAGCTTCAGTGGAAGGCAATGGCAAACCTCAATACATCTGGCCATACAATCCAAAAATAGCTCTGACCATAAATCGACTTGAAGACATATCACAACAGCCAATGGTGCTTGGAGAACATTTGATTCACAAACAGGCACAGATTCCACTAAATACTTACTTCAATTTTTCTCATGACAAGGAGCCCGTCAATTATTTTGCCTGCCGGGATAGAAAAGGAAAAGAAAGGAGAAGGATCCTTTTAGCATGACAAGAATTACCAACTCCTAAGCAAAAATAAAGCGCTGCTGAAGCAAAGGAATAATTTGTAAAAGCAGGTGTGCCCTCCTCTTAGCAGGCAAGGAACATAGGAAAGCAGGAATGAGGAGGCCTGAAGACTGAAAGTCCTTGGAAGGCAGGGGTGACCCCAG
Source organism: Phrynosoma blainvillii (assembly GCA_026167975.1). Taxonomy (NCBI): domain Eukaryota; kingdom Metazoa; phylum Chordata; class Lepidosauria; order Squamata; family Phrynosomatidae; genus Phrynosoma; species Phrynosoma blainvillii. The sequence continues at coordinate 4,809,760 of JANUYF010000015.1, forward strand.
GGGCCATCTAGTCCAACTCCATTCTGCCACAATCCAAGATCTCCCAACAGACGGCCATCCAGCCTCTTTTTAAAAACCTCCAAAGAAGGAGACTCCACCACTTTCCAAGGGAGTGTGTTCCACTGTCGAACAGCTCTTACCCTCAGGAAGTTCCTCCTAATCTTGAGGTGGAATATCTTTTGATATAGCTTGCATCCATTGTTCCTTGTCATATTCTCTGGACCAGCAGAAAACAAGCTTGCTCCATCCTCAATATGACGTCCCTTAAACAGAGCTATCATATCACCTTTAACCTTCTCTTCTCCAGGCTAAACATACCCAGCTCCCTAAGTCTCTCCTCATAAGGCATGGTTTCCAGACCCTTCACCATTTTGGTTGCCCTCTGGACATGGTCCAGCTTGTCCACATCCTTTTTCAAATTGTGGTGCCGAGAACTGGACACCATATTATTCCAGGTGAGGGCTGACCAAGGCAGAATAGAGTGGCACTATTACATTACATTATGTTTACATTACATTTACTGGGGGGATGCAGGCGGATTTCCTGCACTGAGCAGGGGCTTGGACTCAATGGCCTCTGGGATCCCTTTCAACACAAGGATTCCATGACTGCAGCTACTCACCAAAGACAACGTGTTTCCCATCCAGCCAGTCACACTTGGAGCACGTGATGAAGAACTGGCACCCATTGGTACTGGGGCCGCTGTTTGCCTAGCAAAAAGATCACACAGGAAAGATCAGGGAAGGGAAAAGACTCAGCTTGAAGACTACACTTGGAGATGCTTTGTTGCAGTCAGACAAGGGACAAAAACAACACCCAAACTGGTTGTCCAGATGTTCTGGATCTCAGCTCCCAGAAGCCCCAGCCAGCTTGACCAAAGGTCGGAGATTCTGGAAGGTGAAGTCTGAAACACCTGGAGGATCAAAACAGCTGTCCGAGTGTACCCAAGCTGCAAAACAACAAAGAACCCTACCCTAAATACCAAAGTGTAATAAATGAATGGTTGTATACAATGCAGGAAAAAATCCTGCTATGTACCTAACACTGTATATTTGTCAATCGAGAATAAATATCAGAATAAATTCATTTCAGCAGACAGTCTTTATTAAGTCCTGCATGAGATGAATCTGAACCCTTGGAGTAAGAATTCCTCTACTTCACTTTGAAATGGCTACAGATTTTCCAATTCCATAAGAAAGCCATTCAAGTGAGCAATAAGGCTCAATTGTTCTGGACTTCAGCTCCCAGAGGCCCCAAGTCTGTACTCCAAAATATAAGATGATGCTGATGATGCCCCCCCCCCCCGCCCATGGATTGAGGCAGGGAACAACAGATTGAAATACAGCAAATAATAATAATAATAAGAAGAAGATTCACAACACAGTTAAAAGCCCAAACACCAATTAAAAACACATCATCAGTTAAAAGAGCATAAGATCAGTTCAAATGGCATACATACTAAAAGCCATCAATTCATAATTGAATTTTAATTCAATTCATGGAAAGTGACTCCATGCCTCCCTGTGAAATCGACCCAGTCCCCCGTGGATGAGTTTTTTGCAGTTATCCCCAACCACAGGCCATCTGCATCCCAGTCCCAAGAGTAATCAAATTCCTTCCCCTCCGTAGAAGCTTATGTTCAGAATAATTGCTTCTGAGCCTAGCTGATGAGGCAGGCTTGGCACACGGTTTTTACCAAGCTAATGCCAAGGATTAAGGCTCTGCACCCCAACTGGCATGCTCCCCCATCGCTCCTGAGCTGCCTTGTTTGGTTTTGAGTTCGCTTTGCATGTGAAGCCCTCTTCCAGCTTCCTGCTCTGATCCTCACATAAATTCTCCTTCCACAGAAAAATGCACCACTGCACTGGCTTCACTCCTTTCTTCTAATAATCTTGCGGGGGGGGGGGGGGTCGCTTTCCTTCAGGGTTCAGCTGAGCCCATGGGAATGGACCAAGGTATGTCCAAACTGAGGACATATTATTATAGTTTTTCCAATCACACTCTCTTGGGGAATCCCTAAACTACTTCTTGGGGAACCCTAGGAGTAAGAAACCCTGGTGTAAAAACTGGCAGTCTTTTGGACTTCACCCACCCCTGAGAACCTTCCAGAAATCGCATGCAGCCCTTGGTCTGAAAAGGGTTGCCTAGCTCTTTCTGTCCAGTTACTTACCATAGAGAGCAAGCCAGGCGCTGAGTGTTTCAACTTGAAGTTTTCATCTGCAAACGGGCCCCGGTATATGCTGGCCACACCAGTGCCATCTCCCTGTTTATGGAAGGAGAGGAGTCAGCATTCCGTTTTGTTCATTCCCTCCTAGTGTCCGAATTTTGGAAGGGACAGTCCCAATTAATCCTCTGCCTTCCCACTTTCCCAGCTGCTTTTAAAGTGTCCTCTGTCCTTCTTTAGTTACTAATTCAGGACCAAGGGGAGAAAATTCAGTAAGAACAGAAAATCCAGTTTATTATTCCAACCAAAAGCATCAATAGCTGCCCTCCAACATTTCACAGAAGAAAACCAGGAGACGTTCAGCCAAGCAATGCCAGAGTGTGGTCAAGGCTGCAAAACTTAAGCAGAAGGAAAAAGTGACAAGCTAGGAAAGGCTGCATTGGTTTGCTTTTTGCTTGAGCCAACTGAGATACCTGCCTTCCCTTTTGTATTCTGAACTCAGTTTGCAGCAACACAAGCAAGCTGAGGACAAAGGGGGGAAGTAGGAAGAGAAGAGAGAAACTGGGACATTTGAAAAGCAGATGAAAAATGGGATGCCAGAGGGTTAATCGGGATCTTCCCTGCCAAAATCGTGACTTTGGGAGAGTATCATGCACCAATGCTAAAGCCAAGTCTTGGAGGGCACAGTACAGACCCCAACAATGGAGAACTCTGTTTAGAAAGTAAATGCATAGGCTTAGTTTTCAACTGAACCCAGATAGGCTCAGTTTTTAAGTCCTTTTGTATACCCACAGGAGCTTGAATGACACCCTCTCCCCCTGTGGTTCCTTCCCATTTCTGAGAGGAGCTGAAATCACAGCCTCCTCTTAATCCCCGGCCTGCCGTGCTTTCCCGATAGGAATATCTCCATTCCCAGGGGGGGCTTGGCTGACCTAGTTTTCTTTCCACTCATCACTGGGGGCTCAGGCAGACCAGCAGTGCTGCTTTTTTCAATGAGACCTCTTAATCTAATTGGCCGCCACCGCTGCCGCCGCAGCAGCTGGGGAAAGCCAGTCAGGGATATAAAAGTAGGGCAGAAGCGTAAGGGAGCCCAGCTCCATGAGCCAAAGTTAGGCTCTGAGTGGGAATGATGCCAGGTAGAAAAAGGAGAGATGCAATCATGGCCATTCACCAACAAGGCAAGGGCTGTCAGGCCTGTTCCATCCACATCTTGTGCTAGTAATTGCCACTCCAAAGGTGTACTGTAGGTAGAAAATGAGGACACTTCTCCCCAAATAAAAATTCTGACTCACTCCCCTCCCTCCCTCCCTTCCTTCCAAGCATTTAGTCTTGCCAGAGAAAGTATAGCGCACTGGCAGATGGGGCTATGGAAAAGGGGGCTTCATTCTTCCTTTGTTGTCTCTTGCTGCCCTGGCAAAGCAGACATGCAACATCACTGCTGACATTTAAAAGGAAAAGTCTGAAAAGCCCAATTCTTCCAGGATGGAGGGTTAACAAAAGTGTTTTCCAGGGAGTCTTGTGATTTCTATCCACCATCCTATCCCTTCAGGCTCAAGTAAGGGATTCTGAGGCAAAAGAGCATTTTTCCTGGGAAGAAACTACCAAGTGTAACTTGTGACATGCCCCACGTTTGGGTGGTTGAGCTCTTGGCAATTCTTTCAATTTGCCCACAGCAAATAATGAGGACCAGCCAAACCTCTGTAAGGGCTAGCTATGCTGCGTACTTTCAAATATCCCCCAGAATCCTTTACATATGAAAGAGGTCAGGACCATGTGGAAAGCATTCTCAGGAAGTCTGGATGCGATTGCCTGAAAGAGGTGGCACTTTCCAGCACTCCATATAGCCAGGCTCCCAAGCTGTAAATTCAGATGTAAAAAAAACAAATAATACATATATATTTAAAGTGCATCTGGGACAATTGGCAGGCTGGTGCCATACGGAATGGCTTTATCAGCCTTGTGCCATGCACGCCATTCCATCCAACACACTTCTGTTTGCTTGTGGAATCTTGCGCAATGTGCTTCAAACCAATTTATGCCACGCCTCAAAAGTCAAACAAACCTTACCAACTCAGTTTGCAGCAAAGTGAAGCAAAATGAAGACCAAGGAAGGAAATGGGGGGAAAGAGAGAAACTAGGACATTTTAAATGGATCTAAACAAGTGGGATGACAGAGGATTCATTGGGGCTGCTGGAAGGTATGATGTCAGAGCTTTTGCTGTATATGACTCATGGATCACGTGGTCTCACAGCTTTCTTTCTGGGCTCCCGAGGGGGGGGAGAAACGGGGTTGGGGGTGAGTCATGATCTTCTAAGTCTCTAAGAGTGTACTTCAAAGCAAGACATTAGGCACCACCAGGCCAATTTGTTCATTTTTTCTGTCTCCAGCACTGAAACTGAATACTTTTACCAGTCCCATTAAAAAAGGATGACCAACACCACACCCACATAGGAAGTATCAGCCAGTTCGAAGAAATGCCAGTTTTACAGAATTACAAAATAGTCTTTAAAAGGAGGGATATCACCCTCCCCCGACTCCACCCCAGTGAGAGAAAGTGGGAAAATAGCTTCTGTGGCCACAGAATGCAGGCAACTGACAAATGGGGAAAAGTAAAAGAGGAGGAATGGAATGGGGTGACTGTAAATCCTGTACCTGTTCTCTCTGGTAATAAATAAATGCCAATTGCAAGGATTGTCTCTTGCTTTGTTTGATGCAGGTTGGGGAGGGCTGATGCATTGCAGAATGCTAATTCATTTTACATCCAAGACATACTTTTCTACTTTGACTGAAGTGTGCCTTGCATATTCATGCACCAGTTTAAATGTATCCAGCAAAGAAGTCTAGATTTGGGGTTTTTTGTCTTATGGGGAAGCAGCACAAAACTATCTGCAGGATCCACTAGAGATCAACTAGCTTAGGAAGATGAGATAGCACCTACTAGTGAGCCAAATGAAATTCTACCCATTTCTTTTACTCTGACGGAAACTAAAAGGAACCAGAAGCCAAAGAGAATTGCAAATACAGATTCCAGAAGAGAACACTGCACCTTTACTCCCCAAAATATAACAAAGTATAATGCAGAGGGGGGAAACAAGAATACCTACATTTACAAAATCACCTCCTTGGATCATGAAATCCTTTATAACCCTTAAAAAGAAGAAATAAAAATAAAAAGATATTGTAAAACACTCATACAAAACAATTACTATCTAACATGCCGTGGGTAAGCTAGCTGACTGCCAGAGGCTTTGCAACTAGCCACACCACCTATGCTGGCTCTCTTACAGCTAATTGATAGGGTCCGTAATACTCATGGAAGCTCCAGGTGGATTCTTCCATGCTTTGGTAGCCACAGAAACTGTTCTGTTACAAGTCAAATCTAGTTTCCCCATGATAACGGTGGGTTACTTAGGATGAACTCCAAGAAACCAAACAGAATGTCTTGGGGAACCTTAAAGACTATCAGGTATAAGGTTTCATGGACTCCAACCCATAATTTCCAAACACTGTGCCAGACAGTAGTCTAAATTCAGTAGCTTTTCTAAGCTTTGATTAAAACCTGGGAGAAGGATGAGCTTTGCTTCAAGAACCAGCAACATACCTGTGAAATGTGCTGCCTTTGTAACCAATTGGAACACCATCTTTCCTATAAGACAAGGAAACAGACACTTCAAAATGGGCAGGAATCCTGGATGAGAGGAATAGTTATCTTTATGGACCCCCAAACATTCATGCTTACATCAGGTATTTATCCCAATATAACTGTGTCTCAACAGTTAGCTTGGGCCAGAAAAGGTGACTAAGGGCATTATGTTTCAAGATCATATGCTGTTTCCTGACTGCAATAGAAATTTCCAGGTTGGTTGGATTAGTTGGTACACATGGATGGAGGGCCACTCACAAATACCAGTGACATTGAAATCAAGAAAGCACTCCCATAAAGACTTGTTAGTTGTTCAGGACCTGAATTAATGAGATCCATAAAGGATGAACTTTCGGCATAGCTAGGTCACTTCTTGGTGGCAATACAGCCCTATCTCAGTTAACAAGGCCCCTGGCAGTGAAGCTCCTTTGTACAAAGTCTTTTTATGCCCCTTTTTCTTTACTTATACAAGAACTGCCTGATCTGGTTGTTTCAATTCACATGTTCATATTATTAATTTCCTGCCTTGGATCCCATCTTGGGGTGAAAGACAGGATATAAATTCCATAATAAATAAATACATTTGTGTAGAAGATTTTGCTGACAAATGTTGAACTGCTCTTCTACTTTGTAATGTGAGAACCTATCCCTGTTCTTTCCATGTTATTTCTGCCTCCCATACAGAATATTTCTGTTAAAGAAATAATGATCAGGAATACATCTGAGATATACCTGTATTGATGTTTGGCTGCCAAAGGCACAAGTTGCAATTTAGTGGCTTGCTTCATCAACAGTGAGCAATGTTGCAATAAAAGGAAAGGAAAATACAACTTCTAAAGTTCTCCCATGCATACTTATTAGTCCTTCAGAACCCAACCTGGGCTGCTGGTTTTCTGGTTTGTTCAATTTTATTTTTCAGAAAAAGGGATGCATAGAACCAACGTACCTGAACTCTCCTGTGCAAAATTGCCTGAAAAAAGGAAAAGGAGAAAGAATACAGCAAGTGTAGTTAAGCAAAGCCAACTCTTAAAAAGCAAGCAAATGATGTCTGCTCTCATCTGTCCCAATAGTAAAGTGGTAAAACTAGACCCTCAAGGCACCAGATCTCATCTGATTTTGGAAGGTAAACAGGAGGTGGGTCCTGGTTAGTACTTGGATAGGAGACCGCCAATAAATACTAAGTGCTGTAGGATTGTTTCAGAGGAAAGGACTGGCAAAACCAACTCTTGAATATTCCTTGCCTAAGAAAACCTTAGGAAACCCATGGGGCCACCACAAGTCAACAGCTGACCTAAAGGCACATAAACACAGAGAGAGCAATGTTGTTGTTGTTGTTGTGTGTCTTGCAAGTTGTTTCTGAATTATAAAGTGACTCTTGGGGGCCTAAATACCCTATCAGGCACCTGACCCAGTCTGAACTTGGAAACAAAGCAGGGCCCGCCATAGTTAGTCCTTGGATGGGAGACCATGAAAAAAGACAAGGCAATATTTCAGAGGAAGGGACTGGCAAGAACCACCTCTGAGGATTCCTCGCCTAAGAAAACCACACAAAATTCATGGGGTCACTATAAGTCAACAAGTGACCTGAAGGCACGGATACACACATATTTAAATATGGGACATACTAAAACAAAGGACAGTAATTGCCTATAGGGAAACCGTACTTTCCCATATGGAAACATTGTGGGATATTTGCCCATAGGGATACATTGTGGAATACTTACCTATAGGGAATAATTGGAGAATGCTTGCCCATAGGGATACATTGTGGAATAGTTGCCTATAGGGATACACTGGGGAAACCTGCCATAGGGGTACATTGAGGAATACATGCTTATAAGGAAACAGGCAACACCTCCAATGTGTCTCCATGGGCAAGTATGGTTTCCCTATGGGCAAGTACTGCCATTTCTTTTCGTATCTCCCATTTAAATCCCTTCAAGGCACCAGATCCCTCTCTGATCTTGGAAGCTAAGCAGGGCCAGCCCTGGTGAGTCCTTGGGTGGGAGACCGCCCCTGGATAACTGGTCCTACGGGCTCTTATTTCAGAGGAAGGGACTAGCAAGAAGCACCTCTATGGACAAAGAAAACCCTCTGAAAACCAGAGGGACTTGAAGGCAGACAGAGGCGACGCTCTAGCCGCCAAACGCTCGTTCCCTTCATGTAGGGACAATGGAGAGCCCTGAAACCGGAAGTCGAGGCGGAAGTGGGGCCTAGGCCTCCCTGAGGCTCACCTGAAGTTCTCGGCCGTCTTGGGTACGACGTCGGCGAAGAGCTCCACCTTCATGCGGCCCACCTCCTGCGGGCGAAGCGAGAGCGTCAGCGGCCTCCGTCCCTTCCCTTCCCCGCTTCCCTTCCCGCCTGGGGCCTACCTGGCCTCCGATGGTCACGTCGAAAAACACCACAGGGTTGTTAGGGTTGGAAGCCAGCACCGCCATGGCGACCACCCTTCAACCGGAAGCGGAACCCCTGCGAACACCAATCACCACAGACCTGGGGCGGCTGGAGTCGCGTCACTGCCTGTCTGGCCAAGGGGAACTCTGGGAGGTGTAGTCCAAAACTCAGTTTAACCCTCACAGAAACCTTTTCCTTACTCAATAATAAAGGTTAGTTGGAAATGTTTTGTCATGTTCTGTTCAAGAAAAACAATTTTCCCCCCCTCAGATAAGAAAAATTAAAATGGTTTTTGAGAGGAAATTTGCTGGAATACATGGTTATATCCCTCTCCACAACTTGGAAGTTAACTTTTGTTTTGGTTTTTTTCCTGAGGTATGAAAATAAAAATTATATTTTTTTATATATGTAATATAAAAGGAAATTTGCTGGAATACATTGTTATGTCCCCCTCCAGAGCTTGGAAGTTACTTTTTTACAGCCACTGCTCAGGAAATGTTTCAAAATGTTCCCTTGAGAAATAATGTTTTTCATCAGATATGAAAATAACGAATATTTTCTAAAAGGAAATTTTGCTGGAATACATTGTTATGTCTCTCACTTTGGGAGTTATTTTGTTTACAGCCACTGCTGGAAATGTTTCAAAATGTTCCCTTGAGGAAAATTGTTTCCCTCAGATATGAAAATAAAAATATTTTCTAAAAGGAATTTACTAGAATACATTGTATGCCCCTCCAAGGGCTTGGAAGAAGGAAAACACAAATGGCACCTGAACTTCAGAGCCCCCCTTGGTTCACAAAGTCAATAGCAATTGCAGTATATTTCTGTATATCTTTATTAAACCCAGTAGAAGATAAAAAGACTAATGACTACAATTATACATGTCGGAAAATAATACTTTTTGTTGTGTTTTCTCATCACAGAGTCTGAGAAACAGTGCCAACAGGACTTCAGAGCAATGGCTTTGCTTCTGCTTCAAAACCTCTTCGCTTTTTCTTCCTTACACATGACCAGAGGAAAAGATCTGTCTCAGCTGACCCTTGTGATCAACTGGATCCCCTGAGGAAGCCATGTTCAAGTAGCCAATCTCTGAAGACAACGGCAAAGTCATGGATGAGAGCTGGACCTTTCCTGCACCCTCTTCAGCTTTGCCCCCCTGGATGGCTTTTACGGAGCTGTGGGAGTCCGAAAGGTCCGCCAACAAAAAGCTGGAAGAGAAACGGTAAGCTCTCTGTTTTTACAGCAATCTTGGCTGTGTCTGCACTGCAGAAATAATCCAGTTTGACACCCCTTTAATAGCCATGGGTCCATGCTATGGAATCTGGGTATTTGCAAAGCGGAGGTGTGTAGGGTGAGACGAAGAGCCAATCTACACTGCAGAAATAATGCATTTTGATGCTGTTTTAACTGCCACGGCTCCATCTTATGGAATCCTCCAGGTATTTGCAAAGTGGAGGTGCGTAAGGTGTGTAGGCAAGGACCCAAACTACGCTGCATAAATAATTCATTTTGACACTGCTTTAATTACCATGGCTCAATGCTATGGAATCCTTGTATTTGCAGTTTGTTGTGGCACCAGAGCTCTCTGACAAAAGGCAGCTAAATATTTTACAAAATGAAAATTTCCTAGAATTCCATAGGCAATGAGCCATGCTAGTTAAAATGGTGTCAAAATACATTATTTCTGCAATGCAGGTTGGATCCTTGTCTCCCCCTACACATCTCCAAAGTGGAATCAGACTGCTGTGGCACTGCAGTGCAGATGTGCTCTTTGTTCCTTGCAGTAAGCACCTGATGCTGACATATACTAGCATTTGTTGCCCTACCCTTTTGCCTTTGGCTCCCAGGTACCCTCTGACTGCCCCCCAGGAACTTAATTCCAATTCAACCTTCATTGCAAAAGTTGCTCCCCATCCTTGGCCTCCAATAAATGCTGCCAGAAAAGTGTGAAAGAAAAGCTGTTTCCTATAGTTGCTCTTTAGTAAACAGGATAATGAGTAAACCCATAAAAGGAGGTAAGCCTTATGATTCTATGATTCTATGGAAGCCCATAAAGTGAACCCATAAGGGGCGGCTTGAAGGGAGAAACTCTCTCCTATGGTTGCATTCCAATTACCAAATCATCAGGGGTACAGTGTCTCTGAATATGGATGCTCTGTTTATCCTCAGAAGGCTTGTGGAATCCCATTTTAAAACCATGCTTAAGCCTGAGACTCTTATTGCTTGTCTGCTACAGGGAATTGAGACCCTCACAACACTCCTCAGCACATGCACAAAACACATTGGTACAGTACCTTGCATTGGAAAGGGGTAGAATCTTGTTTTGCAGAGGGCACTCAGCGAAGCCAATGCTTTTCAGCTCCTAGCAGGGGAAAGATATTTTTGTAAAAAAGGGAAGTCACTATCTCAACTAAAACTGGTTGGAAGACCACTTTTAAGTTTTGTTTTCAGCAATGCACTTGGTGTGTGTGTGTGTGCAAATGAAACATCTGGTGGATTCTTTTCAAGTTGGAAAGTTGCAGGGTCTGCAATTCTCCATAAAAGAAAAAAAGTTGTTGTTTTTTTCCCTGGGGGCAGCAGCCATATTATATCTCCCACAGTGGCTAGACCAAAATATGCAGAAATTCTCCCTTTCCAAGGATGGTGGCAACTCTTAGATCCCATGCCGATGGCCAGTGATGCAGGTTTTAACCCAGGTTTCATAGGAACTGAGCTCTATTTCCAATTAGGCTCAGCACCTTGGAAAGCTCCATTAAAGTCTGACAAATCCTGGAATGGTTTTGCCACGCCACTAATATGAAAGTCAACCGCCACTGCAAGGTTCTGTAGCTGAAGAAATGATTGTGATGCCTGTGTTTTCACACCTTCAAAATGTGATGCTGTTCAACCCTAATCTGTCATTGGTGTGATGATGTTCTAATTCAGATTGCCCAGATGAGCTTCCCTAATATTTGAGATTTCTAGTAGACACCCTATTGCATGTCCCAATACTGCACATTGTTAGGCTGGTGTGCTTCTCTGTTGAACTTTCTGCTGCATTGTTAGCCACTTTGGAATTCCTTTTGGAAGGAAAGGTAGGGTACAAATAGTGAAAATGGTCCAGAAGGGATACAAAGACATCTACTGGACCCCAGAGGACAGAGGTCCTTATCTCTCACAGCAGGTGATGGTGGGCACCTAGTGATGGTACGGGTAGGGGACCTAGACCCCTGTTCTGCCCCAAATAAAACCAAAGTGTTTTCTAACTTCCAAGTTCTGGCCATGGATCTTCCTCAAGGCCTGCTTCAGATTGCCAACTTGAGTAGCCAGCTGGAGGCGCTGTTCGTGATGCTGCTTGTTTTCTTCATCCAAAAACTGCACCCTGGGAATTTCCAAATTGGAGAAAAAAAGTATCAGTGCCTCCATTTGCCCCACCCAACATGGGGTGTTGAGGTGAAGGAAGGGTCAGCCAAAGAAGAAACCCTGGATCCAGCTGGGGAGAGCCAATGCAAGCTCATGGTTCAACTGTGGAACTCACTGCCCCAAGATGGCGGCCTACTTGGAGCACTTTAAAAAAGTAATTGGATGCACTGAGATGAGAACTGTTGATGGCTACTAGTCAGAAAGGTTGTGTGCATATTCTCCGACAGATAAAAGCAAGTACATGTGGCTGAGTCACATCAGAGTACATACCCTCCAACTACCCTGATTTGGCAGAGATAGTCCCAGTTAAACATCTGTCATACCACTTTTTCAGCTGCTCTTTAAATGTCCGTTCTCCCTCTCTTGCCCTCCCACATACCCCTTTTGTCCTCAAGTTCCATTGCTGCAAACTACATGCAGTGCAAAGGACGTCTGCAGTCAGTTGCATCAGCAATGGGAGAGGAGAGGGAAATCTTGTCCTTCCCAGTAAACTCAGGCAAAAGCCAACTGCTCCAGCCTCCCCTAGCTTCTGAGGTTGCTTGGCCACATGTGTCCCAGTTTCATCTGTGAAATGTTGGAGAGTAAGTTTTAAAGTAGGCCTTGGTTTTACGTTACCTGCTCTGGATTGTGCCGATAAACTGTTTGTTGCTCCGTTCAGCTTCTTGCAGGTCATGGAGCTGCTCCTGGAGTTTTGTTCTCTCCTGCAGCAACTCTCCATTCATGGTGGACATCTGTTGGACAAGCACACAATTGTATGGAGGGCAGGGCAGAAATACCTCCATGACTAAATTTCCAGTATTCTGTCTGATTCAATATCCCCTTTCTGCTGCGTAAACTACAAAAACCATGGTGGGAACACCCTGAGCAGGGAGAAAGAATCTTGAACCCACCTGATGGGACTGACATGACCATTCAGCTCTAGTCAGCATGGTCAGTAGTGGTGAGGGATGCTGGGAGCTATAGTGCAACACCATCTGACGGGTCATATGTTTTTGTCAAGTACAGAAAACAACAAACATTCCTACGCCATTTCATTTTGCGCACTATCAGGCAGAAAAGGAGAAAGGATGTGCTCTGGATGGAACTATGAAACACGCTGCCTTGGATCCCATCCTGGGAAAAATCCATAAACTAAATAAATTTCCTCCATTGAGGGAGACACTGGTATTCACTGGAAGTCAGAGGACATTCTACAATACAAAAAGTAAAAAAAATCTGATTTTATTTTACATTTATTCAACTTTTCCCTCCCAGAGTTCTGTCTCTGTGTGTTTGGGTGGATTCTGAGTATGCAAACACTCCTTTGGAGTCAGGATGTTTTTAATACCCCACAACACAGTGGAAATTCTCCCTGAGGTCAGAAATCCCCTCACACCTCACACATTGACATTTCATTTGTGCGTGCTTCAAGTTTCCTGAGCAATTTTTTTACAAAATATATGGGGAGGGAGCCTCTAGAGGCCACAAAAGCAGAGTCCAGGGGCCACAATTGACCAGTGGGACATGCTTTCCTCACCCCCACTGCAGGCCCTCACCTTTTCCGTTTGGCACTTTGACAACTGAAGCTTGTTCTCAAGATGCCTGATGCAGACATCGCGTCGTTTCAGTTCTGAAATGAAGATCTCCTTTGCCCGCCGGAGCTTGGTCTTGTGCCGGAGCCTCTGCTCATGGTGCTTTCTGAGAAAGAGAAGAAGGCAAGCCAAAGGCACCTTCAGAAACAGCTCAGCCTGCCAAGCTTGTACAAAATCGATCTTCTAAGCTGTGGCCCATCTCTGGTAGAGCTATCTTGCTGGAAGAGGGAGGGGAAAAATTTTGGCCACCTGAAAAGCCTCACCTCCACCACCATCCCCACAACCACTGTGAATCTGTCTGGTCCACCTGCTCAAGTGCATCTATTTATCTTTGCCACAGTGGTACTTTCTGAGCCAAAAAGCCTACTGTTTTTCAGTGGCCCATGCTGCACAGGCAAAAAACTGATGTTTTCTGACTATTAATGCAAAGGATTTTTAAAAGAAAAAAATCCTGTTGCCCGAGGACTAATTAATATTGTGCCTGTATTCACCTGACTGCTATGTCCACCCGCTTGAGGATGTGCACAAGCTCCTTGAAGAGGGCCTCCTTCTCCTGTTGCAAGGTGATAATCTGCTCCAAGAGCTTCTGGCTGTGTGTTTTGCAGTGGTAATGCTGGAAGAGAGATTTGGGGCTCTGGGTCAGTTTTCTAGCACTATTTGTGGGGGCAGAGCACTAGACACTTTGACTACTCCAAGCTACCAAGTAACTGGCTAGAAGACCAACATGGAATAAATTTTGCCAAAGTGAGAAGGCAATATGGATAGTTTTCATCACTACCGACCAATTGTGGATTTCAGCTTTTCTTGGTTCAGGAAAAAAGTTGATTCTGGAAAATAATGCTATCCAAGTATTCATTCTGTCTAACTCTCTCTCTCTCTCTGCCTCAGTTGTTTATCTCAGACCTCAGAAAGGCATCCCCTTCAACTGTTCTGATTTGGCAGAGACAGTCCTGATTAATCCTCTACTTTTCCAGCTCCTTTTAAAATGTCCCAATTTCTCTCTCCTCCTGTCACCTCCCCCCTTGGTCCTCAACTTACTGCAAAATAGGTTCAAAGTACAGAAGTCACTTGCCCTCCATTAACTCAGTAAGAGGAAGCAGATTTATGCCCTCCCAAGGAGGCAAAAGTGAACTGACGCAGTCTCTCCTTGCTTGTGTGTTCTCCCTTATTAATATCATTGGACATCTTGCACACATTCTCATGTTGCTGGCCCACAAGTGTGCTGGTTTCCATCTGTGGAATGTGGGGGGCATGGAAAAGGTGATGGGGGGGCTGCAAGTCCCAGAATCCCCTAAGCAGTATGGTCATGCTAAGTGGGGAATTAGGAAGGCTGTAGTTCCAAATGTCAGCTTTCCCAAGCTGTGACTATATTCCGCAGACACTGTGGCTTTGCTCACCTCATTGGAGAGGGTCTTCTTTTCTTCTTCCAAGACCCGCAACCGGGCTTCCTGCTGCTGCCCTTGAACTTGCAGCTCCGCACACGTCCTCACCAGCTGCACCTCTTTCTCCCGCTGGAGCCTGAGCTGCTGCTGGAGCTCTTCCGACCGCTGATCCAGGAGCTTCCTGGTGGACAACATCACACCCATTGAAGAAAAACAACCCAGGGAGGAGTTAAGAGGGTGCTAGCATCAACATCCCTATGCTTGGAAAGGGACATTTAAAAAGCAATCCATTCTCATTACTGGTTAAGGCCTTTTAAAAGTAATGTTCCTCCTTGCTATTATTTATTGCAGCTTGACTATTCCTTTACTTTGGGTTGATTTTAATCATACGGCAGAATACTTTTTAAAATGGTGTGTCCTGTTAATTTTTGTATGTCAGATACCATGTGTTTTTGTATTGTGTTTTTAAATGATTTTAAATATGTGTTTTTAACATAACTGACATTGTTTTTTAGCTTTGGTATTATACATTTTTAAAACTTAACTGTTATTTTAAGCCTGGGCACAGTGAGTGGTTGCTACCTTTTCTGCTGCTCCTCTTGAAGCTGCCGTTGAGCCTTCGTTTCTTTTTCTCGGAGCTCTTTCACCTCCTCTTCCAGTTGTTTCCTCTCCAAGATGTGGGTCTCACTAAGTTGCATCTGGTGCTGAGATTCCTTCAGCTTTTGCTGCAGCTCTGCAATCTGGGAAGGAGAAGAATATATTGTATTAGAGAGGCACTGGCCAAGCCAGAGGGTTAATCAGAGATGTAAACATTAATGGAACTGAAATTGCACTCCATACTTCTCGATGATTAAGTTAGAGCTCCTCCAGGTGAGAATAAAAGTGTCTGAAAGTCCAAGGCTTTGTTCCAATTTTTTGTTCCAAACCAATTTTATTTTGGAGATCCACATGGCATTTTCTTTATCCCAAAGGATTTCCTGGGGACTCCTGGCATTGCCAGGGGCTTTTCATGACAACTTCCCAGGTCAGTTTAAATTAACCCACTGTTTTCCAAAAGGAAATGATGGCCACTGCCAGTAAACACAGCTTTGTTTGCAGGACACAGATTCAACAGAGATCAAGGGAGGGAAAGAGGACCATTTACACCAAAAGAAAATGACGCTAATGTTTAAGTAGTCTAACATTACTAAAGCACTTTAGCACTTTGACTATATCTTCTAAAATAGTAATAAAAAGGATTGATTTTCTTCTGAAATGCTTTTATGTACTCCACTAGCCAATGTACATTTGCAATATTATCCTTCATGCCTCTTCCTTTCCTGAACCCCACTTGGACATCTGACATGGAAGATTAGCATTGCCAAGAAATGACCAGGGAAGTACTGGGCAAGGACCCAAAGGTGGCTACTGACCTTTTCCTCTGCTTCAGCCAGCCTGGCTTCCTCCTGGGCAAGCTTCTCCTGGAGGCCAGTCTGCTCTTGCATCTCTTGCGAGTGCCTGAGCAGCTCCAGTTCCAGCTCCAGATCCAGCTCTTCTGTCTTCTGATCACTGAGCTCACATTGTGAAGAGAGAGATGAACAGGCTTCAGAGGTATCCGAGAGCTTCTGCTCCACCTGCCTCAACTCAGGCTGAGAAGAAAAAGAAGAAGGAGGCCATTTTTAACAGAGCTTGGAAGGAGTGAGTTGTAAGCAACATCCTCCCTATCATCATCATTATGATGATTATGATAATGATGTTGCTGTTGCTATGTGCTTTGAGGTGTTTCCGACTTATGGTGACCCTAAGGTAAACCTATCAAGGAGTTTTCTTGGCAAGTTTGGTCAGAGAGGGAGTTGCCGTTGCCTTCCTCTGAGGCTGAGAGGGTGTGACTAGCCCAAGGCCACCCAGCGTTGTATACCAGCTTAAGTGTTGGACTATGACTCTGGAGACCAGGGTTTGCGATGCCATAGCTCCCTTGCATTGGAACTGGGATAGGGGCAGCTGTGGAGCTCCATATCTTGGACTGCCATTCCCATCAGCCCTAGCCAGTGATGAGGAATCATTGGAGCTGTGACCCGACAAACATCATCAGGGTTCCTTGGTTGCCCAAACTTTTAGTAATCAAGACTTACCTGTTCCTGGTATCCAGGTAACAAAGACAAGTCAAGCGAGCGGATTCTGTTGCTTAATGCCAGGATTTCTTGGTCCAGATGAATGTTGCGCACCCTCACCCTCTGTAGCTCTGATATTTCTAAAGGCGATAAAGGACCATGACCAAGGCATCCGGGGAGTCACTGCTCTTGGGAGGGTATAAACATCTCATGATATTCTCTCTCTGGAGGACTGGTTCCCATAACTGATTCGCTACTGCAAGTGAAAGCCCCCAAATGTGCAACTTTGCTGCTGTTTTATGCCTCATGGCTGTTTATGATACACAAAGTGCACACCTTGTTTTTGGGTTTTACTGTCCTGGTGTATAACCCTGGCACTGGACCTAAATAGGGACCAGATTCTGTCTGATCTTGGAAGCTAAGCAAGGTCAGCTCTGATTAGTACTTGGATGGGACACTGACCATGAATGACTGAACAGAATCACAAAGGGAGCAAATCTGGTATCAACTTTGCACACCCTCCAATTGTACCAAGTTGCCAAAAGAATGAGCAGGCATGCACCTTACCACTGTTTTCCATTTCATCTTCCTCTTCTTCCATATTTTCCGCCATGGATGACACTGACTAAGAAAATAGCAAGACAATGAAGTCATTATTGGGGACGGGAAAGAGAGCAATAGATGACTGCTTTTTCTAAAGATTTACCTCTTGCATGAACAACTGCCTGATGGAGACACATCAGTTCCAATTTTGCTTTTCAGCCAAAAGCCTGCTATATTTTCAGGCTTTCTTATGAGGGAAATTGCCATTTTGTTTAACGGCATTGTAGCAATTTGGAGGACATGAAAGCCACTTTTCATGATTTGGGGATTCTGGGGTGTCCTCAGAAATACTCTGGATCACAAATATGGTTTGGAGTCTACATTCTACCCACAGACCACACTTTTTCCCATTCCTGGTATGCATAGTAAGTGGCAACAGGGTGCTAGTAGAACTGTTCCAGTAGCCCCTGATTTGAAGCATCACAGTTGACAGCAGGCAACTGTTTTCAAAGAGGTCATATTGGTCTGTTTCAGTGTGAAAAGGAGGAATCAAGTGACACCTTTAAGATGAACTGATTTATTTTAGAGCAAACTTTTGTGGCACTGAACTCCTCTTCTTCACATGCGCTGATGGAACACCATGTCCAAGCCACAAGTATTTAACCAGTAAGCAGCTTCATTTATATACCGCTTCATATCGCGCTATGGGATGTCTAAGTGGTTTACAACTGTGAGCTGATCAGTTGTGACACAGTGACAGTGACAGTGACACAGTTGTGCAGTTAATTATGCCTCAATGAAAGCAAATGGGAGGGGGATCACACTGGAGCCACTGCCATGGAACTTAAAATAGCTGGATGCTCTCTACTGGCTTTGCAGCACTATCTGCTTAGAAGAAAGGGGGCAACAGCCAAAGGCTCCAAAAGGAAACCCCTAAAAATAAGAAAAGATGATCCCAGGTGGATCAGCCCCAAGGCCTCATCCTGTTTCCCAGAATGAACACTCAAAGAGAAGTCCACAGTCAAGAGAAGAGGACAAGAGCTCTCTCCTGCTACTCATGGGCAAAAGAAATTCTCCTGGATCCTCAAAGGCAAAAAACTGCCACCCTACCTTTCCATGACTTGACAGTCTTTTCTTCCTCCATGAATGTATCTAACTCCTTTGAAAAGCATGAAAACAGGTGGCTGCCATCCTATCTGTGTAACAGTAAATCCCATATTCCATATTTAATGGTAGAGGACCCAAGTATTTTCAGTTGTACTAAAACCACTGGTGACTTACTTGTCAGGATAGAAAATCCTTCCAAAACAGGATTCTTGATTCCAGTTGCAAAATACAACTGTCAGGAATTTGAAATGGAGTGGGGAACTCGGATCCTATTCCTCTGATTGTGAAAAAAGCCCAAAACGACAGACACTGTAGAAACTGAAATATGCTGTGGGGATGTTCACAGTATCCCCACATGGGTTCTGTTAAGAATTAAACTGCATTTCTTACCAACCCTTCAGTTCATTCCTCCTTCCTTCCAGCTGCCCACCTGAACTGTCCTAACCCCCCCAGTTCCGCTGCATTCTCTTATCTCCCTAGTAACCTCTCCCACCATCTCCATTCTATTCCTTCTCACCCAACACCACCCACATCAGGTCCACTACAGAGCCATCTACACTGGCGAGTCATTGGTTTCTGGCCCCAATTCAATGTGCCCTTCCCTCTCCATATTCCCCAGGACCAGCTTGATGAACCACCTCTCCAGGAAGCCTTTTGAGTTGTAATTCACTTTTGAAATAGGATGCAGATTTCCCTCCACTCTTAAAAAACCCATTTTGTACACCCAGCAGTGTCCTAATGGCAATGTATAAAATAATTCAAGCTCAAGGGTTTAGGGCTCAGGGAAGCAAAACACAAAGGAAAACTGGAACTTCTGAGCTGTCCTAGTTCAGAAAGTCAGTACCAACTGCAGTGTATTTCAAAAATATATACATTTATTATATCTAGTACAAGATAAAGACTCATGACAACAATACATGTCCAAAAGTAGTATTTGTTGAGTTAGGTACTTGAAAGATGTTGGTGTTTCTTCCTTATCACAAGAGTCTGAGAAATAGTACTGACATGACCTGGGAGCAGTGGGATACCCCCACGGAGGGCAGTTGTGTCACGTTTCTCATTCAAACCTCTTGACTTCCGTCCTCTTACACGTCATCGGAGGAGAAAGGTTCGCTCGGCTGCTCCTTGTGAAAGTCTGCCGGCTCCCCTGGGGAGGCCACATTCAAGTAGCCAATTTCTGGAGACTGGAAAGGCATTGGGGAGAGCGGAATCCTTTCCATGGTGTCCTCAGCTTTGCCAGCCTGGATGGCTTTCAGAGGGCCACTAGACTCCAAAAGGTCTGTCACTGAAAAGCTGGAAGGGAAATGGATAGCCCTGAGTGAGTCTCTATTTCGTGGTGTCCTTGTCTCACCCTAAACATCTCTGGCCTTGCCCCTGCTTCCCTCACCACCCATGGAAAGAAAGTGGGGCCTAATAAAAAGAGATCAATTCGGGGAAATCACACAGTCCCAGAGGCATCCAGAAAATGAAAGGGAGGTTTTGAATGTCACCTCCGAGTATCCCTGACCATGCCAAGATTATCACTGACAACCGGATTTTCTGAGAGTTAGAGTCCAAAATATTTTCAGGACCAAAGGCTGAGAATCACTGCCTTATCCTAGCACTAAAGAAGATGGACTTTTACCTAAAGCCTTTCACTTCTCTGGATTCCCCATCATGTTGGAAGCTGTTTCCTATTCCTTTGTCCCACAGAGATGCCTCCAATAAATGCATCCAGCAAAGTGTAAAAGCTATCTTGTGTGATGGCTCTTTAGTAACCAGGATCATCATCAGCACAGTGCTTCTGAGTATGGAGGCTCCATTTACCTTCAGAAAACTTACGGAAACCAGGTTTAAAGCCAAGTTTAAGCCTTGTACACAGAGCATGCCAGTACAGTACCTGATATTGGGAAGGGGTAGAATCTTGCTTTGCAGATGGCACTCAGGGAAGCCAATGCTTTTCAGCTCCTGTGGGAAGGGAAAAATCAAAGAAATTTAAACAAATTAGGAAGTTACCTGTAAAAACATTTGCTCCCTAAATCAGCCCTACCCAAGATGGAAAACAAAATTACCAAATCAAGATCAACAACAGGCAATTCTGAGGAACCAGAAACCAATATCCACTGCACATCAACTTCCCAGAGAAAACTAGAAATGCTGGAGGTTCACTTTTAAGTTTTGTTTTGAAAAATACACTTTGGAGGCAAAACAAGGCATCTTGCATGGCCAGGGTGAATAATGAATGGATTTTGAGAATGTACTCCCAGGGAATGGCTGATTTGACCTCTTACCAAATTAGAGACCTCTCAGGCTGTGATCTTATGCATACTGGCGTGGGAGTAAATCCAGATGAATTGACTGAGGGTTACTCCTAAGTAGACATGCATGGGATGACATGGTTAGTCCATATATATTAGATGTGCTTGATGAATCAATTATTTAAACCACCAGAAAATTTGCACAAGAAAATAAGATAGTGGAGACGGAGGGGACAGAGGCCTGCCCACACCACCCTACTATACAGATAAAGCAAAAGCCATTTCCTCCTACCTCCAAGCTGTGGTTGTGGATATTCCTCAGGGTCCGTTCCAGGATTCCAACCTGAGCAGTCAGCTGGGAGATCCGTTCCTGAAGCTGCTTGTTTTCTTCATCCAAAAACTGAACTCTGGAAAATTCCACAATAGAGCGAGGAGGAAAGGGTCAGCACCACATTTCCCTCATCCCATATGGAAGGGCTAGCCAAAGAAGAAAACTCAACACTGGCTCCATCTGGGGAGAGCTAATGCAAGCGCATGGTTCAGCTGTGGAACGCACTGCCCCAAGATGGCTGCCACAACTTGGAGGACTTTGAAGAGAGATTTAGAGAGTATTTAGAGACTGGATAAACTCAGGGCAGCAAGGACCCTCAATGGCTACTGCTCAGGAAGTTTGTGTATCTCCCCTTGTGTCAAAGGCAGGATGTCTCTGGATATCAGCTGCTGGGAAATTGAAGATGGAGGGTGCTGTTCTCATGTCCTTCTGGTGGTCCCCTTTAAAACTGTCCAAAATGTCACATCTTGTGACAAGGAATTCCACCGTTTAACTCTGTGCTGCGTAAAGAAGCCTTTGGAGTTTCAATTCCTTTGAAGCCTCCTAAATCCCACACCATTCAGTTTCATGGGATGACCCACCAAGTCCTAGTATTATGAATGAGACAGGGAAATAAGCTCCTCCCTTATCCTTTATATACCTCTGCCATGTCTCCCATTAGTTGATAGAAATGTATAAAAGACAGAGATGTACAAAATGTATAAAATTACACAAGCCGGCTGGGGGATTCTGGGTGATATAGTCCAAAAAAAGGTAACTATTCCAAGGTCTGACGTGAAAGAATGGTAGGTTGATCCTACATTTCAAATAGGCCCTTGGTATTGTTGTCATCTTACCTGTTCTGGATTGTGCAGAGGACCTGTTTGCTGCTCCGCTCTGCTTCCTGAAGGTCATGGGCCTGTTGCAGGAGCTTCCTTTTCTCTTGCAACAGCCTTTCATTCTCAGTAGACATCTGTTGGATCAGTGCATGATCCTATGTGGAAAGACAGCCAAGCAGAAAATAAACAAAACCCTGTGTGACTGGATCCTATTTCCAGGTTTCCACATGACCACAAACATTCTTGCTACATAAACCCATGACTGGAACACCTCCAGCAGAAGGGAGGAACTTGGAGTCCTCTGGATCTGTAACTCCTATTCAGCACTTGCCGTCATGACCAACAGCGCTGGGTATTGCAATCCAGTGCTATCTGGGAGGGTCATATGTTTCCTTCAAAAACAAATCCACTGAAATTAACCGTCATGCACCAAACAGGACTCTTTGGGCTCTGTTGGCAGGTGAAGACTTACCAGTTTTGACAGGACTTTGGAGAACCGGCTGGTTTGGGGGACAAAAAGCTGTATTTTCCATATTTTTGCTTCCTAATGATTTATTTAATTACCTCACCAAGCTACAAATCCCAAGCTTCCACAAGGCTGTCCTTTCCTTATCCCTGCTGTGGGCCCTCACCTTTTCTGTGTGGCTTTTTGATAGCTTGACTTCATCTTCAAGATGCCTGATGCGAAGGTTGCGCTGTTTCACTTCACAGATGAACGTCTCTTTGGCCCGTCGGAGTTTTGCTTTGTGCCGCAGCTGCCGCTCATTGTGTTTCCTAAGAAGAGGGGTGAGACAAAGACAGCTTCAGAAACAGCTTAGTCCCACCTGAGACATGTGCTCAAATCAGCACATCAAGCTCACACAGAATCTATCTTTCAAGCTACATATCTTCTCTGTTGGGACTTTGTTGTTGTGTGACTTCAAGTCATTTCCATTTTATGACGACTCTAAAGTGGAATTATCTGGGTTTTGCCACTGCAGTACCCTTTGGGGGACACAAAGTGTTGCTTCTCATTTTTCAGTGACCCATAGTGCACAGAAATTGAAAGGATGTGTCAAAATTACCTGATAGAGATGTCCACTTGTTTCAGGATGTGCCCATACTCTTCATGGAGGATTTCTTTCTCCTGTTGCAATGTTAAAAGCTGCTCTGAAAGTTTCTGGCTGTATTTTTGGCAACGGAGATGCTGAAGAAAGAAATGTGGGATGTTCCTGGTCAATTTTCCAGCACATTCAGTTGGAGCAGATACTCTTAGTGCTTCCAGCCAGCCAGATGGAAGTCATGTGGTTGGTGATCCTCACAGCAACCCATGCTGGCTGGGGGATTCTGGAAGCTATAGTCCCCTCTTTTTTTTCTCATCACCTTTGCCAAGCTCTGCTCTGTCTGCAAAATAGAAGCAGTGACTATGTTCTGCAGGCACTGTGGCTTTGCTCACCTCATTCGAGAGGGTTTTCTTCTCTTCTTCCAGGACCCGCAACCGGGCTTCCTGCTGCTGCCCTTGAACTTGCAGCTCCGCACACGTCCTCACCAGCTGCGCCTCTTTCTCCCGCTGGAGCCTGAGCTGCTGCTGAAGCTCTTCCGACCGCTGATCCAGGAGCTTCCTGGTGGACAACATCACACCCGCTGAAGAAGAACAACCTGGGAGGGGTTAAGAAGGTGCCAACCCCAACTTTCCTGTGCTTGGAAAGGGACATTTGAAAAGTCTCCCATATCCATGGGGAACACATTCCCGGATTTACTATGGAAACGCGAAACCACAGATAATAGCAAGCTCTATTGAAATGAATGACTTCTGGCGGAAGTTGACCACAGAGTCGCACTGGAAGACCTAGGGATTCCTAGAGAGAACAGCTCTCTAGACATTTCTAGGTGCTCCAGCACAACTCTGTGCTCAACTTCTGAAGGAAGCACACCATGGAATGACACTGGAGGACCTAGAAAATGCCTAGAGAGAACATATTTCCCAGCACAGAGACTGGATGCTACCTTTTTCGTTGCTCCTCTTGAAGCTGCCGCTGAGCATTCGTTTCCTTTTCCCGGAGCTCCTTCACTTCCTCTTCCAGCCGTTTCCTCCCCAAGATGTGGGTCTCACAGAGTCGCAGCTGATGGTGAGATTCCTTCAGCTTTTGTTGCAGCTCCACAATCTGGGAAGGAAAACAATTTAAAATATAGCCTACTTATATATGTCTGCCCAAGAACAGAGGTCTGCTGGAGAGTCCTTCCTTTGTTTTCCCCAAGTGGGAACAATACACATTTGGTGGACATAAACAGGGTTGCTTTCTTGGTGGTGGCACTCTGATTTTGGAACATTCTCCCATCGGAGGCCTGATAGGCACCAACACTGGTGAAGTAAAAATATGACTGTTTACCGAAGCCCACAGGAATCCAGAAACAGATGGAGAAGAAAACATAACCTCTCTCCTAACAATGTGGCTGGCTGACCTTACTCCTTCTTTGAAACTATCAGAACAATGCTTTGAACAAGCACACAAATGTTTTAGTGCATAAACCACCTCAGCAAGCTACAGTTCATAATACTGCAAGATCTGCATGCTATACCATGAAGGAATCCATTCTGGGAGAAGTGAGTGCACAAAATTTAAATCCATGCACTGTGGATCTTTGCCTGTCATGAGTCTACAGGATCGTGGCTCAGAAATTCTTCAGAGGAGGCCCCAGTTTCACCCATACATGGATCTGCGCTGAGCTACAAATGTAAAATACAGATGGAGTTTTCCTGTCCCTATCATTTTCATTACCAGCATGAAACCTTTCTTGGAATTATTTGTCTGGTTTTTTGAACCAAATGTGGCCACTGACCTTCTTTTCAGCTTTGGCCACATGGGCTTTCTCCTGGGCAAGCTTCTCTTGCAGGCCGCTCTGCTGCTTTGCCGCTTGGGATTGCCTCAGCAGCTCCAGCTCCAGCTCTTTGACCTTCTGATGACTGACCTCCCACTGCGAGGTGAGAGACGAACATGCCTTGGAGGAATCAGAAAGCTTCTGCTGTACCTGTTTGAGCTCAGCTTTGGTCTGAAGAGAAAAGGAAGGTAGATCACATTTTTAGCAGGGCTCAGAAGGAGAGAGGTGCAAGTTGCAAGTAACGTATAAATAAATAAAATTTATTTTATTTACAGCCCTCCTTTCTCCTTGTATAGGATACAAGGCAGCTTACAAGGAACTAAGAACAGGGTACAGCTAAAATATATATATAATTTTTTGTACAAAAGTTTAAAAGCAAACACTGGTTGGATGAACATCTTTTGTGGGTTGGAGGGTGTCCTCCAGTATTATGCACATCATAAATGGTGACTGGTCAGCTGACAGGACCAGAGTTTGCCAATCTGAGTGATGATCAGACATGCCCAAACAATGCCATGAGACTTGAGCCAGGAGCTGTCCTAGAGGGCCTTGGCTGTGTATAGTCAGAGCAACCCACAGATTGAGAGAACTCCTGGCCTCATCCCACCCAAAAGGGGATCCAAGTGGCTCCTCTCAGCGACCAACAGCTGCACTGCTGACCTTATTCCCTTTGCCTGCCATCAATATAAATCATTCCAAGAAAGAACTATCTTTTTGGAAGTGGTAATATAGCCCCGTCTCTCCCGACTGTGCCTGAGCTTTTGCTAGGCTTCCCTGTGACTTCAAGGATAGCCCCTACCTTGATGTTTTCCTGTTGGAGTAAAATGTTGTGCTTCTGCAGCTCCAGGTTCTTGTCCCTTTCATAGCGCAGTTCCTTCTCAGCAGAGCTGCACAAATTCTGGACCCGCCGGAGGTCATGTCGGAGCTGCTGGAGCTCCTCTTGCTGGTGAAGGAGTTTCTCTTCTGGTGCGCCCTACATGAGGGGAACAGGACAGGAGGAGAGCAGTTAAAATGGCCACAGAAGGCACCCCAAGAACCTCTAGGGCCAAATTTTCCAAGAGCAGAGCTGTTTTAGCCTATTGCGACAAAAACAACAGACATTTTACAGATGAACCAAGTCGACCTGGGCACATTTTTGGTAATCCCTCACCCCTTAACTTCTCTGGCTTCTAGAATCAAAAAGACTGGCATGCTAGTGTGTGTTTGCAGTGCTACATTTCCTGGAGGACTCACCTTTGTTTGAAATAGTGAGCTCTCTTGCTGCAGCTTCTCGTGGGTCATGTGCAGAAAGTCCCTTTCCTCTGCAGCTCCCCGGAGCCCCTGGATCTCACTATAAAGCCGCAGAAGTTCTGATTTAGAATTGTGCAGCTCCTGGCAAAACAACCATGGAAGTTATTGAGCAAGAAGCCTCATTAGAGAGTCTTTAGCTGAAAAAATACTTGCACACACACACTTAACTGGGCATGGGGCAAGAAGACCTGAGGAAAAGCACCTGCTTTAGACCACAGGTTCTGGGAATTATAGTCCAAAATGCCACTTTTCAGTCCTAACAGCTCTTCCCCAAGGAAATAGTCAAAGAAATAGATAACGTACTGCTTAGTTCTAGGAAAGTATTCTAGAAAAACATGTTGTATCATCATTGGACTATGGTGTGGAAGATACGGACTCAAATCCACAGTGAGCCATGAAACGCCCTGAGTGACCTCAGGATGGTCACTCTCTTTCAGCCTGGCCCACCTGCCACATCTGTTGTGAAGGGAAAGCAGGCGGGCCATGTATAGTGCCTTGGGTTTGCTGGGTGAAAGGAGCAATAAGTTGGGGCATGAATGCAACTAACAAACAAACAAACCATTTTGGAACAGCGCACCTTCTGCTCATCTTTCAGAGCTTTCTGTGTCACTTCAAGGTCACACGCCAGCTGCTTCCTCCATTCCCTCTCCTCCAAAAGTCTACTTTCTAGCACTTCAACTTTCTCATGGTGAGTTTTTGGCATCTGCAACCAATGATATCACAACCCTTCAGCTGTGGAAAAGGCATGAGGATAGGTATGGGAGGAAGGGCAAACCCCAGTAGATATTCTCTCCCACTTCCTTCCCAATCTTGCAACACACACCACTGCCAGTACCCCCTTTTCCATTGCTCCTTGCCTCTTGGCAACTGGCCACTTCTTTCGTCGTGTCTTGAGTAGCTCCCTCTGATTTCACCTTCTGTGCTTGACATAATTCTGCCTCTAAATGTGAGATCTTGAACAAACCAATGAGAGAGAGATTCTGTGGATTTTCTTGTTAAAACCAAGCTAAAACCAATTTCATTGGTTGCAGCAAAGTCAACAAAGAGTCTCATACATTTTATTTGGGCCAGAATATCAATAGCTCGATTTGCACAATTATCCTAATCCATCTCAGAGGCTAGAGCAAGGATAGGGCTACCTTGCAGAAGCGCACAATTCCTGAAACCAACTTTTGAGATCCACGATGCTCCCCACCAGTCCCTCAAGCCAGCCCCCACCCTCACATTTTTTTAAAAAAATATGTGATTTGGGGACTAAAAACCTGAACATATCTTACCTTTAGACTCTTACCACATGTAACTAAGCCTCAAAAATAAAATCTCACAAAAGGCTCTGCAGTCTTTTCAAATTGAGAAAATAATGTACAAAAGCTGGAAACAACCAAATTATGGGGGAAAGCATGGAAGCCCAGAAAAGTGGATTACGAAAGCCACAGGAGGACCAGTTTGAACCTCACATCTTGACATTCCCCATCTCTGTTCTGAATTGCCTTTTAGAATGGCTCAAACCACAAAAATGACCTTCCATCCCTCCAAAGATTTTCTATAGTTTATAGACTGACTGCTTATGTGTTCACCTGGCCATGGATAAAAGCCTGGTGCCAAAACATCAAAAACACCAAGCAAACTGCCTGCACAGGTCAAATTCAGCTCTGCTTGCAATGGTGTGAATGAGTCAAGCAGGTCTTACCGACTGCGAGATCAGGAAGAGGGAAACAAGAGACACAAAGAGGTAGGAAGGAAGAGATGAAAAAGATGGCAGCTGGCTGGCCATCCTGGTTACCTTCCTCTGCAGCCCATCCATCTCACACTCAAAGAGCTCACGCTCATCTCTGGTTTGGTTCTGTGTCTCTCCAAGGAGCGACTCCAGCTCTTCGTTCCGCTCTACTAGGTCCTCGTGTTCCCTCTCCAGCTTCTGCAACTTGTGCAAGAGCTGCGAGTTTTGACACTCGATGCCTACAATCACTTGCTGGCATCTGCGTCCAAGGAGAACAGGGTTGAACAGAAGGGTCCGGAAACTGTCAGCATTTGAACAGGGGGCTATCAGCTTAAGAGCCTGTATGGTGTAATGGCCTGAGGCCCTACATTCAAATCCCAGCTCCATTGTAATGCTTACTGAGGGACTCTTCACCAGTTTTCTATCCAGATATTAGAAAAGGGCCAGGTAACTACAATGGGAATGGAGGCCATTTCTCCCCATGACCCCCATGGGCTGGAAGTGATGTCATGTCATTTCAGATTTTGGGCTTTGGCTGAAAATAGAAGAGAGCGTTCAAGAAAAAGGAACATTTGTACTATTTAAGAAGAGAAGGAGGGAATTACCTGCTTTTTAGTACATTTGCTTAGTTTCATAACCTTTAGGTTTAGGCCATTCACCTTTTATGAAGGGTTTGGGTATTTTCAAGATCTGAGACAGCTTCATCCAAAACCTTTGCCTCTCTGGCCTCCAACATTCCTTTTTCGCCCTGCAATGAAAAGACATTTGGGAGCTCTGGAAGCTGCCTTATACCTAGATGAATCACCTGGCTCATTACTGCGTGTGTAATTTGGCAGCAACTCTGCAGATGCTCAAGTCAATGTACTTTCTAGCTCAACCTGGAAATACTAGGGTCTGGATGTGATGTAGTGGTCTGAGCATTAGACTATGACTCTGGAGACCAGGGTTTGAATCCTCACTTGGCTCTGGAAAGCCACTGGTGACCTTGGGCCAGTCCCACTCTTTCTGCCTCAGAAGCAAAAACAAACCTCCTCTGAACAAAACTTGCCAAAAAAAAAACCTGTCATAGGTTGCCATAGGGTTGCTATATGTCAGAAATGATTCGAAGGCACACAACCACAATGAACCTGAGTCCTTCTACAGGCAAAACATGAGCTATAAGTTGCTTTTTGTGGCTATTTCCAGATCCAGGCTCTTCAACGCTGTTGAAGCATCATTTTCCCATGATCCTCTGGAAGCAAGATAGGGAAGTACATCACTGGATGTTGACTAAAGTTATTTTTTACAGTAAAACTGAACTGAGCTGACTTCAGTTCCAACAGTCCCTTACTATTAACTGTGCTAGGAGAGGCTCATGAGAGTGAAGATTACAAACATCTATGAAGGAGGAAGGTTCACCAACCCTACTGTAATAGGAACATGTCAAGCAAACATCCTAAAAGTGGTGGGGTTATGAGACTGAGCTTTCAAGTCAAGAAGCAAAGGGAATGGAAGCAGCACTATTTATTGCTTCCAGGGGATGGTGAGAACTCCCTATTGACAAAGCGACACGCTGAAGATATTGTTGCATTTCATCTTCCCCCTTAGTGGAAGACGGATCACACAGCCAACATGGAGTGGTAGACACAGATCTGGGACACCTGGGCTGAAATTTCTTACTCAACCACTGAGTGTTTGAACTGAGTTGGTGATTTTGAGCCAATGAGTCTCTCTTAGCTTAACCCACTGACATATAAGGATGAAAGGAAGGATTCCATGCCACCTCTAGAGAAACCAGAATATAACCAAAAACATCGAACACTTTTTAAAAAAATCTACAATACCTCTTCAGCTTCAACAGTTTCAGCTAGTAAGTATCTTGGCCTCTCCTCAGTCAGCTCGGGAATCTCACTGTCAAGCTTTTCAGCCTTAAAGTGCCAAAAAAGGAGAGATCCCCATTACGACCTTTATCAACTATGGCAGGATGAGAAAAGTGAAAACACCAATATGATCCATTTTTTAATTTTTGTTTCAAATGCCACCTGAATTTTCCAAAAGAGGACTGCATTAAAACAGCTCATTATGGGGGAATGAAATAGTCTCCAGAAGCCTCCATGGCAACCCAGTGAATTTCACAAGGTGTTCTTAGTCAAGGAATCCTCAGAGGTGGTTTTGCCAATTCCTTATTCTGAGTCTCCAGCACTTGGTATTTATTGGCAGTCCCCTATCCAAGCACTCACCAGGGCTGACCTTGCTTAGTTTCCAAGGATGTGGCTAAATTTCATCAGGAACAAGAAGTATTAAAAGCTAGTAGGTGGTTTCAGAAGTGATACATCCATATTGGCATTCCATGATGAATTACACCTTTTGTAAATATGTGTGGTTGCTTATTTTTGGATCAGAATTAACTCTATCTTACTTTTTAAAAATAATAATGCCAAAGTATGGGGGCAAGGCTCCTGCAAGTGACCTGTGACTTCCCTGTTGCTTCTGGTAATGCAACAGAATTCAGCCATCCCAACAATACTGGTTCCAAAGGCAAAATCAGACTAAGTCCAGACTTCATCAGAGTTCCTTGTTTCCTAAGCTTTGTAAAAGCCAGACTTACCCGGTCCAGGTAGCCAGGTAAGAAAGACATGTTGAGAAATTGGACTCTGTTGCGTATTGCAGAGACTTCTTGGTCCAGCTGAAGACTGTGGTCAGGAATTTCTAAAGAAGACATCAAGATCAGAGGTCATCCAGAGAGTCATCATACTTGGAAGGTTCTTAGAAGATTAGGGTTCTCAGTGGCCCCCAAAATGGTGCAAAGTGTTGTCATTTGACAACACAACACTTTGTTTTTCCGATACCATCCTGGTACAGATGTACCACTCTCTTTAGCTACAAATTCAACAAATGAAAGCTGACAGGATAGCTACCATTTTAAAAGGCTGAAGGAGAAACAGAAGGAAGATATCAGCATGCTCAGGGCAACAGTACGATTTGTGAGCATTCTCAGAGCAATTAAAGGCTCTTTTGTGACTTTCTTTCTTTAAGAGAGAGATAGAAAAATGGAAAAGTGAAATGGAATGGAGTGCTATGAGGCATGGAATGACTGGCTGAACCTTTAAATTGGAGAATACATACTCTTCGAGCTTGCATGCTACTTTCCAGAATTCCCCAGCTACTATGGTCACTGGGGGCTTCTAGGAGTTGTAGTCCAAAAATGCAACTTTTTAAAGCTCTGCACATATGCTTACACATACTCTTACATATAAAAAAGCAATCTATTACAAAAGATTCAACACATTATTAATAACTGCAAGACTTATAAAATAATCCAGAGGTCAAACTAACCAAGACAGTCGATCCAAAATCTCAAAAATTACCCTTAAAAATAGGAGCCACTCTAAACACAGAACCTGTGCGCACTTACCTGAGAGGTAGCCCTAATGAACTCAATGGAACTTATTTCAGAGTAGATACAGTACATATAGCATTGCTCCGTAAAGGCCAGTGCTCCACAGAAAGGTGCCCAGATGCATGACTTGTAAGTCACAATAAAATTTCTCCTTGGCTCAGTGTACCAAAGGGTCACTCAGAGGAGGAATACAGTGGCAATTTTGTCTGGAAGCAGAAGCACGTTGTTGAGTACGTGCCCCCTGATGAGAAAGCTTCCCTAAATGAGTGTGTGTCTGTGTGTTTGTGAATATATATATATATATATATATATATATATTGATCAACCAAAACACGAGCAGAGGCTGGGTGATGCCAAGTAGAGCAACCGCTCTGAAACTTACAATAGCTGGATGCTCTCTGGTGGCTTTGCAACACTATCCGCCCAGACGAAAAGGGGTCAACCGCCAAAGGCTCCAGAAGGAAACCCCTAGAAATAAGAAGAAAAGAGGAGCCCAGGTGGATCAGCTCCAAGGCCTCATCCTGTTTCCCAGAGTGGAGGCCCAAAGACAAGTCCACAGTCAGGACAAGAGAGCTCTCTCCTGCTACTCATGAGTGACCGAAATTCGCCTGGTGTCCTCAAGGGAACAAACCAGCCTTCATGCCTTTCAGTGACTGTCTTCCCCTTGTCAATGGATTTGTCTGAACTTCTTTGAAAACCATGGAAACAAGGGTCTGCCACCCTATCTCTGTGCCAGTACATTCCATCCAGTTAATAAGTGATTTTGAAGCATATTAAAACCACTGATGTCTTCCCTTTCAGGATACAAAATCCTTCCAAAGCAGAACCCTGACTTATGCAAAATGCAACTGTCAGAGGTGAAATGGAGTGGGCAGCGTGGATCATATTGCAATGACCGGATACTGTAAAATAGAAATGAGATAAACTTTGAAGGAGTTCAAACCCTTCCCACAAAAGTGTTTGACCAACACTTTTGGTAAATGGCTTAGATACCAAATAGCAGAATCAAAATATTGACAGAGAATACAAGAGCCATCAGAAAAACTATGAAAAACGACTTGGCTCCCTTAATCACTTGGGAGTCATTTCTGGTCCGGGGGAAAAAAATGGTAGCAATGCACCCAGCAAGTGGGCCATCGAATCCAACCCCTTGTGTTGTAAGTAGACATATCTACCGCCCTCCCAAAATATGACCATCCAATTTTGTCTTAAAATAGCATTGCCCTCCTAGAGGCTACCAGAAGTGACAATTCTCCTTCTTCTCGAAAGAAACAAAAACCAGCAGGGGCATCAGGGTTGTCCAGGAATGCCCACAGAGTACAAAACCAGTTTTGGTGACCACAAGAGGGGCTCAAGGTACATGATCCCCACCCATGTCTTAGGCTGCATCTACAGTGCAGAATTAATACAGTTTGACACTGCTTTAACTGCCATGGCTCAGTGCTGTGGAATTCTAGGAATGGCAGTTTTGTGGGATGTTTCACCTTCTCTGTCAGAGAGCTCTGGTGCCAAAACAAGCTACAAATCCCAGGATTCCATAGGATGGAGCCATGGCAGTTCGAGTGGTGTCGAACTGCATTAATTCTGCAGTGTGGATGCAACTCTCAAGGCTTAATTGGCATGTGTCTGGTTAAAGTCAATGGTTTGTCATTTTCTGTAAAAGAAGAGAAGAATGCAGACAAAGATAAACCGAGTACGGGAGCTGAACTCACCCAGTTGGCTCACCTCCCCTTTCTGTGCATCCAGTTCCTCCGTCAGTCTCTGGATCTTGTCATGAGCCCCCTTCAGCCTCTGTGCAGCTTCATCCAGGTCTTGCTCAGCTTGTTTGCGCAAGGCACTCTCTTTCGCCAATGCTTCAGTGTGAGACTGAAAGACAAGCCACAATTCAAGAGCAGAAGAGGAATCCTCTCTGCATTAGTATTTAGTAACTCGGTCCAGAGAAGCCCTGGGGCCAGGAGGGATGGTCAAATAAATCTGTAGAATTCAAAGATATAGCCGTGTTAGTCTGCAGAATCAGTATGTAGAGAGATATTATAATTGAGTTTATTTAGTTGAGACTAACTAAAGAAATGTTGGCAGCATGAGCTTTCGTAGACTTCATTCTACTTCCTAAATGCATCTGAGGAAGTAGACTGAAGTCTACGAAAGCTCATGCTGCCAACCTCTTTATTTCAGTTAGTCTGAAAGGCGTTACAAGATCTCTCTACAAAGAAATCTGTGTTGCTGTTATGTGATTTTGAGTCAACTCTAATCATAAAGTTTTCCTGGCAAGATTGATTTATTGAATTTATATCCCACCTTTCTCCCAAGATGACCAATCTTGCAGCCCAAGATGGAATGAGAACATGGTAATATAATGATCAACAGAAATTAAAATTTCAGTTTTTCCACATCTTTAACCGTGGGGAAGCGCCACCGGACTCAGACACATACAGAGACACACAGTTGAAGACCTTGAAAATTACATTGCTTCTCAACCAGCTCTTTCATTGGCAGAACAACCTACTTTGCCTGGAGCTGTTTTCCATCAGTGACACTGTGTTTTATTTAATCAACTTTTTAAACCAGCATATCCTGAAACTTGTTTTAATTTAATGTATTTGATAATGGACTGGCCTGTGCTATACTGTAACCACAGTTTTGAAAGCTATTATTTCTTCAGGGATAATGATACTTTTATTTTAAAAAACAAACAAACAAACAAAAGAACAATAAAACAAAAAAAAAAACAGTAGTTAAAATTCCAGTCCACCCTCTCTGTCCAATTGCCAAATTATACTAGGTATGCCCAACATACCCTTCTTTCTGTTAAGGGGCCACACTATGTAAGATGTGAAAGAAAATAGAACAATTTTTCTGGTTTTGATGTTGCAATGTTTTGTTTTTACTTTATTCATCAGCTCCTTGGTGCGCTGCATGGATTCCCTTTGCTCTTGAAGCTCATCTTCCAGAGTCTGACGGATCTGGTCCAATTCATCCTTGCACACAGAAAAAAAAGAATTGGTAAGAATAGTTTTACTTTGGTTTTACGTGATGCATTGTTTTTACTTCTCTCAGAGATGCTGGGCAAATTCCAAAGGTTCACCTCTGTTGGCAGTTTTTAAAATTCACATCTGTAGCTGTGGTAGGCAATTCAATTCAAGGTGGGGACATGGTGGATGGAGGGCTGTGTCCCTCTGAAGTCCTGCAGGGAGCCACTGTGGCCCCCCAAACACCTGGGAATTGCCCACAAATGCTTTATAAGATTAAATCATTATACATTGTTGGTATTAGGATCTGTATTTTTGTGTGTTCTGGATCCCAGGTTTTTTGTTTGTTTGTTGGTTTGTTTGCTTGTTTTGTGACAGCCTTATTTAAATTCCTGTATTTTTACTGAATCTCTCCCCAAGACTTTTTTTAAAACTGAATTTGTTTTGAATATTTTAAACTTGGTGCATAATCTTGAGAGGCTAATAAAGAAAACTGATAGGATATTTTAAAAATTCAAATCAATACTATATACCTGAAGCTGAGCAGCATAGAGGCTTTCCAAAGAGGCAGGGAATCCCAGCTTTTGCTCCAGGGCCTCAATTTTCTCCAGCAGGGTACTTCTTTCTACTAGTAAGTAAGCCACCTGTTCACTGGGGCTACTATGGGCGATATCCGGCAGGCCTTCTTGCTCCAACATGTCTTCCACTTCCTTCTGCTGGGATTCTGGAGGGAGATGGAGGGACGACACAAGCACACATTTATGTCCTTCAGCAGAAGACGCTCTCTTGGAGAAAGAGAGTTCCTCTGATTCATCATCATCTTTTAAAAAAGCCTTTGTGGTATAATAGTTAGGATAGTGGTCCACCAGGAACAATCTCTTGCAATATCACAAGGAGAAGATTCTGGTGATGTGACACAAGGTAGCCACAGTGATGTCATTTATGTAATATTGAAATATTAAGTCTCAATCATACGGAGTGAAAAACACCAAGCCTAACAAGTGAGGAAAATATAGAGACACAGACACTTTTCAAGACAGAAATGGAAAAGATGGGATAGGCACCGAGATCTGAGAATCCCAGTTGATCCTAGGGATGGAACAGAAAATTGTCACTTTCTCAACTGGGGTTGAATTTGGAGTTCCCAACCCATTGAGAAACTTACACAGGAAGAAAAAAGGCATCCTGCAAAATAGGAGATTCGACATGGTGGCTGCAGCCTTTGCCAGTTTGCATATTGCACAACCAGTTTTATTGTCTGCCGCTCTCTCAATAATGTTCTGTTTATTCAATATGGATGTCTCTTTTTAGTGTATTGAAACTGAACAAGGGCAAAAAAAAAAAAAAAAAGCAATATACAAATGGAACAAATGAATGGCTAAAATAAAACTCTAAGCTGTCAACAAAAGAATTTCTCCCACCGATATAAAATTGCCGTGTGTTTTCACATGCTTGGTTTGTGCTCATGTTGTTTTGCAACCAGATGACCCCTCTCACAAAAGCTGTTGATCCTACCCCATGTGACATATTGATTCACCCACAAACTATGAAGCGCGATGGAAGTAAGTTTTCCATCAAGGTCACTTATGTGAATGCAGCTCAGGGACCGAATGAGAACCAACAAGGGCAGTGACCGGAAGAAAATCAGACTATGTTTTTGCTATACCATCAGCAGTTGTGGAAAAGAAGACTCTAAAGGCCACTTGATACAACATGCTTGCATGCTCTTTTGCAGCAGCAGTTATGGAAATATAGTTAGACACAAATCTAAGCATGCACTCACAACAACCTCAGAGGAGGGTCCTGCCACCACAACTGACCTCCAAGCAACAGAGTTCCACACCCCAATCTGTCTCCCCACATCCCAGGGCTTTTGAAATCTTTGGAGAAGTCATTGTTCCACACACCACTGTCTTTTAAAAAAAGACATTGAAAGTCAGAGTAATCAAAAGAACCACAAAAAAGGGGAGGAAAGAGAAAAACACTATAAAAAAGATGTATGAGCATATCCCATAAAGATGGAAGGGATGCATGCAGCGATTGGATGGTATGTGGCCTGCCAAGACCCAAAGTGTGACCCCCCCCAAACCTCCCCATCTATGGAAAAAGACTGGATCCCGAAGCTAAAAACCCAGAAATCTGTTTTCCCATTCTCCAGGCTACAGAGAAGAGAAGAAAGCTGAGAACTCTCCAGACCAATGAAGACCACTGTGTGAGGTGGCAGGCTACCCACATCAAGGGAGAAGCAGATGCTTTCTGTGCTGTTTGCCTTAGTTTTCTCTGACAGGCCAGCCCCAGCCTTACTGAAGCTCCCAGATCCCACATGCTCAACAGAGTAAGAAGGGGAGAAGACAATTACCATGCTCCAGATGCAGTTGTGTGACTTCTATCCTGAGCTGCTCATTCTCCTTTTCATATTTGGTCGCCAGAGCATCCCGTGCTTCCGTCAGGGTACGGACGTGGCCCACATAATTTTCTACCTGAAAAGAGAATGACAATGTAAGCTCAAAAGAGCATCCAAGAAGAATGCAGGAAGATTTGTTATGCTAAGGGAACCTCTTTCACCATGAGGGGTAAATTCAATTTCAGAAATTTTGTTGGGGGCCGCACTCCAATGGCAGGCAAGTCCAAAGTAAAAGAAAAGCAGAGTTAAGAATACCAGCACAATTTAGCTTAAAGCTCTTACTGCCAGTAGTTGAGCATCAGAGAAGGATGGAGAAGAACATTTTTTAAAAAAACAAGAAAACTTCTAAACAGCAGTGTCACAGGGATGGGATCATGGGGTCGGAGGTCCTCAAAGAACACTCTTTATCCAGGTAGCCCAATACCATTTATCTGGAGTAATCACAATGTGCAACTGCAATGCACAACATGGCACTGAGGGTTCATGGGGGTAGCAAATCATCCACATCTGGGAGAACTACAAAGCCCCCAGTCCTGCCTTGTAGGGTTATTGTAAGAATTGTAACCCACAAACAGGATCCTAAAACCTACATTCCACTGGCAGTCATATTGGAGGCTGGCCTGAAAATCAATAAAATCTTGGAGGATTTTTTTAAAAATCATTAGGCTCCCTTTATCTGTCTGTCAGCAGATGGAGCCATTGCTTTGCTTAACTCTTGGTGCAAGGAATGCCCTGCCTTTAACCATAAAGGTCTCAATCTGCTTAAAGGTTAACTCTTCTTGGGGCTCTTCAAACTTCTGGGAGTTTTCCAACACAGCAATTCCGACATGCCCAACATCAGGCAAAGGTCAGGACAGTCCAGTGCCACCTACATAAAAGATGCCAAGAGCATGCAGACTCTGGACTTTCAGACTTTGCGTTTCACTAGACGTTTTCATGTTAATAGAACACTGAGACCCACTAACCTGCACTTGGAACAAAGGGAATACACTCAGAAATAACACATTTGGAGCCTAAATAAAAATCTACTTCTGGATACCTTATGATACACAGACAGATCAATCAGAAATATAATTTGGGATTCAAGGAGAGCCATTTTATTGCTGCTACTGTCAAACAACTGGGAGTTGGAAATTGTTTCTGATCGACAG
Source organism: Phrynosoma blainvillii (assembly GCA_026167975.1). Lineage (NCBI taxonomy): Eukaryota > Metazoa > Chordata > Lepidosauria > Squamata > Phrynosomatidae > Phrynosoma > Phrynosoma blainvillii. Next base: position 4,847,212 of record JANUYF010000015.1, read on the forward strand.
CTGATCACCCAGAGATCTCCCAGTAGATCAGAAATGTTGAACTTCAGCTGGTCAGTGTGCCAATTTTCTTACCTTGAGATCCTCCAGGGCCCCCCAAAATGTGGGTGAGGTGACCAGAAGTCTACTTATGGTTTTAACAATTGGTACTTTTGATGTTCAACAGCGCAAAGGGGGCCTGCACCCTATTTGAAAGGTAAAGCACCTCTCCTGCACCCAAGAGAGAGAGTTTCTCATTTTTGCCCTAAAAAGAGCAGTTCAGAGAAATTGGAGAGCTGAGGGTCACAGAACACCTTTGGAAGCCATATACTGCTCCCAAGGACATTGCCCAACCTGTAATAGACTTGATCTATCTCCTGCCCACCCTGCAAGACACTAAAGATCTACCTAGCTGAATTCCAAATAATCCAGCAACAAGCACAGACTACTAGCTTAGTGCTGGACACCGTTGCTTGCTACTTGTTCTCTGACAAGACCTAAACAGACTCCCAGGGATCTGGAAAGAAATCATAATCTTGGTATGTCCATCCATTCTGGGACACAGTAGTCCCACAAAGTTCCAAAGCTGAAAAACACTTTAGCTATCTCTAAAGGTCTTCCCAGGGCCAAAACACCCTAAAGGTATCATATCCCATCTGATCTTGGAAACTAAGAAGGGTCATCCCTGGTTAGTACTGAGATGGGAGAGTGCCAGTGAATATCAGATGCTGTAGACTATATCCCAGAGGAAGGAACTGGCAAAACCACTTCTGAAGGTTCCTTGTCTATGAAATTCATGGAGTCGCGATAAGCCAACAAATGGCCTGAAGGTGCACAAACACATACACAAGTCCTCCCACATTCCATGACCTAAGGAAGCATGGAAAATCATCCTGTCTCCAAGAGCAGGGAGATAAAAGTAGGTGTCTGTGAGAAACAGGATACCAGATGCCACAGATCTTATTGCCTTATCTAGAAGGACCATGTGCTTTTCTGGTCTCTGAATCTGGGAGTCCAAGAAATCTATTCTGTCATCTTTCCTCTTCAGTTACCAAAAAGCCCAATGCCAGAACAAAATGTATATTGAAATGTGCCCTTCATACATCCTTTGTTCAAAGAGGGACCTCACTGGCTTACGTACGATGTCCTTTGCTCACAGCAGGGGAGACTTGGGGCAGGAGAGAAACCTTTGCAAATGTGAAACCCAAGTGGAAAAGCAACCTTTGGGTACTTGAGACACCCTGGCAAAGATCTAGCTGTCACCTGTCAAGACAACAGTGGAGGAAGGAAATCAATCATCAGCGGAGAAAGGAAATTGACAGCTGAGGTCAAGATATGAGACATCTCTCACCCCTGCTGTTTCTATTGTCTTGTTCCCCCGCTTTAAAGGCTGTGGGGAAACAACCCACCCAGAATGACTCCTACCACCAGCCATGTTGAAACGAGTAGGCCTTGTCCAACACAGGATGCACTTCTTGCACAAATCCCATTCCGTTCAGAGGGAGTCTGTCCCGGAAAGCTCCCCATGGGCTGCGCATACCAGATTTTCTATTGACGACATACCAGATTCCTATGATAACCAGATGTAAATTATGATACACGTAAAATACTAGACCCATGAGGTCAGGGAGAAAAAAACATGGACTGTGCCTACCCTGAAATAAGCAGGATATAAAATGAGACAAAAACATAAAGCCCTGTTTATATAAATCTTTGGTAGGCTCTAAAAGAAGATAGGGAAAGTTAACACTGTCTAGAGAAGCAATCCTGATTTCCCAGCAGCTAATATAGCATGCCTGGAAGGATAAAATCAAGATTAAAACATACGGATCAAATTCTTCACACTCCCATAAGAAGATTCACGTTGGCACTACAGTTGTGTTTTACATGGGGACAAAATAGCTTCAAATCAGGTCCCCCAAAAATAGGCAGTCATTTCAGAGTAAGAACATGATAAAATAAGCATAAAATGTTTGCTAACTGTAATCTGGCATGCATCACATTCAGAAAAATAAGCACAACTTTAAGATAAATTCATCCTCTATCTCAAAGATACAGTTGGCCCTTCACATTTGTGGCTTTGATTTTTGTAGATTTGATTATTTGTGGATTTGATTGATATGTTCTCTATAGGAACTCTGTGTCCTCCAGTGCACCTCTATGGTTGACTTCCATCATTTTAGGAGAAAGGTGGGATCTAAATCCAATAAATAAACAAAAATAAAACAAGAAGTCGCACTGGAGGACCTACAGGTTCTAGAAAGAACGCTTCTCTATGCATTTGTGGGTCCTTCAGCAGTTTTATGCTTAGCCTTTGGCGAATGTTGACCACAGTTATGCTATAGAACCTAGAGATTGAATAATTTTTTAATTTGGGTTTTTCCCCACTTTCATGGGGATCCTGTGCCCATAACCCCAGCAAATGTGGAGGTCCCACTGTATTTTTTTGGCTGTGGATCTCAGTCCTCAACAAATTGTCCACATCTAGTTTTGAATAGTGCTGGAGCCTGTTCCTTTGGAAGCATCTATCCCAGCAAAGTCCTTTAGAACCTGTGGGGCTCTTCCAGAGTATGTTTGAGACCTAACCTCTCTCATCTCTTCTGCTTGCTGTTGTCGAAGCTTCTCCAACTCGCCGGCCGCAGAACGCAGATCCTCTTGACCACGCAGGAACAAGTCCCAGACGTAGCAGAGCTGATCGTCGGCTGGCGCTGAGGGGTCAACCCCTTCTTCCCTGAGCTGCTGCCTGATGTCTTCTATGTGGGATCGCTCCTATGGAAGAAACAAGAAAAGGTTTGTGTCTTTTTTTTTTTTTTTTTTTTAATAACGCTTACTTTATACTGGATATACTGTTAAAGAACTGGCTGTTGGGAAACCTTTTGTGATCTCTTGCATTAGCCAGGCTGGCTGTTTTTGTTTCAAATTAGTCCAATGCCATATGATGCCTACCATATTTGTTGTTGTTGTGTGCCTTCAAGTTGTTGCTGGCTCATGTAGGTGAACCTATCACGGGGTTTTCTTGGTAAGATTTATTCAAGAGGACTTTGCCTTCCTCTGAGGCTGAGAGAGTGTGGCTTGCCCAAGGTCACCCAGTGGGTTTCATGGCTGAGCAGGGAATCAAACCCTTGTCTCCAGAGTCAGTTGTCAGTTGCTCTGACTTTCCACAGAAACCAAAATAGACTCCGTGTCCAAGATTAGTGTTTTACTTTGGTCTGACTTCCCTTTTCAAATCAATCCAAGTGGATTGGCCCAGGTCAGCCCAAGGAAAAATGTTTTCTCTTTAGTATGGTTTCCCCTTATAGAGCCCCCCAAGTGGATTGACTCGGGTGAACTCAGCTAGATACAGTTGATTCATCCATGGAAGAGAGGTCATTGCCAATCTCTTGACTAGTCAACAGCAGCTATCTCCTGCAATTGATAAGAAGAAGCCAGAGGAGAGCGTGATAATGGTGGGATGAGCAATTTGCACATTATAAGATCACTAAGGCTAGACCTACGTGACACTAGTATAGTAGTTTAATACAGTGGGACCCTTGGGAGTTGAACCCCAGTCTCCAGAGTCACAACCCAATGTCTAAACAACTGCACCACGATGGCTCTGGGTGCATCTAGAACTGCAACCCAAAACCCACGGCAAACTCTGTGCTGGGGCAACGACACGCGTGCCCACACAGAAATCTGTGTGCCCCTGCTGGCACACGTGCCATAGGTTTGCCACCACTGCTCTAGACTGTAGAAAGAATGCAGTTTGGCACCACTTTGTAGCTCAATCTTATGGAATCCTGGGAATGGTAGTTTTACAAGGTCCTTAGCCTTTTCTCAGTAAACAACAACAAAGGGGAATAAAACCTAATGTAACAAGAAGAGGGAAAGGAAAGAGTTACGTATTAACCAAATCTAAAAAGTAACACAATCTGTATGAATATTATCCAAAGTATTTATATACTGCTTAAAATTCTCAAAACAAACCAAATAGTGTGTTGGAGTTGCAATGTCCATAAAATACATAACACTTTAATTCTCATGTTATGTATTTTATGGACATTACAACTCCGACACTGTTTGGTTTGGTTTCAGAATTTTAAGCAGTTTATAAATACTTTGGATATTATTCGTACAAATTGTGTTACTTTTTAGATTTGGTGACTACCTTAGCCTTTTCTGCCAAGGAGTGCTGTTTCTTCACCAAAAGACAAAGCCCAGGATTCTGTAGGAGGGAGCCAGGGCAGTTAAAGCGGTGTCAAAACTGCATTAATTCTACAGTGTAGATGCACCCTAAATGGCATTGATTCTGTTTCAATGCCTTTGTGCATAAGGAGGGCTCACTTTTCAGGTGTTTGAAGGAACTTACCAGAGAGGGAGGCTTGGAGAGACAATGGTGGTCTTCCTAAAAAAAGAAATAATTACTCCCCCTCCCTTCCTTCCTCATTATATGGAGGGAGAGCCGCCTCGCCTTTGTACTCACCGGCTGGGTTCCCTCCATGCGGCCGCAGACGCAGGACTAACAAAACTGGAGAACGGATTACGCGAGGCCGCAGAGTAGGCCGCGGAAACCATGGCAACGAGGCCTACTCCTTCTGGAGGCTTCTTCAGGCCTGGAAGGCCCCAAACATCGAGATGTAGTCATGGAAATCAGGCCACATTCCCCCTGCTTAGCCCCCATCTTTACTCAGGAGAGGCTTAGGCCTCATCTGCACTGCAGAAATAATGCCGTTTTGACACTGCTTTAACTGCCAGGGCTCCATGCTATGGGATTTTGAGATTGGTAGTTTTTGTGAGATACTTAGCCTTCCCCGACAGGGAGCTGGAGTGCCACAACGAATTGTAAATCCCTGGTTTCCATAGCATCCAGCCACAGCAGTTAAAGCGGTGTCAAACTGCATTATTCCTGCAGTGCAGATACAGCCTTAGGGCCCTATTGCACTAGTTATATTGCTATTATTGCACTAGTTATAGCATTGTTATTGCACTATTTATAGCGCTGTTATTCTGTTATTGCACTAGTTACAGTGCTATTATTGTATTAGTTACAGTGCTATTATTGTATTAGTTACAGCGCTGTTATTTCACTTTAACTACTATGGTGGGCTCCTGTGGGATTCTGAGGTTTGTAGTCTAGTGAGGCACTAAATAGAGCTCTCTGGATGAGAAATGCTAAATGCGTCTCCCTAAAGGGTGCAGTGTAAAGATATAATTATGAAATTAAAGTGAGGTTCATCCAAGCTATTATATTTCCCACCGCCATCTATGGATGCAAAAGCTGGACAGTGAAGAAATTAGATTAAAAAAAAAATAAACTTATTTGAGATGTGGTGCTAGAGAAGAGTGCTGAGGACACAGAAGACAGCCAGAAAGTCAAACAAATGGGTCCTGGAACAGATTAATCCCAAACTCTCCCTGGAAGTCGAGATGATTAAATTGAGGCTGTTGTATTTTGGCCACATTATGACTCATTGGAAAAGACAATAACGCTAGGAAAGACAGAAGACAATAGAAAGAGAGGAAGACTATGTGCTAAATGGATGGAGTGTACTGAGGCAGCCATGGGCATGAATTTGCAGGACCTGAGCAGATCAGCGGAGGACAAGGAGGTCTTGGAGATGTCTCATCCACAGGGTGGCCTTGAGTCAAAGTCAAGGGCAGTTAACAGCAACAAAACTGCAAATCCCATGTTATCAACAGCCCTGCTCAGGTCTTGCAGTCTCTTAGCAGCAGCCGGGGCTTCCTTGATGGGAGTCTACACTTTGTACTGTACAATAAAACTGGGTTTTATCATGGAAAGTGTGGCCACATGCAAGCTGAGCAGGGAACCCTGTGTCTGCCACACGGTTTGCGTGGAACATGAATTTTCACCAAGGCAAAATCAGAGATATTTAATTGATCCCAGAATTGTGTTTTAAAACACTTCTGGAATTCCTGAGATTTTTCACATTCTATCATAAAGTGATTTACATGGAGGCCAGTAACAGAACATGCATGTCTAACTTTGTGAACAATTAAACCATACCCTCCAGCATTTGACACATGAAAACTGGGACATGTGTGGCCAAGCAACATCCATGTGGTCAAGATGGCAAAGCTTATTAAAGAGGAAGGACATACAATCTAGGAGAGGGTGCAGCTGTTTGCTTTTGCCTGAGTCTCGTGGGAAGGGCAAAACTTCTTCTCTCCCCACCAATGAAATAGTGAAAGCCCCTTTTGCATTTTGATCTCAGTGTGCAGCAACTGTAGTAAGCGGAGAACAAAGGAGGAAGCTGGGAGGAAAGGGGCAGGAACCTGGACATTTTAAAAGCAGCTGAAAAGTGGGAAGATAGATGATTAATCGGGATGGTCCCTGACAAATTGGGATATGTTATACCAGCATTCTGACAACCCTGCTGACTGAAAATATATTGCATTCAAGAGGAAGGGAGGATCCTTTTTTCCTAAACAAAAGCTCAGAAACCTGGGTAATTTTTCATTTTAGCTGCCATTGGTGACTTTGGAAAGCCTTCACCAAAAACAGGGCAAGCCACAGGGAATTATTATAATGAAGATTGTCATTCAACAAGCTCACCAAAAGAAAAAGAAAAGAAAAGAAAAAAGATCCAAGCAGCACATTGGAAAGTTCTTGTTATTTATGTACATGTAATTTTTTGTCCAGTGAGCAGCAAAGCTGTGCAAATAAAAAACTGTCAAGTTGTATCACAATTTCACCCTTTTCATCCTATACTAGGTTTGAGTTCAGCAGTCTCCAATTATGGAGAAGATTTCCAGTCCCACCACCACAAAACCGTTTCTTAGTTATGCTTTGAGGATTCAAAGAAGTCACATTTGCTCAGAGTCACTTCTTCATGAAAGCCGTGTGCTGCGACTTGAGGTGGCTTATAATCTTTTCCTCAATTTCCATGCCCTGAGCAATTTCGTCATCGGAGAGGGCCAGCCGGGTCTCCGCATCCCTGGTGACCACAATCACAGTGGTTCTGCGTGTGTCAAGCATGTTGGCAATTACCACCTGGTGCCGGTATTTCTCCAAGGCCTGCCGGGCTTTGTGGATCAAGATGGAGGGGTCAGTTTCCAATTTGAAGGAGATCACAAATGCCTCAGGAGCCCACTCCTTCACCAGAGGGGAAAGCATCTTTGGTACCATCTTCATCGTGATCTGTGCAAGAAAGAAAAAACACCACATTCAAGAAAAGGGAGAAATCTCTTCAAGATCAAAGTCTGAGAAGGAAACAGGATGACAATGGTGGGAGTGGACAACCTTTCTTCTACCAAATTTCCCCAAGGCTTCAAATCACCCCAAGCACACCTGTCTTGGCAGATTTCCTTTGCTAAGTTTGGCCTGGTTAGTACCTGCATGGAGGACTGCAAAGGAATACCAGGGATCTCCAATTGGAGTTAAGAAAGAACCCTGTCTCAAATCAATGGACAGTGTTTGCAAGTTTTCAAATGTTGGCTTTCACAGAGGTGGCAATGTGCAGCCCTCCAGGGTTGTTTTTGGTTCCCATACTGCCCTTGGGCAGGTAAAAAAATGTCCCCAAATGGCCTTTGCTTCCCCCCCCCCAGTCATTTTGGGGTCAAGCGTGATCTTTTCTAAAAAGTTGTAAACGTGGGGCACAGTGCCCAGTTGCAGCTCAGACAGCATCTCCCCTATCACAGAATCATAGAGCTGGAAGTGACCCCAAGGGTCATCCAATCCAACCCCTTTTGCCATGCAGGAATACACAATCAAAGCACTCCTGACAAATGGTCACTTGAATTCAAAGATAGCTGCGTTAATCTGTAGAATCAGTATGTAGAGATCTTGTAGCACCTTTGAGACTAACTGAAATAAAGACATTAGCAATATGAGCTTTCCTAGACTTCAGTCTACCTCCTCAGATGCATACGGTGGAGTGGAAACCAGGGACAGACGTAATGTGAGAATGTCAGTTCAAATTCAAAATCCTTTGTGTATGGAAATGAAGTAGCAAGTCCAGTTTTAAGGATGGTCATTAGGGAACAAAGACATTGTAAACTGGCCAATGTGTATGGAAACAAAGAGGCAAGACCGGTTTGGCTTTGGAAACTAGCCTGTAGGTGAAGAGAATAGAAGACACACATACACCCAAGGATGGGGTCAGATAGTGCTGAAATGTGTGCAGTGAGTTGGGAAGCCATTGTGGCTGTTCAAATGGCCACCCGGCCTCTCTTTAAAGACCTCCAAAGAAGGCGATTCAGCAGCATCTTCCACTGTCAAAGAGCTCCTACTGCCTGGAAATTCTTCCTAATGTTGAGGTGGAATCTCTTAGGTGGAATGAGGTTCCCTGTACCTTGTTCCAATACTGTACAGATTTCTGTTACAGACCTAATAAACCAGGAGCTGCTCCAGAACCAAGTCCCAACAAGGGTTTAGGCTCTCACCTGAAGGGGTCCATCACTAGACTGGATCTTGTGTTGAGGCAACTCTGAAGGAGGGATGTAGAAATCGGACACAGCAGCTGCCAAGTAGAACATGGCACTGGAACCTAATGGGGAGAAGCGAGAAAGTGAGAGAGAGAAATGGCGTAACATCCTTACAAAGACGGGCCTTCGCCTTTCGAAAATGAACTGTTCAGGTCTCCTTATTGCCTTCAGCCAGAGCTAAACCATCCCTCCTTTGTTTTGGTTGTTTTCTACCCAGCCTACGCTGTAAGAAATGCAAACTAGTATGACTGTCTTTTAGTGTACTTTTGCTGCGACTTCAACTGCAAAATCCCCAAGAATTTACAGCAATATACACAAATACACACTCAATTCCTTATTATTCATGAAAACACCTGCAGCGCCAAATGGCTGCCATGCAAGGTTTCTTGTTGTTGTTGTTGTTGTTGTTGTTGTGTGCCTTCACGTTGATTCTGATTTACGGTGATCCTACAATGGAGTTTTCTTGGCAAGGTTTGTTCAGAGGAGGTTTGCTATGGATTATTCACGGGTTTTAGTATGTTCTCTCTAGGAATATCTAGGTCCTCCAGCGCAACTCGGCATCTGCAGCTCCTCTAGCGCAATTCTAGGGTCAATGCCTGGCAGATGTTGACCAGAGAGTTGCACTGGAGGACCTAGAGAATCCTAGAGAGGAGTTCCCTCAGGTCAAAACATTGTGTTTTTGTTACGTGTGGTTTCCCCACCTTGACAGGCGCCCTGTGCCCCTAGCCCTAGCAAATGTGGGAGGATGAGTGTGTTGAAGCACACTTGTCCCACAGACCTAGCAAATGCGGAGGGACGAACGCATTGAAGCACGCTCGTCCCTCTCTGTTGGCGGACTTGGCGCCTGCGGTCTCGGTCCTTCACGGATGGGGTGTGTGTGTTGCACATGGGGGGATGTGCCTTGAGGATTTGCCATTTCGTGTGTGTGTGTGTGTCCGTCCGGGGGTAGGTGGGTTAGGGCTGCGCGTCCTTTCTCCACCAAGGCAGGAGGCGTCGTGTGTGGCGGACTACCCCACCCCTCATCCCCCGCTGCCCCCTTCCCGGCTCTAACCGAGGGGGGCGAGGGCCCTGGCGGCGGCGCGGAGGAGGGCCAGGTACTCCTGGAGGCCGGTGAACTCGAGGGCCAGCAGGGCCTGCTCCTCCTTGGCCCGGCGGTAGGCGCGCAGGGCGGGGACCAGCCTCGGGAGCGCGCCTCGGGCCACGCGCACCGCCGGCTCCCCGCCTCCTTCTTCCTCCTCCTCCTGGAGGAGATCGAGGAGGGCGGCGGCTCCGGCGGGCGGCAGGGCCCTCCTGGCCCAGGGGAAGGCGGAGCGGGCGCGGTGCAGGAAGCACACCCCGTAGCCCGCCGCCACCAGCCGCTCGGCCGAGGCAGCCCCGCGGCGCCCGCTGCTGAAGTTCTCCAGGAAGCGGACCGAGCGCGCCTCCAGCGGCACCTGCGTCCCGCCGGAAGTCACCAGCGCCACCCGCAGGCGCCCGCGGGAACGCTGCCCCTCCGCCCAGCGCCGCACGCGCCCCTCCGCCTCCGCCTCCGCCTCGGACTCCGACTCCCACGACGGAGCCGCAGCCATCGCAGCCGCGGAGGACTCAGACTCAGCAAGCGGCGCCGGAAGGCAGGCAGGCCCCACCGCCCCTCGGACACTTCCGCTTCCGGGAATGGGAGGGGCGACGCCTCGCAGGAAGCCCCGCCCCCTCCTGGCGTTGCCCAGCAACCCCTGTTTCGTCTCCTTCTGTTGACTTCCTTCCTCAACCGGAAATCCTCCTTTGTGTGTGTGTAGATGGATAGTATTCTTGTTGTATACTCTGCTTTTAGAAATTCTTCCTTATATATATATATATATATATCTATATAGTATATTCTTGTTTTATACCCTTGTTTATACCCTTGAAATTCTTGCTTATATATGTTTGTGTGTTTCCTGTGTATGTGTATTTCCTGTATGTGTGTCTATAAAACAAATAAATATATGTTCTTGTTTTATATTCTTGTTTATGTTTATATATACATACAGTGTGTGTATGATACACACACACACACACACACACACACAAGAATTTCTAAAAGAGTATCGATCCGCAGAGAAAGGTGGGCTATGAATAAATTTTATTATTATTATTATTATTATTATTATATCCTTGTTTTATATTCTTGTCTTAGAAATTCAATTTTATATATATATATATATATATATACACATACAATTTCTAAAACAAGTATATATAAGGTTAGTCACACTCTCTCAGCCTCAGGGGAAGGCAAGGGCAAACCTCTTCTGAACAAATCTTGCCAAGAAAACCCTGTAATAGGCTCGCCTTGGGGTCGCCATGGCAGTTAAAGCGGTGTCAAACTGGATTATTTCTGCATTGTACTGTAGATGTACCCATTGCTACATTTTTGCTTGGGAAAGGGGAGGACTTCCGGGAGTGGAGCCGCTCTACATTCTCCCTCTCTATGGTTACTCCTTTAGGACGCTCTAGCCGCTGAACGATAGGTAGGCTCCTGTGGCAGCTCTATGGTAACGCGCCGGAAGTCCCTCCCCTGCTCCGGCCCTAGCAACGGCGTCCCTAGCAACCGGAGGCCTGAGTGGGAAGGGATGCGGACGGAGCGGGTGGAGCCGCTGTCTCTGCCCCGAGGACGAAGGCTCTTCTGCGAGCTCTGCCTGGGGCCAGCCACCGTCCGGTGCGGGGCCTGCAGGGTCACCTACTACTGGTGAGGAGGGAGGCAGCTCCCTCTGGGGGGCCCTGGGCCCAAAGCTCGGACCCGGGGGTACATCCGCACTGCAGAAATGACACGGTTTTATACCGCTTTAACTACTGTGGCCCCATCCTATGGAATCCTGGGATTCTTAGGGACTTTACAGACTGCCAGAAATAATGCAGCTTGAGACCACTCTAACCTCTGTGACTCCATCCTACAGAGTCCTGGGATTTGTAGTTTGGTGAAGCACCATCACTCTTTGGCAAAGGCTAAAGGCCTTGCAAAAACAATGAATCCTATGATTCCATAGGATGGAGCTATGTCAAACTACATTGGACTACAACTCTGGAGACCAGGTTTGCATTCCCCGCTTGGCCATGAAACCCACTGGGTGGCCTTGGGCAGGTCACACTCTCTCAGCCTCAGGAGAAGGCCATGGCAAACCTCCCTCTGAACAAATCTTGCCAAGAAAACCCCATGATAGGGTTAGGGTTGCCATGAGTCAAAAACGACTTGAAGGCACACAACCACAGCAACCATAGGCTGGTAATGGGGATAAGAGGCTTTTGGAGGCTATTAATAACAATAGTTCTCATCTCCTTTTAGTGAAGTAGAGCACCAGAGCGCCGACTGGGTCAGCATCCATGAGAAGATCTGCCAGCTGCTCATTCCTCTGCGTACAGCATCACCTTTTTACAATTCGGAGAAAGAGAAGAAACATGGGCAGGAGCAAAAGATAACCAGAGAGGTAACTTCTTAGAGGAGTCAGAATGGGGGATAGTTGATGACTCAATGCTATTAAGTCAGTGTGCTTAAAGTATAGAGTGTTGAAGCCTTGATGTTTTCATTCTTTCTTTAAAAAGTAACACCTAGGAGTTATTTGATTTGATATTATTTTCCTCACGGCCCAGAGAAACTGAGGAAGAAAGGAAGGAAACTGTGAGCCTGACTTATGGTGTTTCTGACTTGTGGCTACCTGAAGGCCTAACATGGGGTTTTCCTGGCAAGATTTGTTCAGAGGAAGTTTGCCTTCCCCTGAGGCTGAGAGAATGTGACTGACCCAAAGTCACCCAGTGGGTTTCATGGCCAACTTGGGAATCAAATCCTGCTCTCCAGAGTCATAGTCCAACACTCAAACCACTAAGCCATGCTGGCTCTCTGTCTAGCAATACTAAGTACAAAAACTGGTTGTTAAAACTTAGAAAATAAAAACTGCAGCTGGGGGCAGGCAGTGTGCTTGATCATTAGTTCTTGTTTTCTTACAGAAGTTTCTGGCAGGGTTGACATACACAGTCGCCCAGAATTATCTGTTCGAAGGCAAACATGAGGAGGCCATCCCAGCAGCTCTGCATTCTCTCAAGTTCAGCATCAGCGTTCACGGCTCGGATTCTGGGGAACTGGTGCCAGCGTATCTCATTTTGGCCGAGGCAAGCCTGGGTGAGTTGGACAAGATCTGCATCAAAGGTGTTCTGTGTTGCTTTCTAGGTGAGGATGACCATCTCTAAGGCACTGTAATGTGTTGGTTGATGGAAGTGAACCAGTTCTTTGAACCATCTAGTACTCTCATGCCCATCACTCCAGCTAAGAAGTGGTGAATGTAGCAGGATGGTAGCCACCCAAACAGGACTGCAGAGACGTGAAAGGGAGTTGTCAGCATATCCATGATTTGCAGAAGTCTTTGAGATCAGTAAGGCCCAAAACACACTGCAGAAACAATCCAGTTTGAAACCGCTTTAACTGCCCTGGCTCAGTGCTAGGAAATCCTGGGAATTGCACTTTATTGTGGCATCAGAGTGCTCTGACAGAGAAGGCTCAATGTCTCACAAAACTATAATTCCCAGGATCCCCTAGCACTGAGCCAGGGCAGTTAAAGTGGTCTCAAACTGGATTATTTCTGCAGTGTGTTTTGAACCCAAGATATAGGAGGGAGCCATTTCTGTTGTTCATTTTGCAAGCTACAGGACAATTTCTGCTCTTACATTGACAGGCCCTTGAAGTTATGTGTGTAAATTAGATCTCCTTACTTTACAAAATGACAAGCCTGTCAGAGGTTTATGCTAGTGGGATTTTGTGACAACAGCCAACACATCCACACTTAGGGCAGGCTACCAAATTTCAGATAGCAGAAAGACACAGGATGATGTTGACATGAGCATCCAGGACATTATACTCAGGAGGAGATCTTAAGAGCAGTGTGTCCATAATATATCAGAATAGGAGTTCAAGGCCTTGTGAGTGTTTTACTGTCAGTTAACTGAGAGTGTGGCTTTCAGTGACAGTTCAGCAGGTTAACCAAGTCGAAAGTCCTTATTGTGATAATTCCTTTGTTTGGCCAACCCAAAAAGTACATTTCTCTGTAAGCTTTCCAAGCCAGTTTCTTCATCATGTTTTTAAAAAGCACACTGTGGATAAATGGGACAGGGAGTGATCATGTTATTATCCCATTGTCAGCATGTTGTATTCCAATGGATTGGGAGGAAGGGACTGAAGAGTATCAAATTAGGTTCATCAGGCCACATTCCCAGTGGCAATGAAAACAGAGCATTTGAAAATACAGAAGACTTCCTTAAAACCTCAAACCAGTCCAAAGCTCACAATCCTCTATGTTGGAAGAGTGTGAGTTCCTCTATCTCTCCCTATGCTTCCAAGGAAGGAGAGGAATCTAGGTTAACAAAGAGAATGCTTATTTTAGAACAATAAAAACAAAAAATATGAAACTGCAATTAAAATTTGCCATTTCCAAACTCCAGTCCCACTGACCCAACCCCTGTATTTTCTGGTCAATCCATCTACCACCTCTCAATCAGACAAATACTCCCATCACACACATGACCACACACCGGTCATATAATGCTCCTTCCAACTCTCTCTCTCTTCCTATATGTTCCTTATCTAAAACCATCTCCTCTCCCACAGTTCAAAACACAAACCCCAAACAAGGTTATTTATATCATGACTCTCTTTCCTGCCATGTAAGATTCATGGGACTCTTGTGATTTAAAGAAGCAATCTTCTTACTACATAGGGAGTTGGCATGGGTGAGTGGGGAATGGCATTACTGTATTTCCATCCTCACGGGACACTGGCTTGTTCCAATGAAAAAACACATACAAAACAGGTGTATAGGTTTGTGGGTGTTGAATTTTATTCCTGTTGGATGGAATTATATTAAATACACACTCCTTTTTTTGGTTTTGTTTTCCTGCCAGGCCTTGGTCATGTCTCCCAGGGAGAGGAATATCTTTCACAAGCTCTCTGGATTGTCCTCAAGAATCCTGACTGCAGCAATGCCATTCAGTCAAAGCTCCATCGTAACATGGGTCTCCTCCATGCCGCCAAAGGGAACTTTGAGGACTCTCTTTACCATCTGGCTAATGACGTATGGCTCAATTGTACTTTTGTGTAGGCCAAGCTATCCCCTTTATAATAGCTCCATCCTAGCACTGCCCCCTGTTCTTTATCCTTGCTGTTTATCATGAAGGGGGAGATGTTTCTATTTGTTGCTTACATTCTCATATTTGCAAGATTTAGCCAAATAACCTATATGCCCTTCCCTGGTTCCATATTTCAATGATTTCTTTTTCATTTGATATATTTTTATCTAATTACAGATCTACTTTTCCTCCTGTGCTTTTGGGACAAACAGTGTTGCCACATCAGGAGGGTATTTCCATATGGCCAATGTTTTCCTCCGTAAGAACGCAGTGGACATTGCAAATTCCCTGTACACTGAGGTTAGTAAAGCCAAACAGACCAGTCCAAGTACCAATCAGGCCCAATCCTGCTTAACTTCTGAGATCAGCCGAGATCTGGCATGTTCAGGGTGGTGTGCTTTGTTTACTGTTAAAGCAGGGTATACAAAGGCTGTACATTTTAGGGTTAGAGAGCAAACTGAATGTTGTATTTATCACACAGCTGAACTCAGAAGCTTCATATTGGGAAGTATCCTAACATTCCAATTCAATTCCAGAGAAGTTCACAGCCGCTACATTTCACAGGTGAACAGAGCCAAAGGCAAAAGGTTGGAACTGAAAATATTGGCATGTTTTAGCTTAAAGCTTTTACTACCAATAATTAAATCAGAAATCAGCAAATACTGATGTGCCGTCAAATGATTTAGCTACTCTGCTGAAGTTAAATATGTCTGAATGAGATGCCAACGATATACCACTGCACTGCGTCTGTCTCTTAGAATTTCGTGATGGAAGAAAAGTGGGTGAGAAATTAATTAAAATAAAGAGAATGAGTTGTCTAAGGGCACTTGTAGTATGTTCTTTGCAGGTGGTCCCAGACAACAGTTCTGAGTCAACAAAAGCTTCGTAGTACTTTTGAACAATGGCCCCATTTATAACAACCTAGCCCAGATGTTAAAAGAGCCAGGGAGACAACATTGGCCCTTCTTTTCACAAGCCTATTGCTCTTTTTTTGACCAGGTTGTTGATATTTGGCACAAGCACTTCAGCCACTTGATTGACCTCCGTTATCAGACACTGATGAGTCCAGCTCAGCTTGACATATTTGCTACTGAAGAACAGGAGCCCACTGAAGAGACCCTGGGTAACTGCATTTCTTGAGATGCCTTTGCTTCCTTTCCTCTCTTACATTTCCAGGACTCAAAGTCTATCACAGCTATCTTAGAACAGGCATCCCTTACTGTGTGAGAAAAAGAAGAGGGAATGCCTCTATTAGGGTGGAATGCACCACCTGAAAACAAAGCTACTTTCCTCCTCAGAGTTTTTGTTTTGTTTGTATGCAAAGGTATTCAGACATACCCTACTGCTCTCAACCAGGGATGAGGAAAATGCTCCTCAAACTACTTTTCAGCAGACTGTCCCAGTCCTGCCCCCCTCCCAAGTTATTCCAGACAAATGAAGCCAATAGATAACCAATGTTTTAACTGAACATAGTTATTGAGAGTCTTCTGGCTGACACTACACTTTCTTTTTGCATCCTGAAAAGTGGGCACAAGCTCTTAGCTAAATCTGGTCTAGAGAAAGTTTGCCTAGTGTTCCGTTGTGTTGACAAAGATTAGTGTACAGTATTCAGTCGTACAAATAGACTGCTTTAAAGGCATCATCTCACACCACTCTTTTCAAGATTTATGGCCAGGGTTACAGTTTGCATTTTCTAGTATCCTGCTACATTCTGTTACAATCCCACCACTGTGTAACTATGCTTAGAAACCTGTGGCTTTAATATCACTTTTATCACTGCATCTAAAGGAGTGGGTTGATATTTACAAGAGCTCACACTAGAATCAGTCAGTCTTAAAGATTCTGCTCCCTTCATTTTCTCTCTTCCTTTTTCTCTCTCAGCTAAGATTGGCCACATTCACTGAGTTATCTTACTCCATTGCAGATGAACAGGAACAATCTGAAGCGACTCAGATGTTGAATGCCATCTTAGAAATTGAACAGCATTCCTCCAGGCCACAGCTGGCCAAAATAGTCAGGGTGGTCCATGCTTTGGCTATGCTTCACTACTTGATCTTGGATCTGCCAAAGGTAACTTCTGCCTGCATTGAAATCCCTCAACACTATCTTAACTGACAACAGAGTAACACCTCAGACAGACCGTAGGCTTGGGATTCTAAACTTCATTCCCATTTTAATCTTGTATGATGCAGAGGGGCGGGGTATAAATACATTATTATTATTATTATTATTATTATTATTATTATTATTATTATTATTAACCTCTTTGCCTTATGAAGAAGCCAGTGAAGTTTTGAAAGCTTGCATAATGTATTTTAAGCTTTGGAGTTGGCCCCAGAAAGGCATTGCTGCTTTGTGGATTTTGTATTTTGTTGTATTTTGCTGCACACCCAACACAACTACCTCTGAGTATGTTTCCTTCTTTTGATGATACTTTGTGAGGGACCGCCTCTCCCTATATGTACTTGCATGAGGATTGAGGGTCTTCCCAGCTGTGGCACTCCAATTGTGGAATGCTCTCCCCTTGGAGGCCCAATTGGCATCAATGCTGGCTTCATTCAGATGCCAAATAAAAGATGGGTGCTTCAAAATGCTTTGCGTGTGATTTTAAACTGTTTTAACCTTTTAAACCTGTTTTAATATGTTAATGTGTTTAATATGTTTTGACTCAAGATAGGGAGTTTCTCCTTTTGGAGCTTGGGTCGTCCTGGGAGAGTGGAATGGGGTATCCTGGAAAATAGTATTATATTAGTGAGAGGCGAGGACCAAGCTAATGTGAAGAAGGCCACTCTTCTGCCAACCCTCTGCTTGAGTTTTGTTTCTTTTCTTTCTCCTGCTTTGCAAGCCCTGAGTGACATTTTTCCTCCTTCTCTTTCCTTCTCTCCCTGTCATGTTCCATTACAGGCTCAGGAACTTGTGGCAAGAGTTCAGCAAATGATGAAGCAGCTGCCCAAAGCAGCACCCAATGAGTCCCTTCGCCATTTAGTCAAACTGCTAAAAGCCAAACCCATTTATGCAAAATAAGAGCCCTCCTCTGCAGCTACATTTTGGACATATGTGGAGATGCATCAACTGACAAAATTCAAACCCTGATGTTTATGCCATATCAAAAGGCCAGGTAGGCCACATAAAACAAGTGCAAAGCCAATAACTGCAGAAAACTTGGGCAAGCATGCTAAGTCATATGCTGAAAGGCAAAGGAGAAGCCGTGCCACCGCTACTACATTGTAAAGATGAGACATTGAAACTGAAGTGTGAGAGAAAGATCTGTCATTCCTGTATCCAGCATTCTTAACTCCGCAGTTGTGGTCCAGGATTACCCAGTGCAGAAAGGTACATCTTTAATAATTAAATGGCACTTTCTAGGTTTTCACCATGTGTGTGACTGCGCCGTTGCATAGGTGTGTATGTGGGAAGAGCTGTCACACAATGCTTGTTTGCATGTCAACATCCCCAGTTTAGGCCCTGCTATCTCCAGAATAGAAAGTCCACACACCCAAATTGTTTTTTTAAGCTCTGTTCTCTGTTCTCAACTTGTTCTGAAATTAGCAAAGAATTGCATCCCTACCATGAAGCGAGTGGAACAGTAGGAATCTTCCATCCTAAAACCAGCTCCCATAAAAAGACTCTCTTTGAGCATCTGCCCCAAAATGGGCTGCTCCTGTCTCTATCTGGTACTTCTGTGTCCCATCAAGATAGACAATTTCCTGCAAAGACTTGAAAGAAAACAATACAACATAGTCCAGGACTCTCAACCGCTCATTTCATTTATTCTGTCCATACAAGCCTCTAGCATCTCCTTTCTGTGTGTGTTTTCTTTTCTTATTGGCACTTCAGAAAAGAGTTCAGTCTGACATCACACCATACACAGCAAATAACAAAGTTAACAACTTTTTGTTTTAAAATTCCTAAAAACATCATTGTCTTTTTTTCAAGTGTGGTTGTGTCTTCACTTTAAAAACAGACAAATAAATAAAAAATAGACTATTAAATAGCTGTGCATTTTTTTCCTTTTTTGCAAACCTGCCCAAGAGCTTTTACCAAAAAAAAAATTAATCTTTTTCGGGGAGCCAGGGGTTCATTTAAGGTCAAGGGTGAGTTGAGTTGAATATACTGAGGAAAATCTAAAATGTCAGTGCAACAGATGCAACTACAGTGCAGGTGAGTTTATCTATACAAAAAAAAAGTCATATACAAGTTTTGCATTACAGTTGCTACAGAAACTAGATCTGTTTTTCATACAGTGTGGGTAGAATTCAAGAAATATTTACAGTTAAATTGCTTGTCCATCTGAAACCACACTATAACTTAGTGTACTATTAACATGGTTGAACAACAACAACAACAAAATACAATATATATAATATAAATATTTTCCAGTCTATACACAGTAAGCAGGAAATGTATGCAGCCATTTTCACGGATTTGTTTTTTAAAATCTTAAATGTTTTTCTTTCTTTTTTCTTTTTTGGTTCAGTGAGTCCAGGGTGTTGTCGAGGGCAATGGGGAGAGAATGCCAAAGGCCCACTGGGATTGACACAATAGAACTGTGTATTTTATGGGTCCTTTGGGGAGAAGGAAAAGAGGAAAAGGGACTCTTGGGGTGAGGCACGCGATATGTACGGCTTGAGCCATGTTGTTCTGTGGGGCTCGTCTTTCTAATAGCTGAAAGGCTGGGAGAGGTGGAAGATGGTTTGAATTTGTTTCTGCTCCAAAGGCTAAGAACCAAACCATTGGAATGGAAAGGAAGGAGAGTCCAACTCAACATGAGGGAAGACTTTCCTTCTTTGGCAGTGGAGCAGACTGCCTCTGAAAGTGGTGGATTCTCCTTCATTGGAGGTTTTCAAACAGAGGCTGGATGATTTCAGCAGCAAATTTCCTCGGTTGGGAGGGTCTGGACAGGAGAGGAGATTCCAGCTCAACATTAGGAGGAACTTCCTGACAGTAACATCTTCGACAGTGGAAGACGCTCCCTCGGAGAACAGCGGACTCTCCTTTGGAGGTTTTTAAGCAGAGGCTGAATGGCCATCTGTTGGGGGGTGATTTGATTGTGTATTCCTGCATGGAAGGATGGGGTTCGATTGGATGGCCCTTGAGCTCTCTTCCAACTCTGTGATTCTGTGGATTGCATGACCCTAGGAATCCCTACAGTTCTAACATCCTTCCCCCAAGAAGCTTTCTACCCATGTGTAATGAACATCTGGCGCTGGCTGCCACAAAGGGTAGAAATGGCCACTCGTTTTGATTGCTTGGAAGGAGAAAGAGACCAGTTCATAGAAGGTGAAGAAAAGCCTATCCAAAACTAAAGGGAACCTCCAGTTTCAGAGGCACTCAACCCCCAGGTTGGAAACCAGAGGCTGATGGACTTTTGATTTGACCCCTCAGGAGAAGGAAGAGTGGTGAGACCTACACAGGAAACATGGAATTGTGTTTGTTTTTCTTAACGTGGAAAGCTGGTAGAAGACTCACTCTTGGGATGGTGATCCTGTCCTCTATGGTTCTGTCATTCCCTCAGAGGCTAATTTGCTCAATTTGGACAGGAGCAGAGTCAAAATTTCCTTCCTCTTCTCTCCTCCTCACTCCTTCTGCACCTTCCTTTCACAGCACATTCCTGCAGATCTTTCTGGGCAGGGATCTGAACTTCCAAAGGGCTATTGAAATCTGGCCAGTGGTGGCCCATCCCTTGCTGCAACCATTCAGAAGCCACAGAGAACATGGCACAAGATTCCCCATCTGAAGGATGCTGAATCCCTCCCTTAACAAAATGGAATATCTTCAGTGACCTGTGTCATCAGACTCTAATTCCCATCACCCCTAGCCAGCATGGCCAGTAGCAAGTGATGCTGTGAGTTGTAGACTTAACTAGTGGGCCATGGTTTTTCCCATACTTGCTTTAGAGCGTGACATGGGGTGCAAAACTTGCCAAGAGACAAACCAAATAAATGCAGAATGTTTTTTCTTTCCTTCTCAAACTGGCTTTGTTAACATGGAAACACTTTCACTCTCCCCCCAGTTTATGTGACACAGATTTTGGGATGATGAAGGATTTGGCAAATGAACACCCTGCTAGCAGAGCACTGAATGTTACTTTTAATAAAAGTATTCTATTGCTCTTTGGGTTGCTTTTTTCCTTTAAAAAGTAACTGAATGTTACTTGTTACTAAAAGTGGCTCATTTCATGGCTGATAAGTTACTTCTTATTTTTAAGAAACACTTTAAAATACAAAAATGGCTCCAAATCCCCCATAATGACACCCTCCAAACCAATGTTGGAAGTAACAAGTTAATTTTGCAGTATTAACTCTGCCTGCGATGTCTTACTTCTAGAGTAACATGGTTACCACCATCACTTTTCAAAATTAATGATGAGATACTTCTGACCCCAAAAGTGGCACATTGCATGTAGCATTGATACTCCTAATGTGTCATTTTAATCTACCAAACATATTGATCTCTATTGACTTCTCTAAAAAATTTCAGGATGGGAATGGAAGCAGCCATTTTGCCAAAAGTAAGCTCATGGAGAAGCAGCCATTTTGCCTAAAGTAGGCTCAGACATCAGTTTTGCAATGCAATCAAAATGGTGGAGATCTTGGGAAAGGCTCTGGTGTGGACCCCACAGTCGTTTTTGTAAAAAGCCAATCAGTTTATTTAAAAATGCTGGTGAAGCTTGACGTGAAAATCAAAGCCATCTCTATTACCCTAACCTTTTAAAAAATAGCCTTTAAAAGAAGTTGATCTTCTAAAATCAATTTCAAAATGGCTTTCTTTCTGATCCTGTGTTTTTAAAATGGTTTGCTTCCAGTCTTGCAAACATGGGGTGTGCACATGGAAGGGAGGAAGCTGTTTGGTCATCCCGAAGAGGAGACCTGGCCCGAACGTAGCCATTGCTTCTGAATCTCATCAGTATTGAAATCCTGGACATGAAACCGGCTAACCGTTCCTAGCAAGGCAGGCATCAAGTTCGTCACCCAGAAGAAACCAGGCGGCAGGGCCCAGAAATGGCACCGGGATAGACCTACTTCACCTTGGACCCGGCGTCTGCAAACAAGTGTCATGAACAGGCAGGAAAAAGGGAAGCAAAGGAGAAGCCCCACCAGTCTTTTGTGGCTTACACTTGGGAGTCGGCACCCAAACTGTGGAACTCATCTGGCGTCTTGTTGTCACTTTGCCCGGTGCCCCCTTGGCGGAAGCCGGAGGCGATCTCGTCGAAGGTTCGCCCCTTTGTCTCGGGCACCTTGAAGTATGTGAAGATGAAGAAGAGGATTAGCAGCACCATGAAGATGATGAAGACGTAGGCACCACAGAGCTCCTGCGAGGAAAGGAAGAGGGAAGATAGATCAGCTCACTTCACAGTTGCCATGCCAGTTCAGCAGGCATTTTCCAACTAGAGGGTGCAAGATGGCATTTCAGGACTTGTGTGAATCTGGATTCAGTTCTCTTTTGTCAATCAAGACAAAATCTAGAAATTGCCTGAATCCACAGGCAGACCTGTGGATCGTAAGTCAACGAGATCACAGCCAACAAGAAAAGTCCACGTTTTGACCAAATAATGAATGAGAAGCAGAACTAATTGAATCTTATGTTCACAATTACATTGATTTTACTGTTTGCAATTTTGTTCTGAATAAATTAGAATCTCTCACTGCTCAGTTTAGATGTGTGTTTCATGCACTAAGTTAAAAGCTTTAAAGTTGGGTTTGTTCACCCACAATATTGTATGCGGTTCAAAAATTAGAAATTAAGGCTTCTTCGTCTTCAAACGTGATACTACTTAAAGGCATGAATCATTAGCTCTCTGCTTGGTGGCCAGACCGTTGCAGGTATGGAGTCCCAGGCTCTTAGAAACAACCAGGTGGTTAAGCTTGACATAATCTTGCCAAGAACTAAGCTTTTGCAAGCTCATGCATAGAACTACAATGTTCCCTTCTTTTTCTGTCTGTGTACTTCTGCTTGGTGGGAAAGGGTCCAAACTGAGCCAACTTCATTTTGGTCCTACTTACTGTCCCTGACAATGTCCTCCTCCCCTTTCCCACCTGTCACTGAAATGTAAGACTGTGTCTCTTTTCAAATTGGTGATCATCTCTCCCAGATAAAAACAAGTGGCTCAGCTTCAGTCCTTCATCCACCGTGTCTCCATCCAATAAGGACAGCTGGTGGCTTCCTGTTGTCAGAAAGAAGGAGGAAGTGTGCTCCAGATTTCAGTCTGAAACTATCTTCTTTCCCTCACCAGTCCTTCTCCTCTTCTCCCAGTTGACCCTTCCCAGTTACATCCATTCCCTAAGGTTGATGCTCCCCAGCAGTTTGTTCCTTCCCACAAGAAGAAAATGAAGCAATACAGAGGAGCATATTAAGTCTAGCATATTAAGTCCTGGGACTGAACCCACAAAGGAGGGTGAATTGATCTCACATTGAGCTCTCTCAGCACGATCAGAAACTGACCTCAATGTACTGAAATCCCATCCCTACGATGAAATTCGAAGTCCAGTTGGAGAGGCCAGCCACAGCAAAGGCAGCAGGACGTGGGCCTTGGCTGAACAGCTCCGCCACGATGAACCACGGGATGGGGCCCGGGCCAATCTCAAAGAATGCCACAAAGCCAAAGATGGCAATGATGCTAATGTAGGACATCCAAGCCATTTGGTCCTAAGCATGGGAAGAGAAAACAGTAAGAGCTATGCACACAGAGGTCATGGTTCTCATAGACTTTCCACATTTTATCCAGTAAGCAACTCATGGAGTTGCTTAATCTGAGAGAGAGACCAAACTAAACTTACATAGTAAGTTCAAATCAATATTTTGGCTATCCCTTCCCATTGCTAGGGCTGTTTTTTTGCTATCTACAGCAGTGATTCTCAAACATTTGGTCCTCCCAGAAGCCCCAGACAACTTAGCCAACAGTCAAGAATTCTGGGACCCAAAATCCAAAGTATCTGGAGGACCAAAGTTTGGGAACCACTCATTTACAGTATATTATATCAATGGTTGCATATTGACACACACACCCCGCCATCCTGGCACCCTCCAGAAGTTTGAGCCTTAAAAACTCCCTTTGCCCACCCCTGGTATGGGGAAATGTGGCCAACTACCACTCACCAGAAGTGCCAAGGCGATGGTCATCAGGATGGCACAGCCCGCCATCCCAGCCAGCCCCACGAGGTGGAGAGTCCTTCGTCCTGCCCGCTCCACCACAAACAGCTGTCAGAGGGGGAAGATAAAAGAAAAGAGTTGGGTTACCAGAAAGCAAAAGGGCCAAATGCAGGAGGTCACCTAGAAAAACATAACTTGAATCAAAAGGCTCTGCCAAGCTCACAAATGTAGTCCAAAATGTTTACTTTTGCTGAGTACTGGTATTAAAATAAACTATGGCAAGAGATACCATCACCATCCAGCATGAACCCAACCACCACCCCATTTTACACAGAAGGAAGAAGAAAACAAGACACACACCGAGACAACTGTGAAGGCTGTATTTACAACCCCAGAGCCAATGGTGGCATAGACTGGCTGCTGGACCCCAGATTTTTCAAAAATGCTTGTTGAATAGTAGAATACCTAGAAGAAGAAGAAATAAAACAGGTGAGTACAAGAAAAGATTCCACCTAAACATCAGGAAGAACCTATTGATGGGAAGAGTTGTTTGATGGTGGACTGCCCTTTGGATGAGCATCTTCCAGGAGTGCTGTAGCTGTGTTTTCCTGCAAGGCAGAGGGTTGAACTAGATAGCCTTTGTGGTGCCTTCCAACTCTGATGCTATGAGTATACTAGAAGCGGGTGCCAAGGAGAATAGTAAAGGACAGGAGAATCTTAAGACCAACTACACTGGCCCAGACTAAATATTTTTCCACCCGATGTCCACCCGGCATCAAATCTAGGTATAACTGATTAAAACCCATAGCATTAATCAACTAAGAATGCATCACAGTATACAGCTGTAGAGGTTAGGCACCATTTGTTTTGCCCAGGGCTATTCTAGGATTTGTAGTCTGGAATCCTCTAGTAGAGAGCTCTAATGCTACAATTCACTGGTACTCAAGACTTAATCCTCTTCTTCACTCACAACAATGTTTTTAAGCCCACTGGACTGCCTTCTATTCTGGCAATAAAAAGGTGAACTCCCTCTCCTGAAGCGTCCTCTCAAATATGTCTAGGGTAGGGGTGGGCAACTGTAGGAAGCTATGAAGTTGAATTAGCCCTCAGGAGATCTTGTGGGGCACACACATACTCTACAAAAAGCCCCCTCCCCAATTTTTGTCCTCAAATACCCCCCACCCATGCCCTATAGGGTCTATGGGGAGCTTTTTTGGCTCAAGTGAGGTCTTTGATCAAAGCAGGTGGTGACCAGAAGTCAATTCCAGTCCCAGATCTAGTCTCCTTAGACATGTTCCATCTTCTCAGAAACCTAACTTGAGGAACGCTCATGGCTGCAGCCTAAGACTTACTGCATTGATCCCCGAAAGCTGCTGAGAGAGTTGTAGGACGACAGCAATGAGGATGGGTTGGCGGTACATGGGCGAGCGGAAGAGCTCTGGGATGGTCACTTTCTTCTCCCGCATCATTTGCCTGCTCTCCTCCTTCATCTCCTGAAGGTCGCTGCTGACGTCCGTCGTCCCTCGGAGCTTCTTCAGAACTGGGGAAGGGGCAGACAGAAAAAGGAGGCATAAGAAGAGGCTGGCAGGATCGAAGCTCAGCTAATCTAGGATTATCTTCATCCTCTACAAGACCATTCGGTTAGGATAGTGGTTCCCAACCATTGGCCTCCAGGTTGGACTGCAACTATATTTAATACACAGTGTAAGCTACTTTGGGTCCCATGTGGGAGAAAAGTGGAATATAAATAAAATAAGTAAAATAATTCCGGGTGGATATATACCCATTGCTTTGGGTACTCCATGTATTTCTGTACCCTAGGAGATGTTCACTGGGGTCTGAAAATACTCTGCAGTTCACACCACGCAAGCTTCTTGGAAGATCCTAGCATGTGACATTTAAATATTATTCCCCTCCAAAAAAAGTGGGTGCTCAGATGTGTTGGGACTCCAACTCCCATCACTCTAAGGAGCCTTACCACTCTTGGCTTTGTTCTCTTCATTGCGGTTAATGAGGAGGAAGCGAGGGCTCTCTGGAGCAAAAGGCAGCAGGACACACTGGATCAAGGCGAAGATGAAAACGAAGCCAAGCAAGAGGGGCCAAAGGTTTTTACTCCCCATGAGCAAATCCATGCCGAAAACCTACGGAGGAGGAAGAAAAAGCGAACAGGTTTAGCTGGAGTTGGCAAAGGCTGGAAGCAAAGCACCATCCCAGGCCAGTCCCTGGAAGGATCTGTCCACAGCCACGAAAAGCTAGTGGAACGATAGAATTATAAACTAGCAAATAGCAATTAAAAGATTAGAAATTATTAGAAATACATGTCTGTCTGCCTCTCTTTGGGATGAGAGTATTTGAAACCGTTTCCTCCATCTCTCTGAATCCATTCATGTTTCCCTACCCTGGAAGACATTAATTGTGTTTGCAACAACCAGGGACTAAAAGAACAGACCTTTAGAAAAACTGTGGGACATACACAATGTGAAAAAGAATTAACTAAACCGACAAGCCTTCCATTCTCCCCTTTTGTTTCTCCTTTGACATTTAAAATTGGAAGTAGACCTGAAGTTTGGTCAACGTCTGACCCAATGCCAAATACATCTCCACACCCATTCCAGAGAGAGAGAGACAAAGCAGTTCTGAAACATCTGCAAACTAAAGTATAGTCATTTACTAAATTAAAACCTCAAGGCATCCCTTAACCCCAGTGCAATGATTCTGGGGAGAGGACAGAAGCAATGGTTGTCTTAGCTTCCATATATTGTTGTTGTGTGCCTTCAAGTTGTTTCTGACTTATGGCCACCCTAAGGCAAACCTGTCATGGGCCTTTTGTGGCAGGATTTGTTCAGTAGAGGTTTGCAATTGCCTTCCCCTGAGGCTGAGAGAGTGTGATTTTCCTAAGAACCCCTAGTGAGTGAGCAGGGATTCGAACCCTGGTCTCCCAGTGTCTTAATTCAGTGTTCAAACCATTGCACCATGCTAGCTGTTCCCATATGGAACCAATGTCCAAAAAGATGGGCCCAAAATATCAAAATATGTTGGCTCTTAATGCCAGTAAATAAGCCTTAGGAGAGCCAGCGTGCGGCAGCGATTTGAGCCCTGGATGATGACTCTGCTGACCAGGGTTCGAATCCCTGCTTGGTCATGAAAACCCACTGGGTGACCTTGAGCAAGTTACATTTTCTCAGCCCCAGAAGAAGGAAATCAAGGGAAACCCCTTCCTCAGAAATCTTGCCAAGAAAACCCTGTGAAAGATTTGGCTTAGGGTCACCATAAGTTGAAAATGACTTGCAGGCACACAACTACAGTGACAACAAGCCTTAGGAGAGGCATTTCAATCTTTAAAAATGAATGAAAGTTAGGAACCACCATGGTGTCGTGGGGAAGGGGGCATAACCTTTTGGGGAGCATAGAAGGTATAGAGACCTGGACCTCAAGAGGGTCAGACATACCCTAAGGTCTGGTATTATAAGACCCCATTTTGTATCCACGCTACCAGAAGCCATTAAAACCCAGCTCACCTGCGCTATGAGGATGCCCACAACAATGCCAAGCTGATGGAGCGTCCCCAGGGCCCCTCGAAGGGCCGTAGGTGAGACTTCGCCAACATACATGGGCACGAAGCCCGTGGTGAGGCCCGAATACACCCCAATGATGAAGCGTCCGAGGATCAGCATCTCGAAGGAGCTGCCCATCTTGGAGAAACCCATGAGGATGGCAGCAAGGAAGGCCAGGCAGTTGGACATGAGCATAGAGTTCCGCCTAGAAAGAAAAGAGTCGGCACTTCATGAGCGGGTCAGGATTAGAAAGAAAGATACAGAAAAGCAGAGTGGCAGGTCTTAAGTTTTCCTTGGCTGGCACAGAATCATGAGGTCCTGCCTTTGCCATGGTCAGATGAGATCCCAAATTGTGGCTTTCTCTGAGGCTTAGACTTAGTCCTGACTGCTGGACAAGCTGGCTAGGACTTCTGGGAGCTGAAGTCCAAAACACACAGAGGACCAAAGTTTGGGAATCGCTGCTTGTACTAAAGTTTGTACTAAAACCTGAAGCAAATTCAGTGCTACTGAGGTAGAAGCCACAGTCTGGCACCATAGGCAAGAGATTTTGCTACTCACCGTCCAAAGCGGTTGACGAACAGCCCGACCGAAAATGACCCGATCATCCCGCCGACAGAGAAGATGGACACAGAGAGGGACCACAATGTGGTGAGGGTCCCACGGCTGATGTATTCCCCATAGCGGTTGTACCACGTTTCATTGTAAAACTCTTCTATCACCTGCAAAGGGATGGCAAACAGGAACCTGTTGGATCGAATCCGTAAAGGGATCCCCTCTTAATGGACTTAAGGGCATTTCCAGCTCACTCTTTAGGTATGACTCCCATATCCATGGGACCGGTACCCATGGCTTCACCTACTCAAGTCTGAAAAAATATGTTTTCTATAGGCCAGTGGTTCTCAAATGCCAAGAAAACCCCATGATAGATCCACTTAAGGGTCAGAAAAGAGTTGAAGGCACACAACAACATTTTATATCATATATCCCAGTGATTTCCAAACTATGGTCCTCCAAGTGTTTTGGACATCAGCTCCCAGAAGCCTCAGCCACTTTGGCCAACAGTCAGGAATTCTGGGAGCCGAAGTTCAAAAACCTGGAGGACCAAAGTTTGGGAATTGCGGATATATCCGGTACTTCTCTGAGTGCAGGTTTTAAAACTCCAGTTGGATGAATAGGTCAAACACATTTAAGAAGAGGGGATATTTGCAAGATTTAATCCTCTCCCCTACTGCCATTCTTTTTGCTTGTATAGTGTGTCTTGTTTATAGATTATAAACTTAAGGGGCAGGGAAATGTCAGATTAACAATTTGTAAGCCGCTCTCAGAGCCTTTGTGCTGAAGAGCAGGGTATAAAAACATGAAAGAAAGAAAGAAAGAAAGAAAGAACGAAAGAAAGAAAGAAAGAAAGAAAGAAAGAAAGAAAGATCATTTAAACTTTGAACTAAAACAGGATCCACAAAACAGTGATACCTTCAATCAGCCAACCAAAATGCACAAAGTACACAATGCAAGCTTGCATCTTGCATTTCTGTGCATTTCGGTTCGCTGATTCAAGGTGTCCCTGTTTTGTGGATTGGGGATGTCATTGTATTTTGCTAGACAGCTGACATGGCTACTCCTAAATATGTTTCTTGGACACAGGATGGTTTGAAACTTCAAGACCAGGACCCGGTTTCTCCACCAGCAGACATGGCAGAGAAGGGTGGCACCCATCCAACCCGGCTATAGAGGAGACCTAAGAGGAAATGGGAGATAGATGTGTTCTTCCTTGTCAACTGTTGCTGATTAAATACACAAACACACACAGAGACACACACACAAACAGAAGGCTAGCTCTCTCCAGAAGTCTGGTTGCTTGCTGAGTCACGATGGGAATGCAGATCTAATTCTAATTCAGAATTTCTTTGGGGAACAGATCGAGTTTTGTTGTGTTAGGCTCATAAAGGGCGCTCTCTGCTGTTTTTGTTTTCCCTCGGTGTGTGTGTGTGTGTGTGTGTGTGTGTGTGTGTGTGTGTGTTTTAAATAGTTTAACAAACACTTTTTGAAAAGTGAAGGCAGGATTCCAAGAATAATTCACATGCCATGAAGCCCTGGCTCATATTGCGTGTTCAGAATGAGCAATGGATATTCCTTTCGCTATGTTCTTGATCCAAGAAAAAGACTAAACCCAAAGATTTTGGACAATTTTATCACGTTTAAGGAGATTTTCTTGTAAAGAAACGGGAATATGTTAAGAACCACAGGTCTAATATTATTATCACTAGCCCCAACATGGTGTAGTGTTTTGA
This sequence comes from Phrynosoma blainvillii, assembly GCA_026167975.1. NCBI lineage: Eukaryota > Metazoa > Chordata > Lepidosauria > Squamata > Phrynosomatidae > Phrynosoma > Phrynosoma blainvillii. Next base: position 4,876,673 of record JANUYF010000015.1, read on the forward strand.
GTGTTGGACTGTAACTCTGGCGAACAGGGTTTGATTCTCTGTTTGGCCATGACCTTGGGCAAGTCACACTCTCTCAGCCTCAGGGACAAATCTTGCCAAGAAAGCCCCATGATAGGCTCACCTTAGGGTTACCATAAGTCAGAAACAACTTGAAGGCACGCAGCACATAGCAATTCCATGGATTTCATAGGGTTTTGTTAGGCAAGGAATGCTCAAGAGATGGTTTTGCTAGTTTTGCCACCTTCTGCTGTGGTTTTGTTGTGGTTTTGCCACAACAACAACAAAGTAGAGATCTGGCACAGCAAGGAGAAAATATTCTATTCCCTGCCATTTCATGCCTAGCTTCCGCAACCATGCATAGAAATTGGAAATGCTATGGCATGAATAATCCTGATGTTGGCATATATTTAGATAACCCTACAAATGCTCCTAAACAGGTAGGCGGTCTTTACAGGTAAGGCAGACCTGACTTACCTGGAGACATTGCCTGAGAATCTGGGCACTCTTAACATGCAAAACTTCACCAGCGCCAATGCAAGTCATGGGTTTACCTCTCCTCCTTTTTGGAGAAAGCCATTTCAGATGTTACGGTGAAAAAGGAGATTATTGCATCCTCTTAATTAGCTGTGGAAGAAAAATCTCTTTTCGGCTCAAATTAATATTTTAAGTACCGAGAGGGGAGATTAGGAAGTGTTTAAAGGAAGCTTTTGAGGGCATTTCTGAGTCATGAGCAGTAAGCGGTGGCATGCCATTTTCATGGCTCAGAACAACAAAACCTGGCAGGTTATTTCAAGCATGTGATGAGGACCTTTGGGTCATCCCAACCTCTGCACTTTGTGGCCTTTACAAAATCCAGTTGTTATGAAGTGGGTTGGGAAAGAAAACTCTGGGCGCCTTTGGCTGACTATTGTCTTAATCTGAATAATATGGGAGCATTGGTCAAAACATCTGGGGCTGAGAGAGTGTGACTTGCTCGAGGGCACCCAGTGGATTTCCATGCCTGAGTGGGGATTTGAACCCTGGTCTTCCAGAGTCCTGATACAACTCTCAAACCACTGTGCCATTCTGTTTCTCTCACTTTGGTTTCTTCTTGCTGTTAATATTTCCTGAAATCTGACTTATAGTAACCCTTTCCTACCATTTTCTTGGCAAGACGTAGTCAGAAAGACTGTGCTGTTGCTTTCCTCTGAGGCTGAGAGAGTATGACTTGTTCAAGTGGGTTTCCATGGCTAAGTGAGGATTCGAACCCAGCTCTCCCAGAGTTTAACATTCAAGCCACTACTAGCTCAATTAAGCCTTAAGAGAGGCAATTTAGCCTTTTTTAAACAAAAATAAGAAGGGGGGAAACCAATGTGAATTGTGGGACATGACCCAACAATGGTTTTATGGGGAAAGTAGAATAACCATCTGGGAAACCCCGGAGAGAACAATTCAACCTTAAATTTAAATTACTATACGCTGCCATCTTGAATCCCATTTTGGGAGAAAGGCAGGAGATACATTCAACAAGCAAAAGATAGTCTGATATTTGCACCCCTGTTCTAGATCACAGCCTGCCAATGCTTACCTCTTTCTCCCCCTTAAAAAACCCCACCCTCTTCCTTAGACTTTCCGGATCATTTTGGCTACCCTTTCCAGCAACTTCTGTAGCGGTCTGATGTCCAAAGATTGGAGCGATCCTGCCTGAGGTTTGCAAATCACCCCATCCAGGCTCAAATCCTATTCCAAAGTCCCATCGCTTTTGGGATCTGAATATTAACCAAAACAGGGATGGCATTGATGCAAAAAAACACGTTCCCCAGTGTTCTCAGAGCAGAGAAAAAAGTTTTAAATCTCCTGGGAACCAGCTTAAGAAATCCCATTAGAGCCAACAGTAAGCGGACTAACCAGACATGCTATTTGGGCAGGATTGGTTATCAGGGTGGGAGGTTGGGAAGAAAGAATGTGGGAAGGGAACACTCATTGCCATCCTTGCTATTTAGGAAGGAAGGAAGGAAGGAAGGAAGGAAGGAAGAAATAAGGAAGGGAGGATGGTGGAAGGAAGGAAGGAAGGAAGGAAGGAAGGAAGGAAGGAAGGTGGAAGGAAGGAAGGTGGAAGGAGAGAAGGAAGAAATAAGGAAGGGAGGATGGTTGAAGGAAGGAAGATGGAAGGAAGTTTGAAGGGAAGGAGGGAGGAAGAGAAGGAAGGAAGGAAGGAAGGAAGGAAGGAAGGGTGTGTGCCTTCAAGATGCCTATCATCTTATGGCAACCCCATAAATTTCACAGGGTTTTCTTTTGCAAGGAATACTCAGAAGTGGTTTGGCCAGTTCTTTCCTCCGAAACACAGCCTACAGTGCCTGGTCTTTGTTGGCTGTCTCTCCTACAAGTACTAACCAGAGCTGACCCTGCTTAGCTTCCAAGATCAGACAGGCTCTGGTGCCTTTGAGGTATCTGTTGTTGTTGTTGTGTGCCTTCAAATCATTTCTGACTTGATTTAGGTCTTCCCAGTTAAGAGTAGACCCCTTCTTTATGAGGTTTTGAATGGAGAGGCAATGCATAGGAAAATCTCATTGATTTAATGAGTTTACTCCAGAAGTTCCCAACTATTTGTTCTCAAGATGTTTTGGACTTCAGCTCCCCTAAGTTCCTAACCTTTGGACTTCGGCTCCCCCAAGTTCCCAACCTTTCCTCAAGATGTTTTGGACTTCAGCTCTCATAATTCCTGACTGTTGGCTAACTTCTGGAACAAATGGAACAGGAAAGATTCAGAACAGCTGGCCAACTCTAAGCAGTACTAACAAAATATTTTGGGTCAGTGTGTCTGAAACCCACTGAAGAGGATGGGGAGGTGGAAATCATTGGCAAGACAGAGCAGGAGAATAGAGACCATCCACTCTTCCTTAAGAAAGCTGAAATTTCTCATTTCAAAGGGTCCTACCTTCTGTGGGGCGTTGATGACTCCGGTGTTGTAGCCAAACTGCAGTGAGCCTATTACTGCTCCTCCAACCGCTAGCATCAGCCGAGCCGTCATCTGCTGCAAACGGGGTGGCAGGGAAGGAAAAGACCCAAAAAAGAGAGAGAGAGAGAGAGAGAGAGAATTCAGTCAGAGGGATTTCAAAGCAAAAAACCAAAAGCAAAACAACCCCACAGCAATAGTTACACCTTGAGAGTATGTTGCGATGGGCCTTCGAATCAACTCTCGACTCAAGGCAGTTTACAGAATGGGTCTGCCCCCATTGCCTTCCTCTGAGGCTGAGAGAGTGAGACTCAAGTTCACCCAGTGGCCAAAGTATCATAGGATTGGAAGAGTCCTCGAGGAACATCCAGTCCAACCTCATTCTGCCATGCAGGAATACACAATCATCAAACCCTGGTTTCTCAGAGCCCTGGTCCAACCTCAAACCACAACATCATACTTTGAGTGTAAAATCTGGTTATAGCCATTTGATGCCGCTTTAGTTTGCCATGGCTCCCTCCTGTGCAATCCTGGGATCTGTAGGTTGCTACAGTACTTAGTATTCTCCACTAGGTTTCTTGGAAAGACTCCTCGAAACTACAGTTCTAAAGGTAACCTGATGTAATAATCCTCAGTCCCTCTTCCAAGGCTATTGACATGCTGCGGAAATAATGCAGTTTGAAGCCACTGGAATTGCCAGGGATTGGATTTGCAACTTTTTGCAACTGAAGCAGAGTTTCTTCCTCTTGAATTTATACACTGCAGACCTGTTTCTGCATCCTACTTTACGGAGGCCAGTCCTCTATTTAGAAAGCATGCTCTGCTTATGGGGCCATCTGGTCTCATTCTGGTTTAAAGATAAAGGATTTCCAGGAAGGGAAAGCAACAGGGGCCTTGAACTGGTGCATCACTAGTCAACAACCCTTGGTTAAACAAGTACTTTTGAGTTTACTTTGCATGTTGGGCTTTGCTCCACAAAGGGAAAAGCAGAGGCACAAGAAATTTTATGTGGATTATGTTCTGTTTGTCTTCGTTACGAGTTCATTCTTTACTTTTAAGGTACATCCTACATTTCTATCGCAAACCTTTTCCAAAAAAGTGTACGCAATGCCCAATTTGTTTCAGAGAAATGTAGAAAAGTTTTCTCGCTGACACATTGTAATAAAATAAATATATCTTTTTATGTTCTGTCAATCCCAGTTGAATCTGAGGACTCATGGCAAAATGTGCTTCCACTTTGCAATGAGAGACAGCATGGGATAGTAGTCTGAGCAGTGGTCAGCATAAGCCAACTCTCTTTCCAAAAAGGTTTCTTTTGAAGTCTTGGGAAAACAATAAACTCCACATCATTGCCTCTAGTTAAGGCCCCCCCCCAAGCTGTCCACTCCTTTTGGTGAGATTATTTTTAAAAGTATTGGAAATTATGTTTCTTTCAATTATCATCATCATTTGGACTGTGCTGTGACATTACTCCTTTAACGCTGACTGCCTCACATGCTTCCTTTAGAGGAGAGAAAGGCGAGACTAGGTTTGCTTTTCTGGTTTTATAAAGAAGCAAATTAATTGAGAACAGTTTGCTAAGGACATCCGTTCCAACACAAAATGCCCGCGTCATTATCCATGGCTAACAAAGGGGGCAAAATTGGGCTTCGGTTTACCGGGAAAGCCAAAGAGCTTTGGCCAAGTCCCTTTTCCCAGACCACCTAAGCCAAAGGAACAATCCGGCCCTTGTTTCGGTCAACAAGGGCAGCCCAGTTTTGGATATTTGCCCAATGATCATCTGTGGAAAGAAGGGCTCCCAGGAGCTATGCTTCATCCCTTGCAAGTGAGCGAAAAGGGGATCCGATTTTCATGGGCCAGCCTAAGCTGCTTTGGATCCTTCCCATGCACCTCTGTGCAAAGTCCCTTTCTCCTAGCTGTGTCACACACACACACTCTTTGTTTTGGAAAAAGGGACACAATGGCCATAGTGCTGGGCTAATCCCAGACGGTGTATCTTGGTTTAGAAAGAGAAGGATTCCAGGACTACCAAACCACATGAATCAGATTGGAGGTTGTCAGAACAAGGGAACAAGGTAGACCACAAGTTGAACATGAGTCAACAGTGCGATGCAGCAGCTAAAAAGGCCAATGCAATTTTAGGCTGCCTCAGTAGAAGTATAGTGTCTAGATCAAGAGAAGTCATAGTGCCACTCTATTCTGCTTTGGTCAGGCCTCACCTGGAATACTGTGTCCAGTTCTGGGCAACACAATTCAAAAAGGAGGGCAACTAAAATGGTGAAGGGTCTGGAAACCAAGCCCTATGAGGAATGACTTGCTGGGGATGCTTAGCCTGGAGAAGAGAAGGTTAAGAGGTGATATGATAGCCGTGTTTAAATATTTGAAGGGATGTCATATTGAGGAGGGAGGAAGCTTGTTTCCTCCTGCTCCAGAGACTAGGAACCGGAATAATAGGTGCAAGCTCCAGGAAAAGAGATTCCACCTCAACATTAGGAGGAATTTCCTGACAGTAAGGGCTGTTCGACAGTGGAAGACGCTGCCTTGGAAGATGGTGGAGGCTCCTTCCTTAGAGGTCTTTAAACAGAGGCTGGATGGCCATCTGTCAGGGTTGCTTTGATTGTGAGTTCCTGCATGGCAGAATGGGGTTGGACTGGGTGGCCCTTGGGGTCTCTTCCAACTCTATGATTCTAAGATCTAGGTTGACCTTTCTGTTTCCTGGCCAACTTTCTAGGCAAGCAAGGAGGAAGCGACTCCCGCAGTCTTGCTTTCTCTTAATCTCAAAGACACACTCAAAGCCGGAGGAGGCTGGCAGCCCTTCACAGAAAGGCAGAGTACAACGGAAACCGGAGACATTGTCCGACACATTTCAATTCAAACGGGTGTTGTTGTCTACACTGCAAAAAGCTATTTTTTAAACAAAATGTACAGGGGATTTGAGTGGATCTGGATTTGGTAACGTGGATGCCTTTGGAGATGTGGACACACAAGACTTTGTGTAAGAGAAATGCTTTTTGCCACTTCCTCCTTCCAAGCTGGACCTGTCCCAGGAAGTCGATATAAATGCCACATTGGCTGTGTTTATTTTTCTGACTCACCTGGCGCATTGGCGCATTGTAATGTAAGAAAAGGACGGCATACATTGACCCAAACACCAGTGACCTCACCTTCGCTGTTTCATGAAAAGGTAAATGTTTTTACGTCAAAGCATCATTAAAAAAAAATTACTCCAGTGGGGCAAAGATTGTGGCAAGGATGCGCCCTTTTCTGGGCAAAGGATACAAGAATTTGTGAGGCAGGATTAGACCAGTGCCCAGCCAGAAAGGAAAGCATTTGGCACACTTGGCTTCCTCCCAACCAGACTCTGCAGCTGAACATTGCATTGCAGCTCTGCCACGGGTGCAAGAACCTCACCTGATCGATCCAACAGCTGCTGGTGGTGATCTTTATACCCCTAAATCCTCTATGTCCTTGATACATGACTTCAGTAACCCTACAAGCAGAAGCAATGGATCCTGCAGAGAGCAAGACAGGACCCGCTTGGCTGTGGCTCCCCATTTGTAAAATGCCCTCCCTTTGGTGGAGCGATTGGCATTCACGTTGCTCTCATTTTGGCCCCAAAATGAGATTCTTCACTATACTTTTGGGGCCACTATGGATCCCCTTTGATTATGATGCATTGTTTCCAAGCTGTTCCATTGTCGGTACTCATCTTTTGACACAGGAAGGGATGGATATATTTTAATAACAACAGTACATCTACTAAATCTAAAGTCAATAAATCTACTACAACAGATCAAACCCTCCCCAAATCTTCACTCTTAATGATAATGTCTCTTTGCAATGCAGGATGTAGCTCCTTCCAACTAAGAGAAGAGTTGTTGTTGTTGTTGTTGTTGTTGTTGTAAAACCATACATGCAGGTACACAAAATTCATAATGGCCTGCTTGCCAATCTTGAGCTCCTTCGAAACAGTCCTGGGGGACTGGCATAAAAAGGACGAACTGGGACATTTTAGATACAGTCGGACCACGGATTCTTTATCCACGGATTCAACCATCCACAGCTTGAAAATATTCAAAGAAATATACAGTGGGAAGCCTTGGTATTTGGTTTGGTTCAGGATACAAAATCATGTAATACTTAAGTCCCTTTAAATACGAGGGTACAGCAAAATAGTGTCCCTTGTATAAAATGGCAAAATCCAAGTTTACTTTTGGGAATTTATATTTTTTAAAAATATATATTTTCAAACCGTGGATGCTTGAATCCACAGATAAAAACATCCCTGGATATGGAGGACTGACTGTAAATGCCCAAAAGGCAAAGCTTGACTTTGCTATTTAATATCAGGGATGCCATTTTTCTATGCCATTGTATTTAATGGGACTTGAGCATCCACAGATTGCGATACCCACAGGGGGTCCGGAACCAAGTCCCAGCAGATACCAAGGCCCCACTATATATTTCTTTGAATATTTTCAAGCTGTGGATGGCTGAATCCTCGGATGAAGAATCCATGGATGTGGAGGTCCGACTGTATCTAAAATGTCCCAGCGCATAACCGTTTGAGCATTGAACTACGACTCTGGAGACCAGGGTTCAATTCCTGCTCAGCCATTAAACCCACTGGGAGACCTTGGGCAAGTCACACTCTCTCAGCCTCAGGAGAAGGCCATGGCAAACCTCCTCTGAACAAATCATGCCAAGAAAACCCCAGGACAGGTTCACCTTAGGGTTGCCCTAACCTGGGAATGACATGAAAGCACAAAACAACAACAAAGATAGATAAGATAGGATAAGATAGGATAAGATAAGATAAGATAAGGTTGCCAAGGACCCACTGCATAAAGTTTTAAGGCTTCTGGACAGAGAGTGGGGTATAGATAACTGTCCTATTGGATTTCCCTCCAGCAATAAGATGAGACCTATAAGCAGACAATGCATCAAGACATTCCTAAATTGGGTTCCCTCCAACAATCGGACCCTAAGCAGACTGAACAACCCTTGCAATGTATCCGGGGACGTTCCTAAGCGGATGTCAACACTGGCGAGGCGAGCCTGGCTTGGCCTGAAGATGAGTAACAGAAGCTGCCAGCTGAGCGGCTGGAGAAAACCCGTCAAGGTGTAGCGTGGGAGGGGCATGCCAACCATCTGTCTGTGTTGTAGTTGCGTAATGGTGTAGCTATTCATCACCATCACATGCCTTGGCTCAGCAAAGGACAGAAGGAGAGACACATCGCCCGGCCTCCAGTGACACAGCTTACAATGCCTCTGAGCTGGCAACACGAAGGAAGCAGCACGCACCTCGACAAAAGGCCCCAGATTCAAACCTCACCTCTTCCAATGGTTTTATAGCATTTACTGTATTCCAACTGTGGGGTGCTGTATTTTAAGTGGTGTTTGGTATTTTTCACATGCTGTGCCCTGCCTCGAGGAGAGACAGGGAAGAAATAAAATTTATCACCACCACCACCACCATCATTATTCCAGGAGCTGAAATAAGTGCTCAGCAGACTGTGATGGCAGATTTTTCTCCCATAGAGATGATAGATAGGTAGATAGATAGGTAGTAGGTAGGTAGGTAGGTAGATGAGATAGATAGATAGTTGGTAGATAGGTGGATAGATAGATAGTCGGTAGATAGATAGATAGATAGATAGATGATTGATTAGATAGATATAGATAGTTGGCAGGTAGATAGATGACTGATATATAGTAGGTAAGTAGGTAGACAGATGATTGATTGATAGATAATACAGATAGATGATAGATAGCAGGTAGGCTAGATAGATAGATAGATAGTTGGTAGGTAAGGTAGAAAGGTAGGGTTAGGATGGATAGATAGATAGATAGATAGATAGTTGGTAGGATAGATAGATAGATAGATAGATAGATAGATAGATAGATAGATTCAGTCATCCTTACAAACATCCCTTCAAAGTAATCTTGTATTATGTCTTCCATTTTATGAACCGGGCAAAGCAAGGATGTATGTTGAAAAATCACATCTACACAAATATTTTCACATGGGGACAAAAAAACACATTTGTACCATGGATCATAAATCCCTCTCTCTATACTGTTCCTCTGCAGCTAATACTCAAAGTTCAGCTTGTGTTTTGCACTGTGTGTGTGTATAGTTAGATGTGGTGTTGTTGTTGTTTTAAGTTGACATTTTTTAAAGTTAGCCATCAAAACTACTGGTCTGGAAGAATATGCTCTTTATGTCCTCCCTCTGGCAAGACGGAGAGAGGGAGGGAAGGAAGGAAAGCTGAGAAAGAGGATTAGAAAAGGGGGCCTGGTTTTCCTGACCCTCCTTCCTTGGAAATTAACCCCTTGGAGGGGCAAAGCATCACCCGCTAGGCCTGCCTTCCACTTTTCCATCCTCGCCTCCAGACATGACTCATGCCGCTTTGCACAGGGTTTCTGTCTCTGCACCGACCCACACACCCTCCTTCCCCTTTGCTCAAGTTGGCCTCCAGCCCTTGACCTCAGATCTCAAGCCTTCTTTTCGGGGGGCTTGTCCTCAGACAGCCTATCAGCTCCAAAATCCCACAAGCATGGCAGCAACTCCCTCTTTTCTGAGCATAGAGCCTCATGCTCCCCTTTCCCCTACATCCATTCCTTTGCAAGACTCCTACATGCAGCAACTCCCTTTGCAAGGGAGGATGGACAGGCAGACTGGGAGGGAAGGGATGTGTTGCAGATACTTGGACACACCAATGCTGGAAGGAGCGAGCAGCAGTGTGTTTGTGTTTGTGTGCGGTTGCCAACTGGAACACAGTGAGCCTTTTCTGGATTCCCCTCCCGAAACTCTTCCCTACTGCAGGCTTGCTCTTGCTAGCATGAGTCTCCCTCCTCTCCTTTAAAAGAAAATAATAATAATTCAAGGCTACCGAGAGAGAAAACAGCAACTCATTGCCAGACAAAATTTTGGCAGATAGAAGCTAACTGGAACAAAACTGTCTGCAGTGTGGATCAAACTGACATACCCTCCAACTGTCCCAATTTTGCAATTACTCTGCCATCCTACTTTTTCAGCTTCTTTTAAAATGTCCTGGTTTCCCTCTCTTCCTCCTGCTTTGTCCTCAGCTTCGTTCGGTTGCTACAGACTGAGTTCGGTGTGCAAAAGAAGTTTGGCACTCAGCTGAGGCTGCATCCACGCTGCAAAAATAATCCAGTTTTGACTGCAGAAATAATCCAGTTTGACGCTACTTTTAACTGTCATGGCTCTGTCCTGTGAAATCTTGGGGTCTGTAGTTTTCCTGCGGCACAGGGAAGGCTAAATATCTCACAAAAATATCTCACAGAATTACAAACCCCAGATTTCCATCGCATTGAGGCATGGCAGCTAATGTGGTGCCAAAGTGCATTAATTCTTGCCCTTCCCTGCAGACTCAGGCAAAAGCACATTGTGTGGCCACATGGGTCCTGGTTTCCATCTGTGAAATGTTGGAGGATAGAAAATAACAGAAGTGGTTTGAGCCTTGGACTATGACTGGACTATGCCTTGTCATGAAACCCACTGGCTTAACCAAGCAAACTTCTATGAGTTACAGAAAATTCTTCAACCAAGACAGAGCGCGTTTGAGGGAGTTTTTGAATGGCAATGAATTACTCCTCCTTTGCACACAATATAACAGCCTAGGCATTTCCAAATGCAGCTTCAATCTCTGCATTCCCACTGTGTTTGAAATAAGAAAGCCAAAACATGACCCTGGTGGAAGCTTTCCGATAATCTCCTGTCCCACATTAAGCCTGCAGTCCTATATACATGTATTTGGGAGTGAGCCTCAATGGGATATAGGCAGGATTGTGTTGTCCGGATGCAATCCTATACATGTCTGAGTTTACTTCTGAGTACTCTTGGTAAAAGGCGGCACTGTAAATTATCATTAAAGGGAGCATATCTGTGATCGTTCTGGCTTTCGTTTTTCTGTTTTATTTTTAAATGAGCACAGCTCCATGTACACCTATTCTGCTTTTGCATAAATGTATGCCTCCAATACATTTGGAGACTGTTGTTGCATCCAATACACAAATTACCAAATTAAGCCAAAACTAGTCCACACAGTCTATTTGCTTTGGTACATTAGCATATGCCAAATCCTTTGTGGAAAGCAGTTCTTGCACAGTTGCTTTTTTAGAAAAATAACATTTTCCCATTTAATTCATAGAATCATAATTCATAAAAGAATTTGGCAATCCCAGCTTAGCCATTGTAGCCCAAAATATGGTGAAGGCGCCAGGCTAGGGAAGGGGGAAACTATTATTATGTTTTAAATGTGGTTTTGAAACTGCTTTTAATGTGTGTCTTTGAACCAGAGGTCTGGTTTTATTATGTTTTAACATTTGTATTAACGTAACAGGTGATTATTTTTTTTTCAGATATACTGTGCTTTTAAATGATTGCAATCCATGGCGAGAGAAAGGTAGCATAGAAGTTGTTGTCGTTGTGTGCCTTCGAGGGATTTTAGGTGACCCTAACATAGAGTTTTCTTGGCAAGATTTGTTCAAAGGAGGTCTGCCATGGCCTTCCCCTGAGGCTGAGAGAGTGTGACTTGCCTAAGGTCACCCAGTGGGGTTCATGGCAGAGCGGGGAATCAAATTCTGGACTCTAGAGTTATAGTCCAACATTCCAGCCACTATGGCATGCTTGGATAGTAATTACATTAATATAATTAACAGTAGACCAAATGATGCACAATGTTCTGTGGTGGAAAAACCCCAGAGAAACAAACCTGCCTCTTAACGGCAATTGTTTTCATACAGACACAGGATCTGTGGAGCCTGCAGAACTCCTGCAAAGCAGATTGCAAATTTTTAAAAAAACATAAATTTCTGCAATATTTATTATCATTGCCTTGCAAAACAATGATTCCGGACAACTCCCAACTGACCCCAGACTGGTCTTGAGAGGGGATCAAAGAGGGCTCCATTGTACCTTTGAGGAAAGAGCTCAACGCAACACACCCACAAAGCGCACACCCCTGCACTGCCCTCCTTTGCAAAGTGTTGTTTTAGTCCTATCAGTGTCTGAAATGTTGGCCTCCGGGAGTAAAGGAGGAAGCCTGAGGCCAGGGGCCATGCTTTCCGTTCCCCACGGGGAGCTCCTAGCGGTGTGCTCCTAGCTGTCACGTCTCTGGTCCTTGTTCCAAATCCACACCTTCCCAAGGCCTGAATTCAACCAACTCTGGCAAGAGGCCGGCCTCGCGCTTAACCACAGGCAGCCTTCCAGAGAAAGAGAAGCATGCAAAAGAGTGCATGCATGCATCGCATCTCTCTTCAGATTTGCAGCCAGGATGTTGCAGCCCTCACCAAACCTCATGACCATCACCCAAGCCTAGCCACACATAGGACACACAAAAGGAGAGGGATACAGAAAGGATTTAAGGACACCCGTTGCACCATTTCAAAAGCATCTTCACCCAGAAAAGCACATGGACACACCAATGCACACACAGAGATGCGGCCTCAAATGCCCTCTGCTGTGGGTCGGGCCTTCTCTGGGCTTGGCTTCCGACAAAGAAGCCGGAGAGGGAAGGGAAACCATTGCAGTTTTTGATGCCGGAATCACAGAAGGAACTTAAAGATCGAGGCTTTCCAAAATTATTAATATTCAGCCGGGGAGAGAAGAAGCCGTTGCATTTTTCAGTGCCAGAATCACAGAAGGAACTAAAGACAGAAAAAGGCTTTAAAAAATTATTAATGTTCAACTAGAGAGGGAAGCCGTTGCATTTTTCAATGGCAGGATCACAGAAAGAACCTAATATACTGGCCTAATGGCTGTAATAAATGAATGAATGAATGAATGAATGAATGAACCTAAAGATAGAGAGAGGACTTCCAAAATTAATAATGTTCAGCCAGGGAGGGAAGAGGCCATTGCATTTTTCAATGCCAAAATCGCAGAAGGAGCTAAAGTGTATAGAAAGATCTTGTAGCACCTTTGAGATTAACTGAAAGAAAGAAGTTGGCAGCATGAGCTTTTCTAGATTAAAGTCTACTTCCTCAGATGCATTTTAGAAGAAACTAAAGATGGAAGGCTTGCAAAATTATGAATATTCAGCCAGGGATGGCAGCCGTTGCATTTTTCGATGCCAGAATCCCAGAAGGAACTGAAGATAGAGGGCTTGCAAAAGTTATTATTAATATCCTTAATGTTCAGAGACACAGAGAAATGGGTCCATGTTTGGTGCATGGCAAGTGGATTTAGGAACGAAGCTGCAGGGGGGAAATGAACCTTTAAAAAGCACCAAGAAGTTGTTGTTGTTAGTATGAGCCTTCAAGTCATTTCTGACTTATGGTGAGCCTAAGGGTGAGCCTGTCATGGGGTTTTCTTGGCCAGATTTGTTCAGAGGAGGTTTGCCCTTGCCTCCCCTTTGAGGCTGAGAATGTGTGACTTGCCCAAGGACACCCAATGGGCTGAGCAGGGATTCAAACCCTGGTCTCCAGAGTCATACTCCAATGCTGTGGCACCCTGGCTCTTCATGACTGATCAATTTGGGGTTTGGTCAGTGGAATCCAATGGAAGTAGCCAAGGGAGAATCACTCAGATGGAAATAATATGGTCTGTGCAGAAATAAAGAGGATAGAGAGGGAAGAGCATCTGCTCTCAGCATTTCATAAAAAATTCAGTTCAATTCATTAATGCAGTCTACAGGGAGAAAGAGGCAAGCGTCGCACTAAAAGAGGCACTGCGGTCTAGCGGAGTTGCTTTTCTAAATGGGGTTTCCTTCCAAAATGCTAAACACAGAAACAAAGGGAAGGAGAGGAAGAAAGATAAAGGAGAAAAGGATTAGGAGAGATGGAAATATAAGCAAATAGAATTGTCGGCTAGGCATATTTGTTGCTGTTACTGTCGTGTGCCTTCAAGTCGTTTCGGACTTACGGCGACCCTAAGGAGACTCTGCCATGGGGCTTTCTTGGAAGGAGATGTTCAGAGAGGCTTGCCATTGCCATCCTCTGAGGCTGAGAGAGTGTGACTTGCCCAAAGTCACCCAGTGGGTTTCATGGCTGAGCTGGGAATCAAACTCTGGTCTCCAGAGCCATAGTCCAACACTCAAATCATTACACCAGGCTGGTTCTCGTGAGGTAGGCATATCCATATACATTAACACAAATCAGCATATGTACAAAAAACCCTACTTGGTGGTGTAATGCATAGAGCAAGGATTGGGACTGTGCTCCCATTCCAGTTTGTATTTATGTCCTGGCTTCTTCTCCGTCTGGGACTGAAGATGGCTTACAAAGATTAGAGATACGGTTTTAAAGTTCATGGTGGTTGTTGTTGCTGTGGGCCTTCAGGTTGTTTCCGATTTATGGAGGAGCCAAGCAAACCCCACGATAGCAACAACAGTCTCACAAGTCACACTCTCTCAGCCTCAGAGGAAGGCAATGGCAAACCTCCTCTGAACAAATCTTGCCAAGGAAACCCCAGGACAGGTTTGCCTTAGGGCCGCCAGAAGTCGAAAACGACTCGAAGGCACACAGCAACAACAACAGTTCACACTTCATGAATCGGAAGAGGAAGTTTGAACAAAAGCTGGGGATTTTTTAAAGCATTTAGGATTGTTTCAACAGGATAACGCAAAAAGCAAAAGATTTATACGATCTGAAGAGAAACCAGAGAATTTGACAAACCAAAAGCAAGAGTGATCCCAAACTGCTAGCAAAATGCATCACCGAATGCGGCGGCTTTAATTCAAAGCAGAAACCATATTCCAAAACTAGTTTAGGGATTGTTTTAGTTGCAGAAGTTGTCTGTCCTTTAAACTGAAGTATCCAAGACCAATAACTTAACAATTCCTACCAAATCCTGTTATTACACACCTTCATAGGGAAGAATGTCTAGGAATATTACTTTGAGAACTTTCTCCCCCCCACAATATACAAGATCTAGTTATTTTTTATTTATTTGATATTTTAACTTCAAAAACAACTTTGGAAAAGGAGTCAAATCCCATCTATACATCCCAAAACTGGATATTCACTAATGTGTACATCTATGTCCCAAAAGCAAAGCTGAAATACTACTGTAAAATCTCAACTATATCCTGTTCTTCATTCGGCTAACAAAGCTGAGTGAATGTGTTTTGGTTTTTCATGACTGTAAAATGGGTTTTGGGAGGAGAGGTTTTCCATGTTTTAAAAAGGAATTAGAAATTTGAACTGTCCCCATCAATCCACATCTATTTTACTGGAGCCTTTTAATTAATACTAACAAAGTTACAATGAGACAGAGGCTTGGGTACGATATAAACAGAGCCATGAATCTTACAGATACAGTATAGTTGAACGATCGTGAAAACACGGTCAGAGATTATTTATGGTTGGTGATTTATGATAGGCATTGATAAGGCATTGAATTATTCAGTGCCTTATCTGTCGAAATAATAGCAGATTCCCAGAATTTATGGAAAGGACAACACTTTGCTCACCTGAAACAAAATAGCACTATTGAAGTATAGCCAATGCAGCAGATGTGGTGGACTATAACAACTATCATCCCCAGACACCAATGCAACTTCTTGGCTGTGGAATAGGAGAGTTGTAGTCCAAAGAGGGTTGATCTGCTAGTTGATTTACTGCATCTGCTGTGCAGTTAGATAGAATATATTTTGCATTTTGCTCCAAGATTGAGTGTATTTGACTATTTAAGTGTGTGTGTGTGTGTGTGTGTGTGTGTGTGTGTATATATATATATATATATATATATAAAATATGGATACATATATAGTTACAATATATAGTCACAATAGAGAGAGTATTTCATTGTAAAGATGATGTCTTGTGTTTGCCTAACTTGCAATTTGAAAGCTGTACTTTGGAATGAAATTGTTTACTGCAACACATACACGATGCAAAGGCCTTTAACAAAATGTTTGCTCTAAAGTTTTAAGTGTTTTTATCTTGTTTCATTTCATAAAAATGAAACAAAGGAGTAAATAACGTTTAAAAGAGCTTTGGTTTCTCCTGGAAAAAACTTGCACCCTCTTCTTGCATCACATGAAGTGGAGTTACTTCAGACTGAAAGGAGGGTGGAATATAAAAACAAATATTTTCTTTTTCTTTTTCCTAACTAACTGTTGCACATAAATTGGCTGCAAGTTCCTAAAATCCTGTTGGAAAGAAACCTCATAGTTTCTTCCACTGATAAACTAAGTATGGGGATAAGAAGCAGAGCTTGGAAAAGTGGCATTTTTGAAAAGTCGGAATACCCAATCCATTATTGTCCCAACCAATTTGTAGGATTTAAGAGTCCAAAACAGTCCCTTTCCTAAGCTCAGGCTGCAGAGTTACAACTTTAAACTTGTTACAGTGGTTTGAGCATTGGACTTCGACTCTGGAGACCAGGGTTCAAGTCCCAGCTCAGCCATGAAACCCACTGGGTGACCTTAGCCAAGTCATACTCTCTCAGCCTCGGAGGAAGGCAAATGGCAGACCTCCTCTGAACAAATCTTGGGGTTTACTTGGCAAGATTTGTTCAGACAGGTTTTACCATTGCCTTCCCCTGAGGATGAGAGAATGTGACTTGCCCAAGCTCATCCAGTGGGTTTCATGGCTCAGCAGGAATCGAACCTTGCTCTCCAGAGTCTAAAACTCAAAACAATCTTTGAATGATAAATCGACATGTGTATTATCCTATTGATGTTATATCAGTTTATTCTAGTTATCAGTCTATTCTAGTTATCAATTCTGTTATCAATTCTGTTGTCAATCAATCTATTCTAGTTATCAATTCTGTTATCAATTCTAGCAGACTAATAATTGGATTTAAGCCTTTCCTCACAACAGACAGAGGTTGTAAAGTTTCTAACAGTGAGTCAAACTGTCCAAAGTTACTTTAAAGTAAGAAATAAGGCAGGCCATTACAAGCTGTGTTGAAAAATACACACTGACAGAGATATTATCCTTGCTGCTTACTGCCTAATAATAATAATAATAATAATGAGATGACAGTAGATTAACTTGGGGAAGGGAGGGATATTGGATCTCGGTTTATTTTTTAAGAAGTCCAAGCATACTAAAGATAATCTCTCCAGATGGTATTAAAGGTTGTACAATTTTTGTCCTGTCCAAAACAAGAGGAGAGGACATCAATGACCATCCAACACTGCCGGTGTTTTGCATCCAAACAGGAAAAAATTCAATTTTTTTTGGGGGGGGAGGGAATGGAGACATTGAAACCAAAGCAAAAAAAAAAAGGAGCCTCTCAAGCCAAAAACTTATCATGTGCATTTTCTCTCTTCCTCTCTCTCTCTCTCTCAATCTCAGACCAACCGGAGACTGCAAAAATTTTCCATTCTGCCCTTCGAACAAACCCGGATCTGAGCCCTTGGCAGCCGGTGACTCAAAAAGGCATGTGTTTTGCGTAAGTGTAATGTTGTGCACATGGCAGTGGAGAGAAGGGGATGCCTATTAAATCCACAAAGTCTCTGCAAGTGCCATACATACGTCTTTGACAGTCTCCTGTTTGTTTTAGTCCAGACCCACATTTCCGCCTCTGTTTATGCCTGCTCTTTCTTTCCCCCGCCTCATCGCAAACTACACACACACCCTTATTTTAAACACAAGGCCCTGGGGCTGAAACCAATAAATGACACAAAATTAGATATGTCCCATCTTTCCGTCTAAATCAGGTTCTGTCCCTGCCTCCGTCTTAACTGTTAGACAGTTAAAATACAGCTGTGGTCCAGAACTGTTTCCAATCAATAACCCAACAATCCTCAAAAAGCAACACTTTGTTTCATTGAAAACTTTTAGCTTAATATGATTGTATGTATCTGTGTGCCTTTACATCCGCTGTCAATTTATGGAGAGCCCATGCATTTCACTGGGTTCGAGTTAGGAATACTCATACCTTTGAAATTGTATATACACACAGAGAGATATAGATGAATATATTTATATATGAATGATTAAAAAGCAAACCAGCAATTAGTCCTGGATTCCAGAAGGATGTAATGAATCATTAATATATACAGTCAGCCCTCCACATCCACAGATTCAACCATCCACAGCTTGAAAATAATACTCACACACACAAGTATACGTATATCATATACACACATCACTCTGGCTTTCCATATAGATATAGATGATATCTATCTATCTATCTCATACACACACACTATATAGATAGAAGTTGGAAGTTAGATAGATATATGAGATAAATAGGTAGACAGATATGAGATATACATATGTGTGTATATGCATATATATATATTAGTTGGAAGATAGATATATGAGACAACCATATGTGTGTATGCATATATATACATATATATAGGTATATATATATATAGTTGGAAGTTAGATAGATACATAAGATAAATAGGTAAACAAATATGAGATAACCATATGTGTGTGTGTGTATATATATATATATATATATATATATATATATCACTATACCACTCTGGCTTTCATATATATCTATATATAGTTGGAAGTTAGATAGATACATAAGATAAATAGGTAGGCAAATATGAGATAACCATATGTGTGTATGCATATATATATATATATATATATATATGAAAGCCAGAGTGGTATAGTGGTTTGAGTAT
The DNA here is from genome assembly GCA_026167975.1 of Phrynosoma blainvillii. NCBI lineage: Eukaryota > Metazoa > Chordata > Lepidosauria > Squamata > Phrynosomatidae > Phrynosoma > Phrynosoma blainvillii. The sequence continues at coordinate 4,895,180 of JANUYF010000015.1, forward strand.
TGTACTACAACTCTGGAGATCAGGGTTTGAATCCTTGCTCCAGCATAAACACCCTATGGGTGACCTTGGGCAAGTCACACTCTCTCAGCCTCAGAGAATAACAGTGGCAAGCCTCCTCTGAAAAAAGATGCCAAGAAAACCCCAAGAGAGGTTTGCCTGAGGGCTGCCCTGAGTCAACCTTGATTTTGCCATTTTGTCTAAGGGGCACCATTTGAGTCGGCCATTGGCTTTAATGGGACTTGAGCATCCCTGGGTTTTTGGTGTGGGTTCCTGGTCCCAAAGCCCAGGGAATACGCAGGGCCCACTCGATATCTGCCTGTTTGTGTGGCAGAGAGAGCGATGCAGACAAAGATATTAACAAAGTATATATACATATATATATATATGAGCAAAAAGTTGCAACTTCCACCTTCTTGGGTTGCTGAAGAGGAAACATTTGTTTCATCCAAACAAATAGGTTTCCTATCAAAATGAAACATGTTCAGCTTTTAAAGTGAGGACAAGGAAAGCCCATGGATTCATGGCTTGACTTTCAGTGGGGAGAGATTTCTGAATGGCAAAAGGCCCCCATTGATGCAGTGGGTTGAATTTCGGGAGGAGGGGAGGGAAAGCAGAGGCAGAGCCACTGGATCAAATGGGGGAACCAAGCCCCGATGGATGGACCCACTGGGTCCTCCTTAAGTTTCTGAATGGCAACCCAAAGCCAAGCCCCCCTTGAGTCAATGGCCTCCAAGGAAATCCATCCATCCATGGCTCTTCGCTCCTTCCAAGCCCCATCACCCAAGGGGGCGACCTCTCCCCGACCAGATCCCCGGGATCCAGTGGATCCACTTCTAGGGACCCAACGACGATGGGGCATGGCCGCCCTCCTCCCAAAACCCGAAAGGCTGGGCCTTTTCGGAGGAGCCTGGCTCCCAAAGGAGGGAAAAGGCCTCTTCCCCCCCCCCTTTGGGCCATTCGTTTGGGCGAAGGGAAAGCCTCCCCTTCCCCTCCCTTCCTTCCTTCCTTCCTTCCTTCCTTCCTTCCTTCCTTCCTTCTTCCCCTTCTCCTCCTTCTCTTTCTTTTCCTCCTCCTCCTCCTCCCCCTTCCCCTTTCTCCTTCTCTCTTTCCTTTCCCTCCATTCCCTTTCTCCTTCTCCTTCTTTCCTCTCCTCCTTCTCTCTCTCCTTCCCTCTCCTCCTTTCTCTTTCTCTTTCTCCTCCTTCCTCCTCTTTCCCCTTCTTCTCTTCCCCTCTTCTTCTTCCTCCTCCTCCTCAGATCAGGATCGCAAGGCATGCCTTGAGGCTGGCAAGGGACCTCTCTATCTATCTGTCTGAATGGCGGGGCTTTGGGGGTACCTTGCCTCCTCCTCCTCCTCCTCCGGACTCCATGGCTCTCTTTCTCCTCTTTCTCCTCTCCTCCTCCTCCTCCTTCTTCTCCTTCTTCTTCTCTTCCTCCTCTTCGTGGGCGCCGTCTCTCCTGGGGGGCTCCGGGGGAAACGGTTTCAAGGGCTTTCTTTCCCAGAGAAACCCTTCTCCTGCTCGGGGCGCCTGGGGGTCTTTTCTCCTTCTTCTTTCCCTCCTTCTTCTTTCCCTCCTTCTTTCTCCCTTTCTGTCTCCGTCGCGTGGCTTCAGCGGCTTAAGAGCCGGCCCAGGATCGGGCAGAGGGGGGGGGGCTCTGTGTGAGTGTGTGTGTCTCCGGAGCGGCTCCTGATTGGCTCCCGAGGGCCGGGGGTGTGTCGGGGGTGTGAGGGGCGGGCAGGGCAGGGCAGGCGAGGGGGGGCAGGCGCCTGCGCAGAAAGGGACACCCCCCCCTCTGTCCCTGGGCTGCGTGAGAGGAAGCCCGGCTCAGATGGCGAGCCACAGACAAAAGGAAGGAAGGAGGGAAGGAGGGAAGGAAAAGGAAGGAGGGAAGGAAGGAAGGAAAAGGATGGAAGGATGGGAGGAAAAGAAAGGATGGATGGAAGAGGAAGGAAGGAAGGAAAGAAAAGGAAGGAAGGGAGGGAGGAAGGGGAAGGATGGATGGAAGAGGAAGGAAGGAAAGAAAAGGAAGGAAGGAAGGAAGGAAGGGAGGGAGGGAGGAAGGGAGGGGAAGGATGGAAGGAAAGAAGGAAAAGGAAGGAAGGATGGGAGGAAAAGGAAGGATAGATGGATGGAAGGGAAAGGAAGGAAAGAAAAGGAAGAAAGGAAGGAAGGGGAAAGATGGATGGATGGAAGGGGAAGGAAGGAAAAGGAAGGATGGAAGGGAGGAAGGGGAAGGAAGGAAGGAGGGAGGGAGGGAGGGAGAAGAGCCCACTCCACTCTTAGGCAACACATACATACACATACGCACATGCAAACACATATACACATGGATATATGCATATATTTTGTTGTTAACTGCCCACGAGTCGATCTGGACCCATGGCGGCCCTATGGATGAGAGCTCTCCAAGAAGACCCTCTCTCCTCCTCTGGTTAAATCCTTATCTCCTCTTAATCCCCATAGAGACCTCCTTCATAGAGCCCCTCCATCTGGCAGCATGTGGCCTTCCTCTCTTCCTCCTTCCCTCCACCTTTCCCAGCATTATTGTCTTTTCCAAAGAGTCCTCTCTTCTCTTCTCATGATGTCTCCAAAGTACAACAGTCTCAGTTTGGTCATCTTGGCTTCTTCCAGGAAGATCTCTGGCTTGATCTGCTCTAGGACCCCTTTGCTTGTCCTTTTGGCTCTCCATGGGATCCTCAGCCCTCTTCTCCAGCCCCACATTATTCTCTCAAAGGCATTGGTTTTTCTCCTGTCTTCTTTCTTGACTCTCCAGCTCTCACATCCATCCATGGGAAGAATAGGGAATACAATGGCTTGTATGATTCTTATATTATGTACACACATCTATTATGTATATAATATGACCAAACTGAGACTGTCGTACTTTGGACACATCATGAGAAGGGAGGAAAAAATAAATAAATATGGCAGCCCAATTCCTGGAAGTAAACCATCTCTGCTTTTCCCTGGTATCTCCCGTCCAAGGCCTAACTTTCCTCTGTTTGCAAAATCAGACAGCAGCATATAGATCTAGTAGAGTAACTTTTAGAGCCATCTCTGAGCAAGACCTGTTGCCTATCAGCTGCCTTATCTCTAAGAACAGCAGGAAACAACAGAAAGGCATCTTGGGCTGCATCCGCACTGCAGAAATAATCCAGTTTGACACCACTTGAAGTGTCATGGCTACATGCTATGGAAGTCTGGGATTTGCAGTTTGTTGTGGCACCAGAACTCACTGACAGAGAAGGCTAAATGTCTCAGAAAACTACAAATCCCAGCATTTCATAGCATTGAGCCATGGCAGCTACAGTGGGGTCAAACTGGATTATTTCTGCAGTGCAGATAAAGCCTTGGAGACATATCATCACGGGAAAAGATGCCTTGTTCTTTAATGTATTCAGAGACTAAGCTGTTTAGACTTTTAAAAAGCTTTTCCTGTGTTGGAAAACATTCTCTCGCTCTTATATTTATTCTTCTCTTATTGCATGCCAGATCTTTTTTTTTTAAGGTTCCTTCTAGGTGTAGAATAAATAAAAGGGAGAGATTGGAACGCCTCATCCCCAAAATATGCATGATTTTCCTATTATTTATGGCCGATGGCGATTAGAATAATATTTGAGAGAGGTTGGAAATCAGTCATGGGAACCCTAACAAAACAGAGGGACGAAGGAGGGTTTTGTGACTTATTTAAACTGGCCAAATTGATGGCATACCAGGACAAACAAAGGAAATTAACCCAAATATGAATTACCTAATAGCCTATGCAATGGGCAGACCGGTTGCATAATATATAAAAGAATCCCCTTTTGGTACAACTATCTTGGAGTGCCTTCCCATGAATTGGTGAATTTGCAGCAGAACTCTATCCACATTTCCTTGGAAGGATGTTCAAGAAATCACATTTCCTAGTCATATAGTGTGTTATTATTGTTTGATTTTGTTGTGTGCCTTCGAGGCATTTCCAACTTAACCTTTCTTGAATTTGCACAAGGGCTCTTGGTCCGAATGGCACATTTCCCTTCCTCTGAAATAGATAAATAGATAGATAGATAGATAGATAGATAGATAGAGATATGAGTTACAGAGAAACAGTGTAAACATGACCTTTGACTAACATCTCCAATTGTTTTTTCTCCAGTTTGGTTTGCAACATCTTGCCTGATGAAGAAGAAACCCATGGAGCTTTGAAGGCTTGCAGCAAGGATATTGTCCATTTTGGTTGGCCAATAAAGGTATCACTGTTTGTTGGATTTTTGTTTGAATTTGCTAAATGACCAACACAGCTACCCCTGAATGTTTTCAGTAGATACACCAGTGTGTGTGTGTGCGTTGCGTTGTGTGTCTTCTAACCATTTCCAGCTTACAGCAACCCTAAGGCAAACCTGTCATGGGGTTTTCTTGGCAAGAGTTGTTCAAAGGAGGTTTGCTATGGCCTTCCCCTGAGGCTGAGAGAGTGTGACTTGCCCAGGGTCACCCAGTGGGTTTCCATCTGAATCTCTATTCAGCCATGGAAACCCTGATCTGAATAAATCTTGCCAAGGAAACCCTGGGATAGGTTAGGAATAAACTGGAACCAATTTGAAGTTGTTGCTTGGTGACCTTGGGGAAGTCACACTCTCTCAACCAAGAGGAAGGCAATGAACAAATCTTGCCAAGAAAACTCCATGACTGTTTGCCTTAGAATGGCTATAAGTAAGAAACAATTTGAAGGCACACAGCAATGTCAGGTTGGCTCCAACTTAGGTGATCATATCCCAGGGTTTCCTTTCAGATATTTAAAGGCTGCAGAAAAGAGAATAAATAAATACATAAATAATAACAAAGCACCGTAAATTTACACGGCACTTATAAGAAGAGGACAATAGCCAAAACAGTTTGGCTGGACTTTAATAATAACAACAACAGGTTAGACGTGGTTTCCAAACTTTGGTCTTCCAGATTTTTGGACTTCAGCTCCCAGAATTCCTGATTGTTGGCCAAACTGGTTAGGGATTCTGGGAGTTGAAGTCCCAAACTGCCAGTTTTGGAAAGATCATTGCAAAGTAATTTGGCACAGCTGGCTCTGTTAATGCTAATGCAGTGCATCTGGAGGGGCAGCCATTTTAAGGGCTGCATTGGCTTCTCAAGCCTTGCAAAAACAACATGGTTTTCTGGAGCTTCTTTGACTGTGTTTGACTTTGTCTTGCCATATTGGAGCCCTTGGTCTGCTCCCTGACTCTGGCCCACTGGACTCCTGGACCCTTGGCCTTGCTGTGCTGAGAGCTTGGTCTGCTCCTTGGCCTTGCCTCCTGCCTCTGGCCCATTGGACTCTCTTAAGTTCGCCATCCATGCTTTTGGGCTTTGCAGCCTGCCTTGGACCCTGGCACAGAGAAGGACATGAGCTTCCTTCTTGGTCAGTTTTGGGACCTGTCTGGACTGCATTCAGGTAAGAACACGTATGGGCATCTATGGGCTATGTCTTGTTTGAGACATAGTTTGGAGAAGCTAGCCCTCTGGCCATGTGCAAAGTGCTTTTCTCTTACCAATATTAACTCAGCCAGCTTTTGTGCGACCAAGTTTAGCAGCAGTGTGCCACATGAGGCTGGAGGCAATGAGGGAGTATCACTACAATGGTGGCCTGTGGTTTCCATAATATTGGGATGAAGAGGCTGCTCCAGGATTTAATTTAAACTTGACATAAACAATCTCAAGTTTTTTGGGCATTTTTCAGGCTAGGTGGCCATGTTCTGGAAGAGTTTGTTGCTTGAAAGCCTTTGACTTCACAGACTATCCAAGGTTTGTTTGTTTGTATTTAAAGGAGACTGGGATAGAGTTTTGGCTCATAGAAATCTTATGAATGAGGGACCTCCAAGATGATTTGTTGTTTTGTGCCTTCAAGTCATTTCCAAACCTAAGGCAAACCTATCGATGGGGTTTCCTGGGGCTGAGAGTGTGTGACTCGGCCAAGGTCTCCCAGTGAGTTTCCATGGCTAAGCAGGGAATTGAAGCCCAGTCTCCAGAGTTAATAGCCCTGCTTTGGTCTTGCAAACTCAGGGCTGCAGCCATGGCTTCCTTGATGGAGTCCATCCACCTGTAATGTTTTCCTGCTTCCTTCTGCCTTCCCAAGCATTATTTTTTTTGCTAGTGAATCCTGTCTTTTCTTGATATTAAGTATGACAGCCTCTGTTTAGTCATTTTGGCTTCCAGGGACAGTTGAGGCTCGATTTGCTTTAGGACCCATTTATTGGGAATTATGGCAACTCATGGTATCTGCAGAATGATCCTCCAGCTCCACATTTCAAATGAATGGCTTCCATCCCCATCAGCTTTTCTCAGTGTCTAGCTTTCACAACCAGACATAGAAGTGTGGCATGGATGACCCTAGCCCTTGTAAAGTTTGGACTAAAACCCAGAGTGGATTCACCATCCCACTGATATGGAAGGCACCCGCCACGACTGCATCACTGCCATGGCCTCTCTTTGTAAACCCCGGCCATCAAGGGGCGTTGCTGTCCTCTGTTAGAGGCAGGATGCTGGTTTAGATCAGGGATTCCCAAAGTTTGGTCCTCCAGGTGTTTTGTACTCTAACTCCCAGGACCCCTTGACACCTTGGCCAATAGTCAGGAGTTCTGGGAGCTGGAGTTCTAAACACCTGGAGGACCAAACTTTGGGAATCACTGGTTTAGATGGACCCTTGGTCTGATTTTATTGTCTGATGAATTCCAACCACTGTTTTCCACTGAATGGAACTTCTCCAACCTTTATGATGGACTGCAGCTCCCATCATCCCCAGTCAGTCCTTCTGTATTAAAAACCCATTGGGAAAGCAAACCCATGGGGGGATTTGGGGATTGTTTTGCATTGACGACCCCTCCCATCATCTCCATATTGTAGCCCTGCCAGCCGGGGGATTCTGGGAGCTGTAATGTTTTGAAGGGTGGCAGCTGGTTCTCAGCCTTCAGAGCCATAAGCAGATGTGACAGCAATTGTGTGAATGCAATTAGCATGGATTTTTTAAAAATGTAAATAGGCCCAGCGGGGAGCAGACTGGGGGTGATGCAGGAAAATTCAAGACCCTGGTAGAGGATGAAGAATTAAACTTTCTTTCCCATATCTTTTTGGGATCCAGATGCTGCTGAGGTTTCTCCCCTCCCCACCCACCATGGCCATTTATATTTTTAATGTGTCCCTTAATTGCATTTGTCCAATTAATGCCAAATCTAGTTCAACGGTTAGACACCAGAGACAGAGACCTCCAGAAACGCTGTCTGGACCATGCAGCTGTTAGACGCTCTTGATTTCCAAATCTATTCATTGCTGTTAGATGCTCTTTGATTTTCAGATATATTAGATTCCTTTGCATTTTCAAATGTATTCATTGCTGTTGGATGCTCTTGATTTTCAAACGTATTCATTGATATTCGATGCTCTTGATTTTCAAATTTATTCATTGCTGTATGTATAAAAAAGGCATTCAGTTGCAGTAATGATACAGTACTAAAACCAGCTTAAGCTCAAGTAATTTTTAAGTTGCAACCTTAATGGAGGGGAAAAAACCCTACATGGGATGGATCCTGTGCAAAAACTGAATTTAAAGTTGGAAAAATCCGCAAAGCAGGTAGATTTTCCTGATGATGTCGGGGATTAACCCGAAAAGAAAGTAGACAAAACCCATAAAAGTGGGTTGATCTTAGCATTAATGAGCATTAACACGACATTAACCCAAATGAAACTAGACTAAACCCGCTCCTTTTTACTTTTGGAAAATCCCAAAAGTAAAAAGGAGCTGGTTTTGTTGAGTTTCAGTTTGGGTTAATGTCACATTAATGCCATCGTGTCTGAAAAACAACCCACTTTTGCGGGTTTTTTTCAGCTTTTAAATCCTGTTTCTGCACGGGATTTCTGTGTGATAAAATCCATAATATTGTATTTGTTGTAATCTGTAAGCCACTTGAAATCCCAGTCTTTCTATTAGGGAATGAGAAAAAAAATTGTGAGCACAGTACATTTTTAAAAAATTTGCATCCCTTCCTGTTAGTTTCCGACTCTTGAATGGCAATATTCATCTCCTTTTGGAAATTTGCTGATAGCTCAAAAATACAAACAGTGTATCCATACTGCAGAAATAAAGCAGTTTGATGCCATTTTAACTGCCATGGCTCCATCTTACAGAATCCTGGGATCTGTAGCTTTTTGTGGAGGGACCAGACCTCTCTGGCGGACCAGGATGAATACCTCACTTAAGCTCCAAATTCCAGGAGTCTACAGGATGGAGCCAGGACAGTTAAAGTGATATCAAACTGGTTTATTTCAGCAGTGCGGAAGAGGAGAAGGAATGGTCTTTTGGTCCATCAGACCATTGGTCCAACTTAGCAGGTAGCGCTCTCTATGTTATCCTTGCAGTGACCCTGTGAGATGGATGGGAGAGCAAAGCGGGGAAGGAAAGTAAGACTTAATTGGTTTTTATTTTAGCACGAGCCTTCATGATAAAATAAAAACCAGTTAGTCTTATTACTGCGACATTCCTTTCCCTCCCTCCATTTTCCCTTTCTCCTTTCGATGTTGCAAGACACTAACACAGCTTGTTGTTGCATGCCTTCAAGTCACTTCTGACTTATAGCAACCCTATCAGGGTTTTCTGGGGCTGAGAGTGTGTGACTTGCCCAAGGTCATGCAGGGAATTTCCATGACTGAGTGAGGAATCGAATTCTGGTCTCCAGGGTTGTGATCCAATGCTCAAACTACTATGCCGGCTTTCAACTAACACAACGTCTTTGAGATCTATCCATGCAGTTGGTTAGGCTGAGAGCCATTCAGCATCTTCAATTATTATTATTATTATTATTATTATTATTATTATTATTATTTATACCTTGAAGCTCAGGGGTAATGATGAACCTTGGCTGCCTTTCTTGGATGCTCCAACCACTACACAGGGCTTTCATTTATTCATGCCTCGCTTTCATTGCATCTCCCAAAAAAGTCATGACTGGTTCGGCCCGGAGGAATTAAAAAAAAAAAAACAGTTCATGGGAAAGGTGACGTTTTGCAGAGTAATTGCTTTTAAATACCCATTTTTAAGAATTCAAGTTGGAACATGCTTTTTGCAGCCAACTGGAGGCCTTGAATGCCAGCAGGAGAGACAGATCTTTGTGTGTGTGTGTGTTTGTGTATGTAGGCCTTGTTGCCCTGGGAAGATGTGCCAAGGCGCACGATTGCACAGCTGTGGGCATGCCACCGAAAGTGGAGTTGTTATCTCTTTCCCAGTGAATGGGGTTGGTTGCTATTCTAAGGGATGTGCATCCACCGGGAAGGCTTCCCTCCATGCCCTTTTCAGGGAAAGCTTTAGTCTACTTGTGATTATTTGGCAATTGAGGATAGGAGTGTGTGTGTGTGTGTGTGTAAGTGGGGGGAGAATTTGGGGGTTTTGACATGCAAAGGGAGTCCTCTCCTTTCCAACACTGGAAGAGGCCCCACAGGGAAGGAATGTCGGTTGGAGGGGAGAAAGAAAGGAGAGAAAGAAAAATCCCACAAAAGTTACACAGCCGATGCCATCCCGAGACTTTTTGGCCACCAGAGAAGGAGCAATAAATGGGGTTCAACCCCTTCCCCTTGCAAAGACCTCCCCAAATCACGCCATGCCATCATTACCCCAAAGCAGCCAAATGGATGTTTTCCGTCTCTCTCCCTCTCTGCAATGCTGGAAATTTGGGGACCAAAAGAAAAAGGGAAGAAAAATTTCAATGAGCAAAATCCTTGCTTTCGATGAGGTTTTCTTTCCCAGGTTCACTGGCCTGATTTGGTGCCCAAATTGGGGGGCAACATTTTTTAGGGCTGCTTTGGGGGACTCCAAAAGATAGGAGGAAAGCATTGTCGTTTAGGGGAGGAAATGCCTTTATTTTGCCTACAACCCTGAGGACACAAGTCCAGCTTGCTTTATGGGAGAAATGGGTGCCGAGTGACTCACAGTCACCTGAGCAATTCGGAGATTGCATCCTGGTCAGATCCAGATTGTTGGTTGCGCTTCTGAAATGCACCAATGTTGTCTTGCTGGCGAAGGCAGAATCCTTGGAGAGACTCTGTATATTAGCTTTTTGCCCCTATTTTCTCCAAAGATCTCAGGGCATGCATGCATGCATTTTAGCTGCTTTAAACCAAGATTGGGCAACTATGGCAAGTCCGGTTTTCTATCCCGGGAGTTTCCAAAAATGGCCAAAAAAAACCTCACCTCACCTCAGACCAGAGTCCAGAAGTCCATTGCTAGTTTAACATGACATTCTTTAAATATTAAACAGAGAAATTGAGCCCTGCGATTTTTTGTTTTCCCCTGAAAGGTGAATTGCTTCTCCAGGAATATTTCCAAAGGAGCAATTAATTCTTTGAATTTTTTTCGGTAAAAGAGCAGTTTGGGGATCCTGGAAAGCATGAGTCCCACAAAACCAGCCTTTGAGGTTGGTTTGCTCCCCTAGTTTTAAATGCATTAATGGCCCCTCGCTACCAAAGCATACATTTTAGGACCCTCTTCAATAGATATGCAACCCCCTCTGCAAATTTAACATGAATTCCCAATAGCATTTGCACTCATGGTAAAAGTAAAATGTGACCCTGGGACTCTGTGTTGCCCCAAAGTTTGTTTTGGGGTCCTGCAATCCCTCTTAAAAGTCCCTGGACTGCCCTTTTTTCTCACCTCAAAAAGAACGAATATATTGTGAAGTCAAAAGCTTTCACGGCCAGCATCCATAGTTTTTCTGTGGGTTTTTTGGTCTATGTGGCCACGTTCTGGAACAATTCATTCCCAGGAATACATTCTTCCAGAATACAACTACATAGCCCGAAAAACCCACAGAAAACTAAAGAATATATTGCCTCTCCCAGAAGCTTCCAAGAATAGCAATCTACCTTTAAAGGGCCACTATGAACTGTTTAAAAGAGAAAGATACCCAGAAGTGGGCACCTGGGCACTTTTGACTGTTTACTTGGCATTTTTGGTCGTTTGTATGGCTTCAAAACATGGGTTTGATGGAGCAGGAAGAAACGGGATCAATCATCGGTGGCCAAGAAGACAAACCAAGGAAGGAGCAAAGCTATGCTGGGAAATACATCATGAAGCCATTTTGACGGTGTCCTTGTGCAATACCCCCGGAGCTATTCTTGCGGCAGTGGCATGAAGTTGACTTTCCTGTACAGCGGAAGATAAAGCTGCAGACAAGCGGTGGAAATGCAGAATGGCCTTCTATGGACAAGAGGCAGTGAACCTGGGTGTGTTTCCCAACCGTGACATATCTATTTCCTTTCCTACCTGACACACCTTGATTTCTACACCTGTCTCACATGACAATGAGTCTGGTCAGATGGAAGCAGCTTCTGAGTCAGCCAGGTTGGATTTGCACTTCCTTACATCACACCAGACTCTTTGCTTTGCAAGAATGGCTTGCAAGGAGGAGCTGGTCAATAGCAGACTGCAAGCCAACTTTGGCCTAGTCCCTCTTGAAAACAGCTTATTGCACCTTCTTCTGGGCATATCCATCTGCACAAAAGGATCAGATGGCTCTGTGTGGGTCCATGCATGCCTTCCACCCACAGAATTGTGAAAAAGTCATGCTGAAGGATCTTGGGTAAGCCTAAGTTCCTCATCCTTATGGCAGTGAAGATCTGCTTGACAGTGCGGGTGCAGAGTCAATCTTCTGGAGGATCTCAGCTGTCTTAAAGCAGGTGCTTTGATTGTGAGTTCCTGCATGGCAGGGGGTTGGACTGGATGGCCCTTGTGGTTTCTTCCAACTCTAGGATTCTAATAAGTTCCTTGTCCTTATGACCGCCGAGGATACACTTGACAGTGTGGGTGTAACACCAACCTTTATGAAGTTGGAGCATGGACAACCTTGGCTTAGCCCTTCTAGAAATCAGTCCTTTGCGCCTTCTCCTGGGTGTGTTGACTGCAGAAACAAGTCAGATGGCTCTGTGCAGCGTTAAAGTCTTCTGAAAGATCTTAAAATAGCAACAGGTTCCTCCTGGCTGTCAAGATATGGTTGACAGACTAGGAATAGCATCAGTTGGAACAGGATACAGTCTTCTGCAGAGTTGGAAGGAGAGTTCCTAGTCTTTTCCATGCGCCCGCATGCAATACTCCCATGAGGGCATCCCATTCTTAGCTACCCATCCTGAAAATATTCTGACTTGTGTGCAAAGAGCAAGGGGAACCCAGGCCTATAATAACAGTGAATGGTTCTGAATGGCAAAGAGAGGCTACTGGTTGCCCCCAGACGCATTTCTCATTTTGTGTAAGCCCTAGTCAGCATTTCTGGAATAGCAAAACAAAGCAGCGGAGGCAATCATTCATAAAAGAGGCAGCGCTGCAGACAGAGAAAGGGCAGGGAGGAGGGAGAAGTCCTGGTCTGCAGCTGGTACTTAACCCTTGGCATGCTCAAGGACAATGGACTCTCAGAAAGTGGTGGAGTTTTCCAGCAGAGGTTGGATAGCCAACTGGTAAGGTGCCATGTCTCAAGGAGGTTAGACTATAGGACCTTTGGGATCCCCTAGCTGAGGAGATCTAGGGGCCATCTACACTGCAGAAATAATGCAGTTTGACACCACTTTTAACTGCCATCCAACAGAATCCTGGGAGCTGTAGTTTTCTGAGGCCTCAGCCTCTCCTTCGCAACAGAAAGCTACAAATCCCAGGATTCCAGGCGATGGAGTGGGTGTCAAACTGCAATGTTTCTATAGTGTAGCTGCACCCCTAGATGGGAGTCCCATCCACTTCTATGATTCCAAGTGAAAGAAAGTCCCTGTTCAGGATCCTGCACTGGGGTAGCAGGGAATTATAAATTGTGCTACACAACGCCTGGGTAGGTGTGCTGTATCTGAGAGAGGCTGAGAGAGTGTGACCAGCCCAAGGGCACCCTGGCCTCCAGAGTCATAGCCCAATGCTCAAACCATGACTCCATGCTGGCTCCTCAGGAAGACAAAGACCCTGACCCTGGACCTCTGGAAGATCTCCAGAAGGTTTTGGAGGATGGGGTTTATTGTCCTGCGGAGGGCTGCCATCTGGATGTCCGTCCTTATATCTTGCCACCAACGGGTTGTGAGTGGACATACTCTCCAAAATTTGACGTGAAAACCCAGACAGGTGTGGCCAAGCATCGTTACGGTTTGGTCAAGATGGCAAAAGTTATGAATGAGGAAGGACACCCAAGCAAGGAGGAGCTCCTGCAGTTTGCTTTTGCCTTGGCCTCTTGGGAAGGGAAATAAACCCTCCTCTTCCCAACTAGTTAACTGACCAGAGTCCAGACTCTATGGCCCCAAACACACTGCAGAAATAGCCCAGTTTGAGACCGCTTTTAACTGCAGTCAATGCTGCACTTCAGTGCTAGAGAATCCTGGGAACTGTAGTTTTGTCGGACATTTAGGCTTCTCAGTCAGAGAGCTCTGGTGCCATGCGTTATGAATGTGTGATAGATATTTGTGTGTATTTTTCCTATGAATATTTTTAAAGCTGTTTCACGTATAAACCTTGGTGTGCGTTCTTTTTAAAAAAGCAAGCACTGTAATGATGGGTCCCAGGATTCCCCGGCACTGAGCCAGGGCAGTCAAAGCAGTCTCAAACTGGATTATTTCTGTAGTGCGGTTTGGACCGAAGATGCAGATCTTGAGATCCTGGGGATCCTTATTCGCAGAGGAAGTCCTCTTCTGCTTCCCTGCCTGAGCAAAGCAATGCCACCCCAAGTCAGCCGGAGGGCTGGCAGCTCAGCACAAGGATGGCTCCAGCAACATGCCCAAACGTTGCCCAGTCTAACAAGGACGCCAACCGCACGCCAGCAGCTAGAAGGCATTCTCGCCCAGTTTGGCTTCTGTTGTTCCTCAGCTGGGCAAGATTGCAGGCCTTGGCAGGCCTCGGGAGCGGGTCCCATCCTGACCCCACGCTTGCCAAGATGGGGCCTGCCCTCTGAGCGAGCCGTGACTCAGGCGGCGTTTGTGGGAGAAGTGGCGGCGAGGTGGGCACCAGCCTCCAGCAACCCTGGAGTGGCCACCGGTGGCTTCCATGTCAAGACTTGTCCAAGGTCCTGAACTCAGTCCCTTCCTCCAACAGCAGCTTGGACAGCTCAAGTTTGGACTAAAACCCAGAGCGGGTTCCTCAGCCGCCACAGACATCAGAGGCATTGCCCCGGACTATTTGGCAGCATCTGGGAGCAAACCCTGAGCAGGAGATAACAAACCATGCAAAAGTGCTTCTTTTAGGTGGACTTTTTATGACTCTGTTGGCTGGGGGATTCTGGAAGTTGTAGTCCAAATAAGTCACTTTTCCAAGTTCTGCATTTATTCTACAATTCTAGAAGATGTAGTCCAATAAATCACTTTCCAAGCTCTGCTGTTGTTCTGCAGTTCTGGAAGTTGTAGTCTAAACAAGTCACTTTTCCAGGTTCCGCATTTATTCTCTAATCCTGGGAGTTGTTGCACAAAGAAGCCACTTTTTCCGAGTTCCATTTTTGTCCTCCCATTTATTCTTTCTCAAACACAGAATTTTACAGGAACTCTAGAGGACTTCATCTTCTTTCATCCATCATACTCCTCGCTCCTTCATTCATAAAAAAATTCAGTAAGATAAACATTAAGGAGGGATGGGATCCCATTTTGGAATAGTATCACTAAGTGTCTGGGTAGAAATCCCCAAAGTTCACGGTGTGTGTGTGTGTGTGTGTGTGTGTGTGTATATATATATATATATATATATATATAGTGGGGTTTTAAAAGATCTTTTCCATTTTAATGGAGGTCTTCCATCCCATTTTGTCACAGCCATCCCAAAACATTTTGCTGCCTGATGCTGAACACCAAGTTGTACCTGTCCCTCTCCAAGGTATACTATGTTCACAGCCCTCTAAGTACAGAGGGCCTCCCACATTTGTTGAGGTTAGGGATGGAAGACCCCCATTAAAATGGAAGAGATCTTTTAAAAACCCATTTCTTAAACTTGCTAGCACAGCTCTCTAGGAATCTCTCGGTCCTCCGACGCAACTTTATGGTCAACATCTACTGGACGTTGACTGTAGAATTGTGTTGGAGAACCTATAAATACCGAAAGAAGTGTTTTCTCTAGGAATCTCTCGGTCCTCCGGCAAAACTTCTTGCAAACGTTGGCCACAGAGTTGTGCCGAAGGACCAAGACGGTTCCTAGATATGAATCAAATCTGCAAAAGTTAAAGTTGCAAAGGTGGAGGGCTGACTTTAATGATGATGCAGGAGTTAGAAAATCCCGGCGGCTGGGGAAATTTACTTTTTGGAAGAGCCCCATGACCCAAAGGTATCAAGGCAAAAACAGTTGGCAACTTTTGCCAAACTTTAGCCAACTTTAGCACCAATCCTACCAAAAAGGAGACCTTGATTTCGTCAACAAGGCACCAACTCCAGGGCTGGCGCTTGGCACCATTTATTTGCTCAGGCCTGTTCTTTCCCCCTGACCTCTCTCAGATTTATCGTCTGTGTCCAGCCTCGGTCTTTCTTTTGCAGGCTTCGTATTAATTAAACTCTCGTTAAGGCCTGGGCTTTTAATTGCTCCAGCTGAGGTTGAGGCTGTTTCCAATTTCCTCCTCCTAATGGTTTTCTTTCCTTTTTTGTTTTCCTCCCCTGCTTTCCTTTGCTGCTGCTGCTGCTTCTTTTCCCCACTCTTTCTTCCTTTTGAAGGAACTGGAGGAGAGGATGACCTTGGCAGATCTTGCTGGACCTGGAGAGAAAAGCAGACCAGCTCCTTGGCAAACTGTTTGCCTATACTATAGCATGGCTCTTTGTCCTGGAAGGAAGGAGGACAGAAGCCCAGGCAATGGATGGGAAGACGGAGGAAGGCTCTTTCCATTCCATGAGGAAGAATGAAGCTTGCCAGCCAAGCTTCATATCCAGGGACCCATGAGCAAGGTGTCCCTGAAGTAGGGCCACTATTTGGGGAGCCAGTGTGGCATACTGGTTTGAGCCTTGGACTATGACTCTGGAGACCAGGGTTCGATTCCCATGAAACCCACTGGGTGATCTTGGGCAAGTCACACTCTCTCAGCCTCTGGGGAAGGCAATGGCAAACCTCCCCTGAACAAACCAGCCCCATGATAGAGTCACCATAAGTCAAAAATGACTTGAAGGCACACAACACACAACACAATGCATGTGCCTTCAAGTACCACCCTAGACTACAAATCCCTGGGTTCCATGCAATGGAGCCATAAGAGTATACATGACACTTCCAGCATGGAGTAGTGGTTTGAGTGTTGGACTACAACTTTGGAGACCAGGGTTCGAGTCCCAGCTTGGCCACGAAACCCACTGGGTCACCTTGGGCAAGTCACACGCTCTCCGCCTCAGAGATGGCAACGGCAAATCCCTTTCTGAATAAATCTTGCCTAGAAAGCCCCCTGCTAGGATTGCCATGAGTTGGAAATGGCTTGAAGGCACACAGCAACAGCAAATCTTTAAAACTGAGGATGTTGCCTAGTTATTTCATATCTGCTTTTCCAATTCCTAATCTTTACATGTCTCCGAATGTATATCTGTGTGTGGTGCCATCTTAAAAACGGTTTCCACTTGTTTTTCTGGTATATTTTGGGTGGATCCATATATGCTTTTTAAAAAATCCACTCTATAAGTAAGTAGGGATCTAGCACAGCAAGGAGGCAAGATCTTAATCCTGCCATCTTCCTGCAGCGCTGGCATTTTTATTTAACTAGAAAGGAGGTTTTATTTATAATGTCCTCCCCTGAAGATGGAGAAGCTGGCATGAAATTGGTTGTTGTGGTCCTAATCTTACATTGCAAAGCTGCATTCCAGTGCAATGCCTGTAAACCTGTTTTCAAAGCGGGTAGGAAAGATAAAAATGCAAGATGTTTTTCTAGCGCAATACAATCCTGCAAAGGAGGAGATACTGGAACAAAAGTGGGAGGTGGTGGTTTGTCATTTTTGGACACGCTTCTGCATTTCATGTTCAAATACAAGCTTTTCATTCAAATGCAACCTCTTTGCCCTGGGTCAGTTTTCAAGGGAACTGGGCAAGGCATGTATTTTAATGCAAAAATCTCCCTTGTGCTTTGTAACAGGGCAATGCAACTAGATATGTCAATTGATGGCATAATTCAGTATATGGAGAGAGAGAGAGAGAGGTTGCTGGTTTGACTCCCCAAACCTGTCTGATGAAATATGTTTGTCTTTTGAATTCTAGCAGGCTTTCGAGAGCTGGATGCTTTAAAGAAAGCGCTTTTAAGAGGGTTGCATATTAATGGTTTCTGCTTTTAAATGGCCTTTTGTCATTATTGGCCAGAATCCTGCATAGGAGTTACGTCTTGGACTTATTTATATAATGTGGGAATTAGAATTCGGCTCTTTCGTAATGTCCGTATCCAGTGGAAGGCGGCTGATACATTACTACATAGCAGTTGGTTGTGCAAGGAGACCAATGCACAATGCTTTGCTGTGTTTTATTTTAATTCAGAAGTCGCCTCGACTTCTGGTTTTGGAGGAAAGGGAGGTTATAAATGAAGAGGTCGATGGCCCTTATATTACTATATTTATTTGTATCCTGCCTTTTGCCCCTAAAGGCAGCTCGCAACAGTTATGAAACTAAGATAGCTAAAAAGTGCCATCATGCAAAAGTTAAAAAAGTAACTAAGCTATTAAAAAAAATTAAAGCAATTAACATAGAAAGCATTAAACATTATATTTAAAAATCCAACAGAGTTTTATAGGCATTGTTGGTGTACAGTCCATGTACGCTGAGCTTACGAAATATGTTTTTGAGGTTGTTGTCGTTGGTGTGTCTTCAAGTCGTTTCTAACTTATGGCGACCCTAAAGCGACCCTCTCCTTGGGTTTTCTTGGCAAGGTTTGTTCAGAGGAGGCTTGCCATTTGCCTTCCCCTGAGGCTGAGAGAGTGTGACTTGCCCAAGGTCACCCAGGCAATTTCCATGGCCAAGCAGGGAACTGAACCCTGGTCTCCAGAGTTGCACTCCTACACTCGAACCACTATGCCACGCTGGCTTTCTTTTGAGGTTATAACTTGACAAAAATTTTATAGAGAGTAATTTTTGCATTGAGTCCCTATACAAGGAGGAAGGCAGGATATAACTGAATGAATGAATAAATAAATAAATAATAAAATAGCAATTTTTGTGTCCTCCTCCTCTGATGGTGTTACCCAGCGTGGTTCGCACCCCTCGCACACCCCTATTGTTGCCACTGTCCAGTATCACAAGAGATGGAGACTGAAAATGGCACCTTCAGCAATATTCATTTAGATCTGATGCACACTGCAGAAAGAATCCATTTTGAGACCACTTTAACTGCCTTGGCTCAGTGCTAGGGAAATCCTGGGAATTGTAGTTTGTCATGGCCCCAGAGCTCACTCACGGCGAAGGCTCAAAGTCTCACAAAACTACAATTCTCAGAATTCCCTAGCGTTGAGCCTGGGCAGTTAAAGTGGTCTCAAACTGGATTATTTCTGCAGTGTGTTTTGGACCTTAAAAAATGGTACTTCCAGCAATATTTACTTAGACAATGAGGTGTCTTTATTATAATAATAGCCCCCCCCCCCCCCGGGAGCACAGGAGACAAAGGCAAAGGAGGATGAACCTCAAAGCCCCTTCTCTACTGACTGGCAAGGAGCTGGCACTCTGCACATGCCCAGAGGTCCTCTTGACACCTCCCGAACCATCCTCTCTGAAGACAAAGGAGGTTGAATCCTCAAAGCCTCTACCTCCATTTGTCACAGAGAGGTGGCAAATGGGACCTGATCTCCGAACAGAGGAAGAGGAGGACCTGCCAGGGAAGCCCAATGGTGGCACACCTTGAGAGCGAGGCCCAGAGGACCTCATTGCAGACACCGGGGCAACCTTTTCTAATTAGCTGGAGTGCCAGCGGGATTGCTTTGGTTGTGTTTTCTTTCCCCGACACACACACACTAACCCTGGGCATTAACATTTTTTGGCAAGGGGCCTCAGCCCCAGCCTGAATGAAGGAGACATTCCAGGCCCTTGGAGATGCCAAGTTGCATTCTTCTTTCTGGATTCCTTCCCCGGCCGCCGAAAGGGGCAGCCGGACTGGAAAGTTACAAGAGGGGATGCTTGGCATGGAAGAGTGGCCAGCTCAGGATGATGCTCCAAGGCTGTCCTGAGATTTCGAGGCCCAAACTCGAGACTAGGGATGCATCCATCCATGCGGTTCAAAAAAAAATGCACCCATGAAAACCAGGGTGCCTGTGGCCAAGTCTTGAAGTCACCTGTCGATGTATGGCGGCCCCGTGAATTTCATGAAGTTTTCTTCAGCAAGGAGTCCTCAGAGGTGGCTTTGCCAGTTCCTTCCTCTGCAATACAGTGTCAAGCGCCTGGGATTCTTTGGTGGTCTCCCATCCAAGGGCTAACTGCCATGGCTCCATCCAACAGAACCCTGGGATTTGTAGTTTTTGGAGGTACAATTACTCCTTAGCAGAGAAAGCTAAAGACCATGTAAAACTTCAGATCCAGGGTTCCATAAGATGGAGGTATAGCACTTAAAGCGGTGCCGAACTGCATTATTTCTGCAGTGCAGATGCAACTTACTTCTCCTCGTTTGAAGAAGGCTCCCTGTTCAAAAATGTAGTATTTCTCTTTTTTAAAATCTCTCTCTTTCAATCTCTCTCTCTTCCTTAGCCTCCTTGCTTTTTCTTGACACTATCTCTTTGACTTTGCATTACTTTTCCCAACTAGCAAGAGCGGAGGGTCTTGTATTTGTGTGATTTGAGTAACCTCTTTGGAAAGTGTTGACCTTCTTGGTTCAATCCCTTTCTAACAGTTCCTTTAGTTTAGAGAAATATCCTCATTTGAAGTCCACCATACAAACTCAGCAAACATATCCAGGGGTGGTAGCCGTGTTGGACTTATATAGCAAAGTACAATATCATCCCAAATCCACTGGACAAGGATGCCTTTATTGGGCCAACCCAAATGCACATTACACTTATTGCAAGCTTTGCTAGCTTTTTCATCAGGCAAAGGTGTTTAAAAATCATACAAGAGAGAGAATGTGTGGATTTTGGATGATATAAATTCAGTGTGAGAGCATTGCGGTCATTGGTTTGGATTCGATCGGCAGCCAGACTCTCATCTGACACTAGATCCTGGGTGGCACCATTTAGGATTACAAGTAGTTTAACTTCTTTTTTTTTTTTGTCCCTTCCTCCACTCCATTGTGTTTTTTTTTCCCCTCTCTCTTTCTTTTTCCAATTGTTTTATGGATGCTCTGTAGAAAGGCCAGCCTGATGATTCACATGTCTGTTGCCAAGCATCCCACAATTAAAATGGCAGGACGCCTCTGGAAAGGGATCTCATCTGGGAACGTTTGCCATGTACGAACCACAGTCATAGACAGAATGAGATCCAGAGATTAAGAAGACATGAGGACGGCCCATTTGATTTGCAAGGGATCATGAAATGTCTGGCAAAAAGAAACCAAAGATATTAATTATATTTAGGTTGCAATGCACTTGAAATGTTCATTGCTTGTTGTTGTTGTTTTAATCTCATGATGGATCTGTACTTCCAAAATGCACAAAATCCATGTTGCAAGCTTTCGAAGCTTCACTGGCTTCTTCATCAGGCAAAGATGTTAAAAACCAGACAGGAGGGGAAAAGAAGTAGGACAATGTTAGTCACAAGCCTGGCTTTTGAAGATGGCCACCTCTATTGGGTATACAAATAACATTTTCTGGCTACTCTTATTTCGTCAAAAGGCATTTCTGCATCTTTGTTGTAACAGGAATCTTTCAGGTCCTTTGGCATCTTTTTTTTTTTTAACTATTTTAAAAAATACCAGCAAAGTTACAAGTTACGTTTTGCAGAATTGTAGTAGGCAACACCAAATTGCTTTCGAAACAGTCATGGAACGGGAAAGAATACCTGCTTTTTAATAAGTAACTTTGCAAGCTTGGCTTGAGCTGCTGCACCCATCTCTCTGGCCAAGGATTTCACTTTTGGGTGTCTTTGGGTAAGAACCTGCAAATAATCCCAGTGCATTATAGACATAAGCAGACAAACAGCATCTCTCACTCAAATGCCAAACCAGAACAAATTGGGGACAGCTAGGTAGAAAAACATGCGGCATAACAGGCTGTGCTGTGTTTTTGGAAAGTACGAGAGCTATAAGAATGGAAGCTGTGAACTAACCTGAGGGAAAGATTGCAGGGCAGAGAAAGAAAGGAGGGGGAAATGTGCATTTCCTGGCAGAAAATGGCCTTTGTTCCCTTGTTGTTGTGAAAATCTGGAGAATTACAGCTAAAACCCAACTCCCCCCATTTGGGAAAGAAGCTAATTGGGAGCACGAAGCCTTCTGAACTACTCAAACATCCCTTGGGCCTCCCTTTTATCCCTGTGTGATTTTCTTCTCTAACCGTAATCGGCTAAACGCTTTAGCCCTGGCTTGGCATTACCGAGAAAGGTCAGTGTTCATGCGCAAAACCCCCGCATGACAAGAAGGCCAAGAGCTGAGACACGGGTTTCTTTGGGGGGGGGGGAATAACAGGTGGGAGAAAGGGAGAATTTGTGAAAATGGATCAGCTCCAGGAAAACAAAATGGGGTCAAGGTTCTGCAAAAGAGGCACCTTGCGCCAACCAAATGGGCCTCCAGTTTGTTTCGTTTTCCCATCTGGAAAGGGATTAGTGCCCATGTAGTTCTCTTGGAGACCTTTGGGGTTGGCTTCCCCTCCAAAACTGGACAGATAAACCCAAGATTTCTATGGCCAAGCAACATCAGAGTGTGGTCAAGGTGACAAAAGGCATTCATGAAGCTAGGAGAGGCTGCATCAGTTTGCTTTTGCAGTGTAAATCTCTGCCCTTGAATTGACACTTTAATTGTGTGATGCAACTCTTGAGTTGAAGAGCAACATTGCACAACATCGCATGGAGCATTGATGCACCTCAGTGCAGGAATTTGCCTTGTGCATTAGTGCATATGCACATCCAGTCGTGCATTCAGATCCATGTTAAGTGTCTTGGCTCTGTTGAAGAGCAACATTGCACAACTGAACCAAGACACCAAATGCGGAACCGAATGCACAACTAGATGTGCATGTGCATTAATGCACAAAGCAAATCCCTGTGGAGAGGTGTGCATCAATGCTCCATGCACATGCATTTCAATGTGCAAATGTGTCTCCAAGCATGATAGCAACCCATGCCCGTCTCTACTTTTTGAACCTTGAACTGAATGTGGCTTTTCTGCATTGGACTAAAATGCCCAGCCAATTCCATAGATTCTGGTCTGGATCTGGTATTTTTAATCTGTATATGCATATATCTTTTTTCCAGCTATTCTGTACTTGGTTTTAATCTTGTGATTTGCTTCAGATCCCAGCCCTGGAATAATGGGTAGGATATAAATCAAATAACTAAAAAACCCCAGAGTACTTGTTAGCCTGCCTTCCACTACTTACAACGACACTGCAAACTTATAGCAAGTTTGTAACACTCTAATATCATGGCTGATTCCTACAGCATCCTGGGATTTGTAGTTTGGTGAGATGCTTAAGAGGTTTTTTTGCTAAAGAACGCCCAATATGAAGTTCCCAAATTACTCTGGTTTAATTCTCAATCCCTCTTTTTGTTTTCTGCACAAAATACCCCCACTTTTCTTCCCAGGTTAATTCCTCTGTAATATTTGGAGATATTCCAAACCAGGAGAAAACTCTGCACAATTTTCACTAGTCTATATTTCTCTCTCCCAGCTGTTGGAAACCCCATTTTTCAACTTGAGAACTAATAATTCCATATATCCTTTCCATTCCTGTAAAGATACTTTTGCAAATGTGGTTTGGGACAGTTTCTTTCTTTCTTTCTTTTTTTGCTTCCTTATTGTTCAAAAGTAACTCAATTGGCTACTTTTAGTTATGTCTGTCTAATAATAATTCCATATATCCTTTCCATTCCCGTAAAGATACATTTGCAAATGTGGTTTGGGATAGTTTCTTTTTTTTTGCTTCCTCATTGTTAAAAAGTAACTTTAGTTATGTTTGTCTAAACCCATTCCAATGCTTTTAAGCTGCTTGCTTGCAACACTTAAGTCCACACTTCTGTAACTATAAAAGCAACAAAAATGGTTACAGTTACCCCATTAAAAAAGGGATTTCTTGTTAATTTTCAGTTTTAGTGTAATTTGAGCATGCCTGAGTTATTCTCATACACACAAACATACAGAAAGGCGAGTTTTTAAATAAAATAAACAACATGTTGTTTATAACATGTGAATTTTGAGATCTGGAAATAAAGAAGATATGAATTCCTTTGCAATAGCATGCCCTCCTACAATGCACAATTCAAGAATTAAATCCGCTCTCTTCCTCTGTTGCATTTGGTGGACAATTCTTATCTTATCTACAAAATGCAATTTAATTCCTGAATTGTGCATTGTTGGAGGGCATGCTATTGCAAAGGAAAAAAAACACCGAAGGCAAAATTACAGTTATAAGAGAAGCTTTTAAAAGGGATGGGTTCCTTGGAGATGTTCCGCTCCATTTGCATCGGCTTCATCCCATGCCTCTGGCACTTAGCAAGATCCCAAAATAACTGCATTTCCCAGATAATGGTGCATGGCCTGGACAATCTCATATTTGGCAGCGAAGGGTGTGTGTGTTACTGTAATATAGTGATCTTTACCAGTCTCTAACCCACTAGGTCAAAAGGATTTAAATTATATTCCCACACCAGTGGAAAATGTGAGGAATTCCATATGCAGAAGGGGTTTATCATTTGCAAGAAAGGTCTTAGGAACCATCCAAGGACTAACCAGGGCTGACTCTGCTTCCCTTCCAAGATCAGATTTGGTGCCTTTAGGTTATTTATGCTAGAGAACAAGGCATGGAAGTTTGACTACTGGACTACAGGTCTGGAGACCTGGGTTCAATTCCCAGCTTGGCTGTGAAACCTACTGGGTGATCTTGGTCAAGTCACATTCTCTCAGCCTCAGAGAAAGGCAAAGGCAAACCACCTCTAAACAAATCTTGCCAAGGAAACCCCATGATAGAGTCACCTTAGGGTTATCATAAGTCAGAAATGACTTGAACAGCAACAAATTGCTAAATGCATAGACAAACGGGAGTGTATTAACATTCAGTTTTCAGAATTTTGTGGCGTTCTCAGAGCCAAAGATTCGGAAGAGGTATTGCTTTCTGGAAGAAAAAGCAAAGTCTTCAAGTCAGGGACAGTTGTAGGGGATGCCACACCTGTCTGCCATAAAAGTCCACTTTCTCCCCTCTGCAAAAGACAAAAAACAAACAAACAAAAAACTTGGAGCTGGCCCTGCCAAAGTGTCTCATAAAGATGTCAAACCCTTAAATCAAATAAAAAGGGATTTTGTGTGGCACCTTTGAGACTAACATGCATCTGAGGAGGTAGACCAAGTCTATGAAAGCTTCTGCTCCAATGTCTTTTGCAGAGAAAGTCTCAAAGCTGCTGCAAGATCCTTTTGCAAGCTGATATTCCAAACTAACATGCATTTGGAATATCATCTAGAGACTAGTTTGGAAGTCTCTGAATCCAACCCGAAATCAAAAGCAAGCTTGCAGGGAAACTGAAGTCACAATGAGAGTCAATCTGGGGCAGGCTTCTTCCATGGGCAGAAGTGTCGCTTGTTGAACCTGTTGCGTTCCCATAATGGGTGAAGTGTTTGTTGCATTCCCATAACGGAAAGGGCCCAGTGGCTTCACCCCTGTCAGGAAGGAGCGAAAGGTTTTTCTTGCATTGTTCAACTCCTGTTGTTGTTGTTGGGACCCATTTCACGTCAGTAACGGACTGATCTCCCGCATAAAGGAAGCCTTTGTTCGCACCCCTCCTTTGGCACTGGAGTGTACACAACGGCCCTCACCGGATAAACATTTCCCACCATGGCTTCTGTTGGGCCTCAGACGTTTTCTAATAAGGATCAACACCCGACCCAATTCTTTCCCCCCGGTCCTCCCCCGGCCCCATATCCGCTTGTCTTGTGATCCAGATCTTGGTGCAAATACTGGCACAACTCAACATCCCAGTCTGGCTGGATTTCAGTCCCAGATCGGAAGGAGCCAGGGGTGTCGCTGCCTACGGGAATGGGAATGAAGGCATTGCCCTCCCCAGTACAAAAAAATCTACCTTCCCAAATGAAAATGTCCCTTGTTCCCAAATGTCTAGCATTGCCAGCACACAGTGGCATGCTGGAAATTGTTCACACCTGGAATTTGAACCTTGGTTACTTTGTCTTTCTCCTCCTCCTCCTCAGTATCTCTTATCTGAAACGCATGGGACCAGAGAGCTTGGATTTTGGATTTTTTTGGCTTTTGGAATACCTGTATTTGCAAATAATGTACATATAATCTTGGAGAGGAGACCCAAGTCATTGCCTCCTCCTCCTCCTCCTCTTCTTCCTATTACTACTACAGGTTGTGTCTCCCTTATCTGAGATGCTTGGAACCTAAAGTATTTTGGATTTTTGGGGATTTTGGAATACCTGTATTTGCAAATAATGTACATATAATCTTGGAGAGGAGACACAATTCTCATCCTCCTCATCCTCTCTCCTCCTCCTCTTTCTCTTTTTTCTTTTTCTCTTTCTCTTTCTCCTTCCTACAGGTTGAGTCTCCCTTATCTGAGATGCTTGGGACCAGAAGTATTTCAGATTTTGGATTTTGGGAGGCTTTCGGAATGCCTGTATTTGCAAATATGTACATGATGCGCTGCCTTGGAGATGGGAGCCAAGTTTAAGCACAAAATTCATTTATGTTTCATATATACCTTGTACACATAGCCTGGAGGTAATTATGTACAAGCTTTGAAATAATTTTGTGACACAAGGTTTGTGTTCCTTGAACCGTCAGAAAGCAAAGGAGTCGCTATCTCATCCACCTATGAAAAATGTTCTGATTTTTGGAAGATTTTGAAGTTTCAGATAAGGGAGACTCAACCTAGATTATTTTTAATTTCCTGCCTTTCCCTGAACTGGGGACTTCAGGGGGCTTGCAACAGTTAAAGCAAATGTGTTTTAAAATTCACTGTCTTGCAAAGCTATAAATCCCAGGATTCCTTAGTCTGGGGTTACAGCACTTAAACTGGTATCAAACTGTGTTATTTCTACACTGTAGATGCCCCCCATTTGCCACCACATGAAGCAAGGTGTTGGGACAGCTGAACCCTTATCTCGAAATGAAAGGTACTGTAATGCTAGAAATTTGGGGATTGAAGGAAAATTTAGGGAGAGCGATGCCTTCTTCATTTTGCAGATCCCCGCTTAGCAACATTCCTTGGAAGGAGTGTGATAGAAATCCTTTGTGAGTTGTAATCTTCCTCTTTGTTTCCTTTACCTTTAAGGTACAGCAGTGTGGACGTGATGTTTGCGTGTGTCGCCTGAGATTGAGACGTCTCTCTAAGCTGACGGAGGGATTTGGGCATGTTAATAAATGGCTAAAATATATCTTTGGTCAAGCAAAACTTTGGCCAAGCTAGCTGGAACAAGGATGTCTGGGTCCTTGCTGAATAAACATTTCTCACTATGGGGCCGGTGGGGAGGAGGCTCAGGTATTTTGGGTGAGCATCAACACCCTGGCCTGGGTTCAAATCCTGTGCCACTCACAGGTCCAGGGATAATAAGCCTAGTCTCCATTATAGTCACATATTGGAATGAATATCCTTACCGTACCTGTAATTTCGCCTCCCCACGTTACTTTTGCAACTACATAACCTCCAATAGAGAGCCAGTGTGCTGCAATGGTTTGAAAGCTGGACTACCATTCTGGAGACCAGGGTTCGAATCATTGCTCGTCCATGGAAACTCACTAGGTGACCTCAAGTGAGTCACACTCTCTCAGCCTCAGAAGAAGGCAATGGCAAACTTCCTCTGAATAAATCTTAAGAACCGGCTTGCTGTAGTGTTTGGAGTATTGGACCAGGACTGCGAGAATTCAGGGTCTGAATTCCCATTCAGCTGTTGAAACCCACTGGGTGACCTCAGGTGAGTCACACTTTCTCAGCCTCAGAAGAAGGCAGTGGCAAGCCTCCTCTGAATAAACCTTGGGAGCCAGCATTGTTCAGTGGTTTGAGTGCTGGACTAGGGAGTTTATCACAGGGGAGGCAAAGGGTTTAAATCCTGGGGAAAACACACAAAAGTGGGATTGTTTTCAGACACATCGGGCTAATGGAGCATTAACGTGACATTAACCCATGCAGAAAATAGGCAAAATTGTGCTGCATTTTACTTTTGGGATTTTTCTGAAAATAAAAAAGCGGCGCAATTTGGTGACTTTCTGCACAGGTTAATGTCACATTAATGCTCAATTAGCCCAACGTCATCTGAAAACGACCCTCATTTTGTGGGTTTTTCCTGAATTTAAACCCTGTTTATTCACAGGATTTGGGCACTTCCCTCCCATGTGATAAACTTCTAGGACTCCAACAGATCAGGATATGAATCCCCATTCAGACATGGGAACCCACTGGGTGATCTTGGGCAAGCCACACTCTCTCAGCCTCAGAAGAAAGCAATGGCAAAACCCCATTGAACAAATCTTGCCAAGAAAGCCCATGATAGGGTCGCCGTAAGTTGGAAACAACTTGAAGACACACAACAACAACAACAACAACTATAACATATACAGTCATGACATTTTCCATCCAACATGACAGGCAAAGCTCCTTTACAGCCTCTAAACTGGTTAAATCTCTTGACTGTTTTGTGGCACATGCCACACAGGAGGTGATCTATTTCTTGAAAGGAAAAGAAACTGAAGGGTGTATATTTATTTTTTCCTTGCGTAAGAGAAGTCTTGGGAACATGGATAGGATAAGGATCATAAATCAACTTGCTTTTTTGCAAAAAATAATAATAATGAACAGGAATAACAAGGATGCGCTTTCAGCCAACTGCAGGAAGGTGGATTTCGCTGAAATCTTTGAACTTTTAAGCCAAAAAAGTGACTCAGCAACAGAATGAGTTGCCTTTGAGAAACTAGGGGCAACCTCCTCAGCTTGGGAATATTTTTCCAAGCAAGAGCATGCAAGCCTTTCAAAGGATGCTGGTGGCTCCCTTGTCGTTGTGGTCGAGAATTTGCTCTGGGTTTTCATCCGAACTTCACCTCATTCATGCCTTGTCTGCTGCTGAGCTCCAGGGTTTCAAAGGGACATAGGCAAATGGCACAACTAATTTCTTCCAAAAAGCAAACACTTGGGGATCAGTGGTGTCACCCCCTTTTAGGGTGTCACCTTGTGTGGTTTTCACTCCCCGCAACCCGCCATTGATTTTTCTTTCATAGGCTCACCAACTTGACAACACATAACAACAGCAACAACTCTTCTCTTCCTCTGCTATCATATTGCCCTCTCGATATCATTTTCATCTTGGCCTGGGTACAGGGTTCAGATTTCCGCAGCTCTTTTTCACTGGGAAGGATCCATTTTGTCAATAGGCCCTTAATTGAAAGGATTGTGTGTTTCCACCTGCCTGGTTTATCTCCATGCTTGCAAAACTTGGCACGGCTCTTAATAAGGAATAACGCAGCCACCACTCCATTTGTTTAATAAGGCAGAGTCCCAATAGTTTGCAGGGTCAACTAAGGTACATGGCATAATGATGGGAAGCCTCTGCATTAGGATCTTATTTCTACACAACCACAGCAAATATTGGTTGGCCACCAAAGAGAGTGACCAGAGCACACAGGCTGGCAGTGTCCAACGATGCCATGTATTGTATGGACACACAAACACAACCCATCCACCTGGCTCTACTCCCAGGAGGTGCCCATCTATACCACCCCATGGGTTCATCTGTTGTTGTTAGATGCCCTCAAGTCAATTCCACCTTATGGTGTCCCTGTGGATGAGACATCTCCAAGAACCCCTGTCCTCCACTTCTCTGCTTAGGATCTGCAAACCTATTCCCATGATCCCCTGGTTGAGTCTACATGAAATGTAGTCTTCCTCTCCTTCTTCTACCTTTCCTAGGATCATTGTCTCTTCCAATGATCCATGCCTTCTCATGACATGGCCCAAGTACGACAGCCTCCATCTGATCATCTTGGCTTCCAAGGAGATTCCTGGCTTGATCTGTCCAGTCTTCCTCTCCGTCTTCTACCCTCTACCTTTCCTAGCATCACACTGTATATCTTCATTCGTCAGGATCTTTTCTATTTCTTTCCTAGCTGCCCTTCCCATTCCTAGTCATTATCTTATTTCTTGACTGCAGACACCATTCTGGGTTCATCTATACTGTTGAAAGAATGCAGTTTGATACCACTTTAAATGCTGTAGCTGCATCCTAGCTGCTAACCAAATCTAAGGTTTGGTTACTCCTCAGACTAAGAGGAGGAAGAGGCTTAAATTAGGATATGCTGGCGTTTTTGTCCCCACTCCTTTTGCCAACCCATCGCTGGAAAGTGACCCTCAAGAACTGGGGAGGAGACTGACAAAGGTGCCCCACTTTTGTTGTACAGGGGAGAGCAAAGCAAGACAAAATAACCCTTCTGGGTTATTTGGAAGAACTGGAGATATGGCAGAAAAATATGGATGAGCTGAAAGGAGCTGGAGTTTGCATGGGTTCAAAAGGTAGGGAAATTAGCAAAGCACGTCTGTCTCTGGAGGAGAGATTACAGAGTCAGACAGCAAAGTCTCAGATAGATGGTTTGCATTGTTTAGGGGCCTATGTTGACCTTCAAAGAGAGAGGCCATTGTACTAAGATAGCGTTTTCTTTGAAAGGGACCAATGGATGAGTGAACAACCCAACCACCGTTATTAATAGGGGATTGCGTTATCTGCAAAGGAGCAACAGAGCAGAGGAGAGGATTCTTGGTATCCGCTGGGGTTTGGTTGCAGGACTTCCATGGATACCAAAATCTGCGGATGCTCAAGTCCCGTTCAATACAACGGCATAGTAAAATGGTATCCCTTAGATAAAATGGCAGAAATCAAGGTTTGCTGTTTGGAACTTATAGTATATTTTGAATATTTCCAAGCCATGGATGATTGAATCAGTGGAGAAAGAATCTAGAGAATATGGAAGGTGGGATGTGTGTCTGTTGTGCCATAATGGCACCTATCCCCATCCAGATTGAAAACAATGTACAATACAAGCAACGATAAATGTTGGAAATGCCAAGAACGTATGGCACCTTCTGCCACATGTGGTGGAAATGCCCATTTGCAAACTGGGGTGGATTGGCTCCCAAACAGGAGAGGCCTAGGTTTCCCAAACCCTGTTCTGGCACTTTTAACCACAATACTTTATATTGTCACCTGCAAAAAAAAAAAAAAAAGGTCTCAGGGCTGCGGAGGAATAATAAGTCTAGCGGTGGAAGAAAACCTGACAAGTTGCCTGGTGCCATGCAGTGCTTCCATCCCCTTCTTGTCGGTGCCCCCACAAGTGGGCAACCTGGGCATTTCCAACCCCAAATCCTTGCCATGTGCTTCTGTGGTCCCATAAATCCACAGGGATTGTCTGTGGGAACCATGGCACTCCTCCTGGGCAAAGGATGTTGGGTCACCTTCTTCCATGGCACCCTCCCTCTTTTCCTTTGTTTTTTAATTACTTGGGAATTAACGAATTCTTGGCGAAGGCCCTGCTGCGCCTGGGGGAGCATAATCCCTCTGAATGTCGGTCCTAGAGATCTTGTTTAGGGGCGGCAATTTGGTGGACATTTGCCATTTTGTTGTGCATTGAACAAGCATTGAGCCCCTCCTGATCAGAAGTCGAAGCTCCCCTGTACCCCCAAAAGGGCACCACTTTTAGTTTACTTCCCTCCCAATAATATCTTTATTCAACAGACACACTTCCCAAATTTCTTGCACATTTGACTCCAGACCAACTAACGCATTAGACAAGACATCTTTGACAAATCCATATACGTCCATTCTTACAAAGACATTCCATTCTTTTACAATAAAATGCATGCAACGTTTAATTCTTGACTTCCTCTCATATAAGTCTTGCTCTTCTATATATTTTAAATCCATCTGATAACATGCTCGATTGTCTAATTCTACCAGAAGAGAAATATTTAGAAAATCACATTTTATTTTTTAAAATATTTTTATTAATATATCAATATTTTACACACTTCCAAAAAGAGAAGAGGACATCTTTCACTTCACACTCATATCCCTGAATCATAAAGTGATATCAGTAGGCAATTTGTTTTTACGTTCATTCGATATACGTTTCTTCAATCTTTAAATATATTTTCAATTTTTGTTCCTTCAGTTTTACTTATCATTAATCTGTTCATTGACATTTCATTATTTAATTTCATCATGATGACCGAGAGACAATAACGTACTATTGTTTATGTTACAACCTTATCAGTCTTTATATGTTTTTAAGTATTTCAGATACAGTTTTCCTCAAAATCAGTTCTGAGTCCTATCCACCTGTATATATGTATAAATATTTGCATATATTGTTTTCTAATCTTCTAGGGTTTTAACTTCCTTTTGTCTTTCTTACCTTCTTTCTCCTCCCTTTATTTATTCTCCTTCCTCAATTTTTCATTCCCTATTCTTTCTTTCTTTATGGAGTTTTCCTTTTGGTCTTTCTGTTCGTACATCTCACTTCCTAAGAAAAGAAAATAATGTCTTCTAAAGAGCTTTACCATCAACATTTTAGAAGCAACCCCCACAACAGTTTGCATTTGGAAAGAAAAAGTTGCCAAACTGCCGCTTGCTGGCCATTAACAGAAGAAGCAGGGGGCATGTATGGCATGAGGGTGGCTTTTGCCAGATTTATTGCCAACTGACCAGGCCAAAGAAAGTAGCCAGGGCTTATTTCTGTGCTTGCCCAGGGAAGTCTTCCCACGGGCTCCTTCCGCAGTCCCACCTGTGGGCCCGAAAGCTGGCAGTTTTTGAACTCGTGTCCCCTCTGTCCCTGGTTTTGTCCCGTGGGAGTCTCACCCTCATTAGCCCTCATTAGCAAAGTGCCAGTCTCTTCTTGCCCATTTGCAAACTGGGGAGGATTGGCTCCCAAACAGGAGAGGCTGTCGTGGCCCATTAGCTTAGGTGCCCGGCTTCTATGGCTCCAAAGGAGACCTGGTGGCATGGATGGGATGCCAAGCTCTACTGGGGCAGAATAATTTAATAGTCAGTCCGGGGGTGCCGGGAAGGGAAAGGAAAGGAAAAGAAGAGAAAAGAAGGGAAGGGAGGCCGCTTCTGCATCCTTGGGTCACCCAGGCCGGCCGATTCCTCCGAAGCAAGTCAGAAGATGGTGCCTCGAAGGAGATGCCCACCTCCCTTTCCCTCCAGATGTTTCTGGATGGCAATTCCCAGCAGCCTGGGCCAGCAGAATGAGGAATGATAAGAGCCGCAGTCCGCAATTCTGCCTCTGAGCTATTTTGAAACATTTAATGTCGTTATTTATATCCTATTTAGCCTACAGGTGGGCCCCTGGATGCTGGAGGGTGGTTCCAGAACCCACTGTGGGTACCAAGATCCATGGATGCTCAAGTCCCATTAAATTGAATGAAGTAGTAGTATTGCTACTATGTTGGGCCCCTGGCATCCACTGGGGTTTGGTTCTAGGAACCCCAATGGATACCAAAATCTATGGATGTGCAAGTCTCATTAAAGCTAATGGATGATGATGATGATGATGATGATGATGATTGGTATCTGCTACTATTGGCTTGGTTCCAGGACTCCCTGTGGATACCAAAATCCATAGATGCTAAAGTCCCATGAAATGCAGTGGCCTAGTAAAAAGGCGTCCCTCATTTAAAATGGTAAAATCAAGGTGTGCTTTTTGGAATTAATATATTTTTAAAATATTTTAAAACCATGCATTTTTTTAAAAAATCCATGGATACAGAGGGCTGACTGCATTTGTTTCTACCCTGAGCCAGTGTGGAGTAGTGGACTGAGTGTTGGACTGTGATGCTGGAGACCAGGGTTCGATTCCCTGCTTGGCTATGAAGCCCGCCTTGGGCAAGTCACACTCTCTCAGCCTCAGGGGAAGGCAATGGCAAGCCTTCTCTGAACAAATCTTGCCAAGAAAACCCCAGGATAGGCTCGCCATGGGGTCGCTGTAAGTTGGGAACAACTTGAAGGCACACAACAACAATGGCTTTCTCCCAACATGGGATCCAAGGGGCAGTGCACAACGTTTGCCACAATGCTGCATCCCGTCTCAGTGGCCATATCTCCATAATGGCTCTTATGACATTGTTTATGAATCAGCCTTAATTCAACAACAAAATATTCTATCTATTGCCTCATCAATCCAGTGCAGCCAATATTAGCGCTTCCAAAACATGGTGTCCTGCACCCCATCCCAGGGTTTGTGCTAAACTCCAAAGGTCTTTTAAAACTTTTGCAACCGTTTCTGCAACAGTTATCCATTAACAATGCAAATCCCTCAGCTTCAAAGCCTGGGAAATTTACTCTTTTTGACCACTGCCATTAGCCATACTTCCTGGGAAATTTGGGGAATTAAAACCATTGCAAAGCAAGTACGCAGTATGGATGCGGGGACACCAAAAAAGCAAATCCAGCAATCCAGAATAAAGACCACTGACATCTACATAACCTTCAACATTTTGTAGGTGAAAACTGGGACACATGGGACCTTGCAACATCGGAGTGTGGTCAGGATGGCAAAAATTATGAATGAGGAAAAACACACAAGTGAGAAAAGGCTGCAGCAGTTTGCTTTTGCTTGAGCTTACTGGGAAGGGCAAGATTCTGCCCCTCCTTTCTTTCTGAGTTAACTGAGGGCCTGAACAGACTGCTAGAAATAATCTAGCATGAAACCACTTTAACTGCCATGGTTCAGCACTAGGGAATCATGGGAACTGTAGTTTGTTGTGGCACCAGAGCTCTCTGACAGAGAAGGCTCAAAGTCTCAGAAAACACTACAATTCCCATGATTCCCTAGCATTGAGCCAGGGCAGTTAAAGTGGTCTCAGGCTGGATTATTTCTAGCAGTCTGTTCAGTCCCTGAGTGCAAGCTACTTTTGCAATGTGAACTCAATTTGCAGGAAATGAAGTACGCTGACAGCAAAAAGGAAAGGTGGGAGGAGGAAAGAGAAACCAGGACATTTGAAAAGCAGCTAAAAAGTGGGAAGGCAGAGGATTAATCGGGACTCTCCCTACGAAATTGAGACAGTTGGAGGGTATGCTTCCAGAAGTCTTCCTAACTGAGCACCTTCCCAAATTCCTGTCCTTTTCGGCCCTGGGCTTTATTCCCACTTTGTCCATCTCTTTGGGGACTCTCTGAGGTCACACTGGATCACTGGAGGTCCTATCATTTGGGCACATGGCCGCGGCTCTTAACTTCTTCATTGGAGTGGAAATGGGAGATTGACGCAGCCCTGGCATTTTCAATGGGCGCTGGGAGCGGATTTCACAGAAGAGGGTCCTCATTAGTGCTCATAGGCCACCCAGATTGCCACGCTATCGAATGCCCCCAGATGCCCCTGAAAATACGGTGCCAACTCTCTGCAGAATAATATTCTGTGTCTCTGAGTCCTCGACTCAGTTGGACATTTTAGGAATGGCCATGTCTTGGGGTTAGGTGCCTTCAAGTTGACTCCAACTTATGGCGACCCAATCTCAGGGTTTTTCTTGGCAAGGAGGTTTGCCACCCTTGCCTTCCCCAGAAGCTGAGAGAGTGTGACTTGCCTAAGGTCACTCGGTGGGTTTCCAAGGCTCCCCAGAGATTTGAACCCCAGACATCCAGAGTCCCAAGTCCAGCTCTCAAACCACTTTCCCAATGTTATTTGTAGGAACGGCCACTACAGGGGCTGAATTCAAAGACATAAAATCAGTCTGCAGAGGGATCTTGTAGCACTTTTGAGACTCACTCAAGGAAGGAAAAGTTGGAGGCATGAGCTTTCCTAGACCTAAGTCTACCTCCTCAGATGCATTTGGTGAGGATCTGCATCTGAGGAAGTGGACTTAAATCTAGGAAAAAAGCTCATGCTGCCAACTTCTTTCATTCAGTGAGTCTCAAAGGTGCGACAAGATGCTGTTTCCTTACAAAGCCCAGGAAAGAGAGCCCCATTTTGTGGTGATGCCTGTGTACCTGAAAACATCAGAGTCCATTTTAATGCATGGACCACCATTCGGTCAGCCCTTGCCCATGTGAGACAGGAGATGAGGCTGATCAAACAAGCAAGGAGCCAAAAAACGGAGGGAGGGGGACGAATGGGGAAAGAGGGATCAGCCGAGGGGAGAAGCAGAAGTTGAAGCTGAGGACAAGTCCAAAAGGCAGGTCTGAAGGCCAAAGCAAAATGCACAACGGGAACACACTTGACCGGCGTGAGAGCTTGGAGTTCGGGCCAGGCACCCGACAGTCCAAACTTCTATAACAGTCCTCCTTGTCCAGTAAAGTCTAGGAAAGTGCAGGGCCTGAGGTGGATCAGTTGCCTTAATGGATTTGTGATGGATTTGTGCCCCTAATTTAATGCAGTGTTATGGAAAGAGTATGGATCCACAGGGGATACTGGGACCAAACCCCAAGGGATACCAAGGGCCTACTGTAAATAGTTGCTGTGTGCCTTCAAGTCATTTCCAACCCTAAAGCAGCCCTACCATAGGTTTTCTAGGCAAGATTGGTTCAAAGGAGGTTTGCCATGGCCTTTCCCTTGAGGCTGAGAGTGTATGACTTGCCCAAGGTCACCCAGTGGGTTTCTTGGCCAAGCTAGAAATCGAGCCCAGGTCTCCAGATCCACATTATTGTTGTTAACTGCACTCCAGTCAACCATGACTTGTGACGACCCCCCATAGATGGGACATCTCCACTTTTGAAGCACAGCAGCCTTTGGCAGATGGATTCTGGGAGCTGGAGTCCAAAAGTCACTTTCCCCAAGATCCTATTTGAAGCTCTGTGGCCGGGGGATTAGGGGGTCTGTAGTCTAGAATTTCCTTTCCCCAAGATCCGGTTTGGAGCACAGTGGCCGGGGGATTTGATGAGCTGTAGTCCAAAGTCACTTTCCCAAGATCTGTGTTAGAGCACAATTTTTGTTATTAATAACTGATCTCGAGTCGGTCCCAACTCATGGTGACCCTATGGACATCTCCAAGATCCCTTGTCCTCCACTGATCTGCTCAGTTCCTGCAAATTCATACCCATGATCTTCTTACAGTCTATCCATCTGGCATACGGTTGTCTTCTCTTTCTACCAGAACCCACTTTTCCTAGCATTATTGTCTTTTCCAATAAGTTTTGCCTTCTCATGATGTGTCCAAAGTAGACAGCCTCACCTTTGATCATCTTGGCTTCCAAGGAGATTTTAGGCTTGATCTGTTCAAGGACCCATTTGTTTGTCTTCTTGGCCATCCATGGGATCCTCAGCACTCTTCTCCAGCAACACATTCTCTCAAATGCATTGGTTTTCCTTCTATCCACTTTCTTCATTGTGCAGCTCTCACATCTGTGCATAGTGATGGGGAAATACCATGGCTTGGATGATGATCCTCACTTTAATATTCAGAGTTATATCTTTACACACACACACACACACACATATCAATTTTCCTATTGGGAAAGGAAGAGAGAAATCTCAGGAAAAGGGTCAGTTCAGATCAAGGTGAAATGACAGAGTTATTCCTTCTTGGAAAAACCAGATAGTTGTTAATTGCTGTCAAGTTGATTTTCACTTATGGCAAGTTCCTCTGAGTATGACTTGCACAAGGTCACCCCATGGGTTTCCATGGCTGAGCAGGGATTCGAACCCTGGTCTCCCAGAGTCCTAGTTTCAATACTTAACCCACTAAACCGTGCTGGCTCTCCATTGCTTGATCCATATCTATGGATATATGAATAGTCTATACTTTTGCACACAGAGAGTTGTTGGAGAAAAATCCATGGAGTTGCAGCTACACTCAGAGGCAGGAAAAGAAATTTCATCAGGCTTGACAGTTTCAATGGAAATAGCATTTCCGCATCTCCCAAGACTTGTTGCAATAAAATGCATGCCTCACCTTGAACCTTTGCACAGTTGCAAGGCTTGCTGGGTCTGTCCAAGGCATAACATGCCCCCAAACAGGATGCTTATTTTAAAATCTGAATGGCAACACAAAGGGGGCTTAATTTGTAAGGGGAATGTAGAAACAGGCTTTACCCAAAAGGTTTGGCTGCCACCTAGTGATGAAATGAGTGTCTGCCTCATGTAGTGGTTTAAGCATTGGACTAGGTCTTCCTCTGAGGCTGAGAGAGTGTGACTAAGGTCACTCAGTGGGTTTCCATGGCTAACCGGGGGTTCAGATCCTTTTCTCCAGAGTTGTCGTGCAATGCTTAAACTACTACACCATGCTGGCTCTTTGGGCAACCTATTTTGGGTTTTCTTGGCAAGGATTGTTCAAAGGGGGTTTGCCTTTGCCTTCTACTGAGGCTGAGAGAGTGTGACTGGTCCAAGGCCACCCAGTGGGTCTCCATGGCTTAGCTAGGATTCAAACCCTGGTCTCCAGGTTATAGTCCAGTGGTCAAACCATGACACCTTGTAGCTTTTACCTGCTTTGGGTCTTGATTTTAGTTGTAAACCTCCCCAAGTCATTTATTTTTGGGGAAACACGGGATATAGTTAATATATTGGCAGGGGTTCAGTTTGGGACCTCTTGTTGTTGTTGTTGTTGTTGTTGTGTGTTTAAGTTGTTCCCAACTTATGGCAACTTTATCACAGAGTTTTCTTGGCAAGATTTGTTCAGAGGGACTGACATCTGCATAAATTTGGTTCCAAGCTACAGGAAAAGAGATTCCACCTAAAAGTTAGGAAGAAGTTCTTGATGGTAAGAATTGTTGGATTGTGAAATAATAGACTGCCTTGGAGGGTTGTGGAGCCTCCTTCTTTGGAGGTTTTTAAACAGAGTCTGGATGGCCATCTGTGCCAGGGATTGTTTTGATGGTGTCTTCCTGCATGGCAGAATACGGGGTTGGATTGGATAGTCTCTGGAGATCTATTTCATCTCTAGGAATCTGTGTATTCCTGCATGGCCGAAGGTTGGACTGGATGCCCTTTGGGGGTCTCTTCCAACTCTATGACTCTATGAGATGGCCTTCAAGCATATTCCAAGGTGTAAGTAGTTTTGCCATGTCCATGTTCACATAGCGGATGCCGTGATCCAGGCATCCCTTGAGCAGTGGTAGCCAGTGGAGGGACTTATGTGCCATGGGGCACCAATGTGCAATAGGGCAGCCCCCCAATAATTACACATCTGGGGAGCAACTAAGAATAGGAGCACCTGATGCCTATCAGAAGTGCCCAGTATGCATCAGAAGCGTCCGATGTGCGTCGGATGGTGGGTCCCTGGATGCACATCTTCACA
Source organism: Phrynosoma blainvillii (assembly GCA_026167975.1). Lineage (NCBI taxonomy): Eukaryota > Metazoa > Chordata > Lepidosauria > Squamata > Phrynosomatidae > Phrynosoma > Phrynosoma blainvillii. Next base: position 4,933,421 of record JANUYF010000015.1, read on the forward strand.
ATTCACTAACAGGGTTTCATTGTATTTCTGCAACATAAGACAATTATTTACAGCTTCCAGGCTCTTCTGGAGACTCTGGGAGTTGCATCCTCCTCCTCCTCCTCCTCCTCATCATCATTAGAGGTTATCTCTGTCCTGTTTTAGCACGTTTTAGGGTTGTTGTTGTGTGCCTTCCGGTCATTTCCATCTTATACCAACCCAAAGGTGAAGCTACCATGGGGTTTTCTTGGCAAGTTTCTTGAGAGGGGGCTTGCCATGGCCATCCTCTGAGGCTGAAAGAGTGTGACTTCCCTAACTAAGGTCATCCAGTGGCTGAGCTGGGATTCGGACCTTGGTCTCCAGAGTCCTAGTCCAAGGCTCAAAGCACTACGCAACGCTGGTTCTTGGCAAGTGGAGAGATCTTGTAGCATCTTTGAGAGTCACAGAAAGAAGGAAAGAAAGAAAAAGAAAGAAAGAGATTCTACAGACTAACATGTCTCTATCTTTGGTTCTTGGCAAAATACCTCTGAAGAAACTTTCCAAGAAGAAGCCTTAGGGTTGGCTTAAGTTGGAAATGACTTGAAGGCACACAACAACAACAAGACAGTGAGATGATGATGATGATGATGATGATGATGATGATGATGATGATGCAACTCCTAAAATCCCCAGAAGACCCTGGAAGCTGTATGTAAAAAAGCACATAACTCATCCAAGCTCTGTCTTCTGTTTCTAATTTGGCTTTTTGTTGCAAAAGGCATGTGCTTCCCTCTTGATCGCTTGTGGCCATGCTTATCTGTCCGTTGCACTCCTGATGTTGCACGTTTTAGGGTTTATATATATATATATTTGCAAGCGCTTGAAACGAACAGGAAGGCCAAGTTGCAAACATCTGCAGGGATTTCCCTTCCACCCCGGGGGACCGAAAACAGCACTGATGGCTGGCTTGCCACAACATCTGCCCACTGCGAGACATCGAGAAACGGAAACTTCAGAGAAACCGGTCCAGCTCAGCCAAAACGCTCTTTCCTTTTGCAGAAGCCGGGACCACAGGGACTAGCCCCTTGATCCTTGTTGGAATTATTTATGACCTGAGATGTGGGAATTGTTGGTGCCTTTCCCCCTCTTCTTCTTCTGATCCATACGCTGGTTATATCCTGCTGTGCTTCTGATGTGGACGTTGGGGGCCCTCTGTATAGAAACAGATACGGCAGCTTCAGAAGCTCTCTCTCTCTGTGTTTGTATTTATGAAGAAGAGATTTTGAGACACGGGAGACAGTCCCCTTCTCCCAAATCTCTCCAGCACATGGTGCATTTTGCTCACATTCAGCCATACCATAGTTGCCGCCCCACATTGCAACATTAAAGCAGTTTGATGCCACTTTTAACTTGTTTCCATCCTGTGGGAAACCCGGGATTTTGCGGTTTGTGGTGGCACCAGAGCTCTCTGACAGATAAAGGCTTAAGGTTTCATCAAACTAGAGAAGAAAGGAATAGGAAAGAGAGGAAAGAAGGAGCAGGAAAGGTGCGAAACAGTTAAAGATAGAATTAACAAAGTAGATTAACAATAAAAGAAAGTTACGAAACTAGGAAAAAGTTGTTAAGGAACTGTGATGTAAGAACAAGATGTTATGATTAGATTAGATTTGTATGTATCTATGTATATTTCTAAAGTCAAATGTACCTATTTCAAAATTATCTCTCTCTCTCTCTCTCTATATATATATATATATAAAATAGTAAATATATATTAAAATTATATATATATATATACACACACACACACACACACACACAAAATATCTATTATATTTGTCAAATAGTATATGTAAAATTTATTTAAAATTATTCAAAATTTAAAATTGGCAAATGGTATATTGAAAATGCTTGGCTTTTAAACATTAAGGAGGCTGCTAGTGAAGGAAATAAAAACTTGCAAGGAGAGTTTTCAGTGCAAAACAAGGGAAGCTGCAGTTTGTCCAGAGCTTGAATAGATACAAAAATGTTTCTTTTCTAAATCACTTTCTTCATGAACTCAACAAAGTGTCTTGCAAAAGCTGCTTAGTTTGGTTAGTTACATTGATTCTCCTTTCTTTCCCACTTTCTCCTTTTCAGTTACACTACAATTGTTTGGTTACCAATCCTTCTTCTGCAAAATACAAACCATGGAATACACATTTGCCAAACTGAAAGCAGTGTGATGATTGATGCAAATGTTAAAATGGAAAGTCACATATAGGTTTCTCTCCATAGGCCTTTCTTTCCATAAATCGTTTTTGCCGGAAGAGCATTAGGGATCGCATCAATAAATGGCAGCCGTGTGATGCAAACATTTAGGGTTTAAAATATGGATTTAATAATTTTGCTATTTGTGCACCATAGTCTCTCCTTTCATTAGTCAAGAGAAAGTGTACAACTCCAGAAAAAGCTGGCTTTTCCCATTCCTCTAAGACACTTTCCAATTTTTTCTAATATCTATCTATCTATCTATCTATCTATCTATCTATCTATCTGTGCACCAATGTGATGATGCAAATGTTAAAATGGAAAGTCACGTATAGGTTTCTCTCCATAGGCCTTTCTTTCCAGAAATCATTGTTTTTGGAAGAGCATTAGGGATCGCATCAATAAATGGCAGCCGTGTGATGCAAACATTTATCCTGACTCTGCATAGGGTTTAAAATATGGATTTAATAATTTTGTTTTTGGGCACCATAGTCTCTCCCTTCCCTGGTCAAGAGAAAGTGTACAACTCCTCTAAGACACTTTACAATCTTTTTGTAATGCATATCTATCTATCTATCTATCTATCTATCTATCTATCTATCTATCTAATTGTCTCCTGATCTGGCTGGTCTATTATTATTATTATTATTATTATTATTATTATTATGCTTTATTTATATAGTGCTATAGATTTACACAGCGCTGCACATACAATCAATAAAATAGATAAAAATAGGTAAGGATAAGCCTGCCAATGGCGTACATTCTACAAAATAATAAAATAATACATATTAATACAAAGAAGGCAAGAAATTAAAATAATAACCATCAAATAATAACCATGCAATGCCATTCTTCATTCTCAGGGCTGTCTCTGGTGAAAAGATGACGTCGAAAGTATTTTCCCAGCCGTTCCCTTGAAATGGATTTAACACAAAGAGAGAAAAATCTGTCTATATGAAAAGAAATTGTTTTTGTTACCGTTGCATTTGGATGATTATCACGAGGTAAGTTCAGTACCTCTATATTATTTTTGTAGAATAAAGAAATCTGTTGTTACCACTTCGTATGGGAAAAGAAATAACAATGTGCAAATTATTTGCACAATTATAGCGTTATGATTCTACTGTAATGGCTTTGCTTTCATCCGATGGAATCTGGGATGTGGATTTTAGGGATTTTAGTATCTCATCTTTCTCCCGATAATGTGGCAGCCAACAACAAATTTTGAAACAGATATTGTCTTGTGCCTTCAAGTTGTTTCCAACTTACAGCAACTCTAAGGCGGGCCTGAGGCTGAGAGAGTGTGACTTGCCCATGGTCATCCAGTAGCTTTCCATGGCTGAGCAGGGAATCGAACCCTGATCTCCAGAATCCTAGTCCTATACTTAAACTACTGCACTCTCCAAAACATATTAAATATAGAAAAAACACCAATAATGTATGTGTGTGTATATATGGATATACTATATATGCAAAATTCATGCCTTATATAAATAAATATATAGGTGCAAAATTCATATTTGCATTTTAAATATTTATTTGACTGCATCATGTATTTTGTGTAGTTTGTCTTGCGGGGGGGGGGGGAATAAAGATATCACTGCTTTATGGATTTAGGGCTGCATCCGCACTGCAGAAACAATCCGATTTGACACCACTTTAACTGCCTTTGCTTAGTGCTATGGAATCCTGGGAATGGGAGTCTGGTGGGGCACCAGAGCAAAGCTCAGACTGCCGTAGCCTTGAGCCATGGCAATTAAACTGGTGTCAAACTGGATTATTTCTGCAGTGTGGATGCAGCCTTGGATGCTGTTGTACTTAACAACACACACAGATATGGATTGCATTTTGCATATATTTATGTGTGTGTGTGTGTGTTTGCATTTTAGCTATTTATTTGCATTTTGCATGTATAACTATATGCATGTTTGCATTTTAAATATATTTGCATTCTGTATATGGGTTGGTGGGGGGGGAGATCTGTCTGCTCCTTCCCATTTATCCCTTTAAGAGGGAATATGATGCACAGGATGGGGGGTCCCCCACCCCTCCATGGTTGCCATGGCAACTGCCTGGGACAGACCCCCCCTTTCTTCCTTCCTTTCTCTCTTTTTTGGAAAGCAGGGAGGAGGCAGGAGGAAGGAGGAACCCAGGCAAATCCTGTGCCTTGCCATTGGCGGAGGCCGACACGTGATGCACACAGGAATGCTAATGAATTCTGGTATTTCTCTAGACCCCCCCCTTTGCCCCCCTCCAGCTCCCATCCTCTGTCTCAGTGGGTTGCATTGATTCCCCCCTTCCATCCTTTTTTGGGCTGCTGTTCGTGTGCCTTCTGGAGAGGCATAGCTAGGTGCCCCTTTGCGCATGCCCCTGGAGGCCAGGTAAGCAGGGCTGGCAGGGGGGGCTTTACCTTGGCTGTCATGGCTGGGGGGCTGGAGGGTGCATCCTTCATCTCCCTCTTGCTCCTGGGCCTCCTGAGGCTTGCAAAGGCCCCCTGTCTGGCTGTGCATTTTGGGAAGGAAGGTGTCATTTGGGGCACGCTGGCTCTGCTCTTGGCAATGCCAGGTCTCTCTAGGGTTGCCATGTGTCCGTTGCTTGCAAAGGCTCCCTGTCAGTGGTTTGGCTCCCTTTGCCATGCTCAGCCTGCTTGCAAATGCTCCTTCTCAGTGTTTTGGCTTCCTTTTCTATGTTCGCAACTGCTTGCAATTGCTCCCTGTCAGTGGTTTGGTTCCCTTTGCCATGCTCAGACTGATTGCAAATGTTCTCTCTCAGTGGCTGGGCTCCATTTTCCAATACTCATCCTGCTTGCAAAGGTTTCCTCTCAGTGGTTTGGTTCCCATTGCCATGCTCAGGAGGCTTGCAAATGCTCCTTCCTTCTCAGTGGCTGGGCTCCCTTTGCCATGCTCAGTCACAAATGCCATGCTCCATCCCTTTGGCAAATGTGCCTTGCTCCCTTGTCATGCTCGATCCCCATGGCCAAGGGGCTCTTCAGTGCTTTGTTGTGCTTGGTTTGCAATGCTCTGAGTGACATGTGCCATGTCCAGCCTCTGTGGCTGGGCTCCGTGTGCAATGCTCAGCCGCAAATGCTGAGTCTCAGTTGCCATGCAAGGGTTCAGTTTCCAATGCTCCCTTCTTGTGCTCCATCTCTGTGGCCAAGGGTCTCTTGGCCATGCTTTTTAGTCTTTTGCAATATGCACCTCGCAGAGCTCAGTTGCAAATGCTGAGTGGCATGTGCCATGCCCAGTTGCCATGGGCCATCTCAGTGTCAAGGGCTCCATTTCCAATGCTCCCTTGTCATGGTCCATCTCTCTGGCCAAGGATCTCTTGGCCATGCTTAGCCTTCAGTGTTCGTTGTGCTTGGTTTGCAATATTCTTGCATTGCTCCGTTGCAAAGGCTGAGTGGCCTGTGCCATGCTCAGTTGCCATGCGCGGTCTTCAGTTTTGCATATCCTGAGTCTCAGCTGGCATGCTCCCTTTGCACTACTCAGTTGATATCAGGACTGAATGCTCAATAAGCAATGCTCAGCTTTGGTGACGCTGCTCACCTTGCGGTGCTCATTTGCAAATGTTGAGTTTCGGTGGCCATGCTCTGTCTGCAGGTTTTTGTTGTCAGGCTCCACTTCAGTTGCCAAGGCTCGGTTTCACTTGCTATGCTTATTCTCAGTGTCCAGTGCTTGCAATGGTCAGTGGTCATTTGCACTGGTCAGTTGCAAATGCTGGGTTTCAGCGTTAGACGCAATGTCCACTGTTGCTGTCCTTTGTGCTGGATGGAACCATGACACTTAAAGTGGTGTCAAACTGTATTACTTTTCCAGTGTGACAGTGGCCCAGGAGCCATGCACGAAAGGTTTAGTAAGCAATAGCTAAAGCTGGGATTAGCTACGGCTGCATCCACGCTGCAGAAATAATCCAGTTTGACACCACTTTAACTATCATGGCATCTCCGGACAAGTGCCGAGTAGGGTTGGGAAAAAAAGTTGAAGATATTCCAAGACATGTTTGAAAAACATAAGTTTTTGAATGTTGAGAAACGCTGATGAGAAAAATCCTGGACTGATGAGAATCTTCGCCCTTCAGGACTTATTCTGCTCAAACTTTGCACCTGGGCATTGTGTGTAGAAAACAGCATTTTGTGTGCAAGGAAACAGCATTGTCTGCACAGCAAATATTAACATTTCTACACAGGAATAGTATTTTCCTGTGCAGAAAATGCCACTCTCTGTGCAAAACAATCCAGTGCGAATTTTGCGCAGTGGAAATCGCAAATTGCAAATAGGCTGAGAAAATGGTGTGGTTTTCGAATCTTGCCATGAAAAAAACCCGGTCGTCATAAGATGGAAATTACTTGAAGGCCCACCACCACCACAAAAACACACCTTATATACATAGCTTGCAGGTAATTTTATACATAAGATTTGCTAATACCTTTGTGCGTGGAACAAAGTTTGTGTACACTGAACCATCAGAAAAGTGTCACTGTCTTAGCCACCCATGCAAACAATTTTGTTTTATGGACAATTTTGAATTTTGGCATTCCAGACAAAGGAGACTCAAACCTGCATTGTTAGTCTGAGATAAAAGAAGTTGCATATTGTTGGTTTTGGATCAAAGAAGTTGCATATTATTAATTTTGGATCAAAGAAGTTGCATATTGTTTGGGATCAAAGAAGTTAAACACGTTATTATTTTTGGATCAGAGAACTTGCATATTGTTAGTTTTGGAGAAAAGACGTTCAACTAGAACATGTCAAAATGCAATTCTTGTGGTGCAGGAACCTGAGTTCTTTCCCTGCTAATTTTTGCCTAGTTATCTGTCCAAGAAGTCATGCCTTGGAACGGAGCTACAGGATGAACTGAGGCAGACCTGTGTTCCTCTCTAGCGTCACCCCGCTTTGCAGGGCTGTTGTGAGGAGAGACCTTAGGAAAGAAACATCATGCAGGGATAGGGAAGAGAGGACAGACCGGCTATCATGGAGTCTTAAAAGAACCAAAGCCAGGGCTGATGATGGTGGTGTCTTTGATTGCAAGGAAGAAGGTCTCTCTTGGGAACCCGTCCCTTGAAATGGAGATGAGATTAGAAGGCTCACGGGGAGGATTGGGAGGGGGGCAGAATTTTTAATTTCCATTTGATCTCCCCTCCATCCGGGGGCTCCTCTTCCTCCCCTCCGACCCTTTCTTACGGCAGACTCATTAACTTCCATCCATGCTTCTTGATGGCTAATGATGAGCCAAGGCTGGCTGTCACAAAGAGGGCTCCATGGAGCATTTGTTGCCCCCCTACACCCCCCCAAAAGTGGCATGTTTTGTGGGATGCCCAGCTGCATCTGAATTCTCAGTACCTTGGACTACTCTTGTTGTTGTTGTTGTTGTTGTTGTTGTTGTGTGCCTTCAAGTCATTTTTGACTTATGGTGCCCCATCTCAAAGAGGGCCCCAAGGAGGGTCTATTGCCCTCCTTACCCAAAAAAGTGGCATGTTTTGTGGGGTGCCCAGCTGCATCTGAATTCTCAGTACCTTGGACTATTGTTGTGGTTGTTGTTGTTGTGTGCCTTCAACTTATTTCCGACTTACGGCGACCCTATCATGGGGTTTTCTTGGCATGTTTCTTTTAGATAGATAGATAGATAGATAGATAGATAGATAGATAGATAGATTGATTGATATAGCATTATCTATATACAGATCAATGTTCTTCTCTTACTTATATCCAATTATGTTTCATTGTTCTGCTATTTACATTAACGATATTGAAAGTAAATAAACTTTCTCCTTCTTACAAATGACTGTTTCCTTCTTCTTTTTGAGTCTCTTTATTTTGCACTTCCATTGCTAACATTTGTATTATTGTACGATTGCTTCTTGTAAATTAATTCCACTTCCGCTTATTGTTGGGTCGTCCCTGGTTAACTTCGGTATTCCTGTTCTTTCCTTAATTTCTCTGGTCCTGATGCTATTATTTCGTCGTTCGTTCTCCACTCTAGTTCCATCTGTTTTTGCAGTATTTATCGACTATTTCCCATTCCTCCTCAATCTCATCTTCTGATTTTTCCATGTGTCATGTTTGTTAAATGATCCATTTGGGCCATGATGTGTCTTCAGAGGTGGTTTGCCCTTGCCATCCTCTGAGGCTGAGAGAGTGTGACTTGCCCAAGGTCACCCAGTGGGTTTCGAATCCTGGTCTCTAGTCCGAAACTCAACCCACTATGCCTCACAGGTTAGCCATCCTTTAGGTCAGTGATCCCCAAACTCTGGCCCTCCAGATGTTTTGGACTTCGGGTCCCAGAAGCCTCAACCTTCCTGGCCAATACTCTGGGATTCTGGGAGCTGAAGTCCAAAACACCTGGAAGGCCAGAGTCTGGGGATCATTCTCATTCATTCTTACTCCAAAACCAAACCTATGTGTCAGCAGAGAAATCACTCCCAGATTTTCACCAAAAAGGCCCCCAATTCTCAGTCTCTGGTCCAGGCTTAGTGCAAGCAGGTTTCCATCTTGGATGCAAGTCACGCCATCCGAAAAAGGGATGTTGGTGCTCCTTCCATGGAGGCGGCGGAAGGAGGTGATGAAAAGCATTGCCTTCCCTGACTGTCTTGCATCTAGGAATTGGGAAAAGGTGCTTGTTTTGGACTGCAGCTCCCAGTTGCACGGGGATTCTGGGAGTTGAGTTCTCCCCAAATCAGACTTTTTGATGCTCTGCTCCCTCTGCAGCTTTGCTTTGCTTTGCTCTTTCCCTTTGAGTTTAATGCAGATCTTGAATACTAGTGATTTTAATGCATGCTGGATTCCAGTCTTGAGACTCCTTATTTCTAAATCAGTCCAGAGTTCATTTATTGGTTAGATTTGTCCTGTCTCTGAGTCCAAAGGCATGCATTCCCTCATCTTTACTTTCCCCTGCACAACAACCCTGCAAGGAAGGGGATGTTGACTAATCTGGATTTAGCATAAGATAATAGCTAGCCATCTATAACAGTCTGACATGATGTTATGTAGAAGAGGGAGCGAGCTTGTTTTCTGCTCCTCCAGAAACTAGGACACAAAGCAGTGGGTTTGAATTAAAAGATTGCACCCAAATATTAGGAATAATTTCTTTACTAAGAAGTCAAAGACATAGCCATGTTGGTCTGGAATATCAGTTTGCAAAGGGATCTTGTAGCACCTTTGAGACTCTGTGAAACCTTATGCTACAATTTCTTTTGCAAAATTAATGGATTTGAATTAAAAGGTTTCCACCCAAATATTAGGAAGATCTTCTTTACGAAGAGCTCAGAGGTATAGTTTGCAAAGGGATACTTTGCACCTTTGCGACTAACTCTGTGAAAGAAGTTGTAGCATAATCTTATGCATAAGTCTATGAAACCTTATAGTACAATTTCTTTTGCAAAATTAATGGATTTGAATTAAAAGATTTCCACCCAAATATTAGGAAGAATGTCTTTACTAAGGGCTCAGAGACAGAGGAGTTTATCACATGGGACGAATCCTGTGCAGAAACTAGATTTAAAGTGAAAACAACCCACTTTTGCAATTAATTTTTTTGTTTTTCACATGACGTTTGGGGTTAACCCAAACAGAAAGTAGACAAAACCCTCTCCTTTTTACTTTTGGGAAATTCTGAAAGTAGAGAGGAGTGTTTTTTGTCGACTTTCTGTTTGGGTTATTTTCACATTTATTATTATTTTTTGGCAACATCTATATTATTGTTTTCTTATTGTATTCTTTCATTTTGATGCTTGTAACCTGCTTTGATTCCCTTTGGAAATAGGCGGGCTAGAAATAAATTATTATTATTATTATTATTATTATTATTATTATTTCTGCCAACGTGTCTGAAAAACAACCCTAAACATTTGCGGGTGTTTAGTGGATTTTAAAATCCCATTTCTGCATGGGATTTGCCTCCGTGCGATCAACTCCGTAATAGCTGTGTTGGACTGGATTATCAGTTTGCAAAGGGATCTTGTAGTAGTACCTTTGGGACCAACTGTGCGAAAGAAGTTGTAGCATAATTTTATGCACAAGTCTACGGAATCTAATGGTACGATTTTGCCAAATTAGTCTTTGAAAAGGTGCTACAAGAGCCTTTTTACTGAGAACTGTTTGACGGCGGAAAGGATGGCCTTGGAGAAAGGGATGCTCTTTCCTCCTTTGGAGGTCTTTGAAACCCAGGTTGGATGGAGCGATCTTTCAGGAGTGCTGGAGTTGTGTGTTTCCGCCTGGCTTTGGGTTGACGATTCTGTGTTTGTTTGCTTCTAAACTGCAGAAGGAAGAAGAAGGGATCGGCTCATTTCCATCCATGGGGTTGATTGCCTTTTATTGTCTTAAAATTTGCAGCTGTAGCAATGGCCTTCGAGATGGGTTTGATTGATGGCCGATGCCACTAGCCGATTACTTGAAACATATTTAATGGAGGCACAGCTGACCTTCAAAAGGATGGAGCATTGTGCTCCCTTAGTCTCCTCTGGAGCCTTCCTTCTGGCTGGAAATGAATGCTTTCCTCATACAAATACATCCCCACACCCGATGTTTGATGTTTCTAGATCTTTACCCAAGAAATATAAGCTGGGAGGATGGCAAAGTTGTGACCAAGGTCCAAAACACATTGCAGAAATAATCCAGTTTGAGACCGCTTTAACTGCCCTGGCTCAAAATCCTGGGAATTGTGGCTTATTCCAGTTTCAGAGCTCTGTGACAGAGAAGGCTCAATGTACCACAAATCTACACTTTCCAGCATTGAGCCGGGGCAGTTAAAGCGGTCTCAAACTGGGTTATTTCTGTAGTGTGTTTTGGACCTTTCCAAAGGTACCTTTCCATGGAGGTGGATTTCTGCAAAAGATGTTGGGAATAATACTAATAATACTAATAATAATTTTTATCTCACCCCTCTGCGTACACAACCGGGGCGGCTTACAACATTAAAATAGAGTACAAAAACGGCACATATCCCATAAACCCAACCCACCCCTTAAAATAGTGTTAAACAATGAAACAATTTAAAACATACTTAAAATAGATTGCAATAACAAACAAACAAACAAATAACAGGATTTGGCTTTGGAAAGCACAAAACCTACGATGTTTAGGAATTCAGATTTAAAAAGGAATCGGGTTTCTAGTCCTCAGGTTACCTAACTAATATGGTAAAGGGGCGATTAAATGGACAGGGGATGTATACACCTTGTTTGGTTGAACTGTATGAGTCCTTGTCCATTCATCCCAAAGCATGACATTTTTGGGTGCATTCACATTTTTTTGGAGGAGGAAGGATGCTCCAAATGGAGGGACTCAAACACAGTCCAAAAATATATTGGACTCCTCTGTACACCCAAAATGTATCTGCTTCTTCCTATCCGGCAAGGTTGTTGAGCAAGGATAGGGAATCTCTATCAGCCTGAAGCCCAACTTTAGTGTCAGAGAGATATTTTGGAGGCTGAATTCCTGCGATGGCCAAAGGGATGGGTCCAAAATGCCAGCTTATTTTAGCTTAAAGCTAAAGGTCTTTTCTTGGCGAAGGAAAAAGGGTGGATTGACTTTCCTGGAAGCCTCCTAGTGACCTTCTAAATAGGGCCCAAGGCATCTCTGCGCTGTTGAACATCCAGAAAATAATAATAATAATAATAATAATAATAATAATAATACTTCTGTCCACTTCTATCTTGTTGTTGGGGGGCATTTTTTGGCTGGCCGCATGCTCCCACCAAGGATCCCAGGACTTAATTCTTTAAAATCTCCTTTTTGAAATGCATTTTGTAATGCATAATACCTAGTATGTATTTATATATTGTCATTCCCTCCGACAAATGGCTAATAGAGAGGATCATTACCCCATTTAAACCAACCATCAATATCACTTACGTATCTTAAGTCTTAGGCTGCGTCTGTAATGCAGAATTAATGCAGTTTGGTGCTGCTTTTAAATGCCGTGGCTCCATGTTGTGGAATCCTGGGATCTGTAGTTTTGTGGGATGTTTAGCCATGCTCTTCTCCGAGAGCTCTGGTGCCTCGCAAAACTACAAATCCCACGGATGGAGCCGCGAGAGTTCAAGCGGCGTCAAAATTGCATTAATTCTGCAATGCAGAGGCAGCCTTGGTTAAGTTCTTGTAGAAAGTATATTTATGTAGTCCAGAGATGGGAACTATGTAGCCCTCCAGATGTTGAATTGCAACTCCCAGCATTCCTCACCATTGGCAATGCCAGGGAACTGAAGTTTCACTCCATGACTTAGTCTGTTTCAGAAAGAGGAGGGAAAGGCGTTTGAAATTACGTACCAACATCTGCTTGTAACACAAGAATAATCACTATAGTTAAACTAATTATATATAACTACAACTCCCACCATCTCCCAGTTTGCTGGCTGGGGGATTATGGGGGTTGTAGTCTGACACCTCCTGATGGCCCCAGGTTGGGAAAAACTGGGCTAAGCCATAAAGGCTTTTAACTACCGTTTAATTCCAATTTCGGTTGTTCTTATTATGATTTTTTTCCAGACTGCTTTTTCATTCTGCAAAAATCCCGGAGGAGTTTGGTAATATTTTTCACGCATCCACATTTTCCCCACCTTAAAAGAACATCTGGTTGGTCTCTCTCTTTTCTTTCTTCACATAAGTGTGGGACGCTTGCTCTTTAATATTATATATATATATATATATATGTATATATAATGAGTTAAAAGAAGAAAACATTTAGGAGGCTCTGCTCCCTGCCCCCCCCCCCAAGTTGTGATAAAAGGCTATTGCAGAGTTTCCCCATTAGCCTACTGAAATGGCCTCTGTCTGCTTAAAGGCCCCAAAGCTGTAAATCTTCCGGAAATCGCACTCGGGCCTCCTGGTTGCAAAAGCTGGGTCTGGTCTCCTCTGTGGCTGACAACTTCCTTTTCACGTGGGGCAATCCCAGCTGCTGCATCATCAACTTACTGATGATTAAAACCAGGGAAATTTACGCGGCTCCCTGAACCCAAGCTGTCAGCCCTATATATATATATATATATATATATATGTAAAACGATTAATATATTTCATAGACCCTTAGAGCTGGAAGGGGGCTGCAAGGGATAACTAGTCCAAATCCCTGCCAGGTAGCAATACACAACTAAAGCACCCTTGAGAGAGATGCCCATCCATCCTCGGTCTGAAAACCTCCAAAGAAGGAGACTCCACCACTCTCCAAGGCAGCGTCTTCTACTGTCAAATGGCTCTTACCATCAAGAAGTTCTTGCTAATGTTCAGGTAGACTTTCATCCGGTCCAACCTTCTTCTGCCATGCAGCAAGACACAACCCAAGCCCTGATGGTCATCCAGCCTTGGCTTCAAAACCTCCAAAGAAGGAGGCTCTACTGCTCTCCAAGGCAGCGTCTTCCAATGTTGGACAGCCTTTCCCTGCAGACAGTGTTTGCACATGGAAAGGGATAGGGCTGCCTAGGGAATCCAAGGGGGCCAGATTCATAGGATCATAGAAGAGTTGGAAGAGACCCTCAAGGGCCATCCAATCCAACCCCATTCCGCCACACAGGAACACATAACCAAAGCAACCCTGACAGATGGCCTCTGTTTAAAAACCTCCAAAGAAAGAGACTCCATCACTCTCTGAGGCAGCATCTTCCATTGCTAAAAAGCTCTTATTGTCAGAAAGTTCTTCCTAAGGTTTAGGTGGAACCTCTTTTCCTGTAGTTGGAATCCATTGCTCCATTGTGTCCTGTTCTCTGGAGCAGCAGAAAACAAGCTTGTGATCATCTTGGTCATTCTGGACATGTTCCACCTTGTCTGTATCCATTTATTTATGTTTCATATGCACCTTATACACACAGCCTGAAGGTAACTTTATACACAATAGCTGAAATAATTTTGTGCATGAAACAAAGTTTGTGTAGACCGAACCATCCGAATGCAAAGGTTGATCTCAGACACTCCTCTGGACAATTTTAGATTCTGGGATATTTTGGATTTTGGCATTCTGGAGAAGGGACTCAACCTGCAATGAGGAAAATTTCACTAGCTAGGCAAGGCTGCAGCAATTTGCTTTTGCCTGATCCTACTGGGAAGGGAAAGATTTTGCCGCCGCCTCTCCCTCCTGCAAATTGATTTGATGCAAACTAAGAAAACCTTTGAATTTAGTTTGCAGCAACTGAAGCAAGCTGAAGACCAAGGAGGATGGTTGGAAAAGTTGGATTAATGGGGACTATCTTTGCCAGATCGGTATGAGTTTCACGGAAGGATAGGCTCTGTTCCTACTGATCACCCTGACTGCCTTGGAAATCTAGGGTTGCTGTTATTATTTTCCCCAGCCACACTCTTTCCTCTCCTGCAACCCCCTTTTTAAGAGGCTACCGAATTGAAATTAATTTGCTCCTAATGCCTTCCTCTCTTTCCTTCTCTCTGCAAATGGCTAATTTATATGCTAATGAGCCTGATGGAAATCGATGGCGCCTGCAGATCAATAGGGGATCCTATGGGCACCACCCTCACCGTGGACCAGCCAGCTAATGGGACCCTTTTGAAGCCGACGCCAGCAATGAAAACGAAGCAATTAGGGGACGATAAATGGGCTGCTTGGGGACGGAGGATGGTTGAGTGCTTCTTACCCCGAGGAAGGAGGTATCGCGCCACCTTTATTACAGTAGTCTTCCTCCTTGCATCCTTTCCACCATCTGTATGGCCTACATACCCGAAAGGCACCAGATCCTGTCCCATCTTGGAAGCTAAGCAGAGTTAGCCCTGGTTAGTGCTTTGATGGAGACCACCAATGAATACCAATTGCCGTAGGTGATATTTCAGAGGAAGGAACTGGCAAAAGCACCGCTGAGGATTCTTTGCCGAAGAAAACCCTATGACATATAAATGGACAGGCGACTTGAAGAGGCAGGCCCTTGGAGTGCTGAAGTTGTGTACTTCTGCATGGCAGAGGGATGGACTAGATGGCCCTTGCGGCTCCTTCCAGTTCTTATGGTTCTACAGTTCTATGCAATGGTGTTGAGCATCCTGTGAAAGGGGATCTAGGAGAGTCCTAGTAGACCACAAGTTGAACGTGAGTCAGTAGTGTGATGCCGCAGCTAAAAAAGCCAATGCGATTCCAGGCTGCATCAATAGATGTATCGTATCTAGATCAAGGGAAGTAATAGTGCCACTCTATTCTGCTTTGGTCAGGCCTCACCTGGAATAATCCTGTGTCCGGTTCTGGGCACCACAATTCAAAATGTTGAGAAGCAGGAGCGTGTCCAGAGGAGGGCAACGAAAATGGTGAAGGGTCTGGAAACCATAAAGTCTTATGGGGAGAAACTTAGGGAACTGGGTGTGTTTAGCCTGGAGAAGAGACAGTTAAGGGGGTGATATAATAGTCCTGTTTAAATATTTGAAGGGAGGTCATATTGAGGATGGAGGAAGCTTGTTTTCTGCTGCTCCAGAGAATAGGACCCAGAACAATGGATGCAAACTACAGGAAAAGAGATTCCACTTAAACATTAGGAAGAACTTCCTGACATTAAGAGCTGCTTGACAGTGGAAGACGCTGCCTTGGAGAGTGGTGGAGTCTCCTTCTTTGAAGCTTTTTAGAGGTGGATGGCCATCTGTTGGGAGTGCATTGATGGTGTCTCCCTGCATGGTGGTGGTGGTGGTGGGGGGTTGGACTGGATGACCCCTTGGGGTCTCTTCCAACTCTAGGATTCTAGACCCAGGCTCCAAAATAGTAGTGGGTTAGCCCAGGTGGGACTGGGACTGGAAATGGCCTTCCATAAACTCCAGATTAAAACCCTCCCTTAACGCTCCAAGTTGAAGGGAACGCACACAGGCCAAGCAAGTTGTCAACTTGGATTTGGCTGGATTGCACCAGGTAGCTACTGGGGCATTTCTGTTTACCTTTAAGTGCAGATGCTCCTTCTTCCATGAATTGGGTTTGTGGTCTCCCCGCTCTCCCTCCTCACTGTCCAGGCCAGGGATGCTCTTGGCCCCGGAAAGACACCTGGCCGCCCATATCAGGTCTCTTAGTGTATCCCTGGGGAAGTAGTAGCACTAATGACCCTATAATATTTTTAAAAGAAAGAGAGAGAGAGAGAGAAAGAGATGGAGGGAGTGTGCTTCCCAAAACTATATTTGCATGAAATACTGCAGGCAAAAAGCCAAGGCCCCGATTGGCGGTTGCTAAGCGACCTCATAATCATCAGGAAATTGGGCTCTCTTCTTGATTCCCCCTCCTTTTCCCAACCCTGGACTAAGTGTGCAGTTGATGTGCAGAAAGGGGAGGATGGGAGACAAAGAGCGTTTGCAGCCGGATTTGCTTGTGGGCATGGCAGTTTTCTCTTTCCCCCTTCCCTTCCCTTCCCTTCCCTTGCCGTGACATCTTCCAGAGCGCATGCCGTCGTCGGGGCATCCCAGGCTCAAAGCGTGCCTCTCTAGGCCTGGCCTGGATGACCGGAGGGGTACCGAAAACGGTCCCTCTCCTGAAAGTGAGTTTCTGACGCCAATCTTTGGCAGAGGAGGGAGGCGTCCTTTGGAGCGCATCTGGATTGAAGGGCAAAGTGTGGAACTGAGGGTTTGGACACTCGACGGGATGTTATACATCTCAGCCCTTTGAAGACCTTTGGATGCATGCCACGAGTCCCTGTTAAAATGTGGAGGTAGTGGAGGTACGGTAGGTGTTGAGGAGGTATCCGGGTGGATTTGGAGAGGAGAGCATTGGTTTGGATACAGCTTGGGGAGGCAACCAACATGTGCAAATGTTTATCCAGTGGGCTGGCCATAGAAATGCCACCATTCATGGGCCGGTTGGTTTCTTTCCTGGACAAGGCAAGTTTCTAGACCTCAAGGTAACATGGAATTGAATTTTCCAGGTGGAAAAGCAACGAATTTTAGATCAAGAAGTCTAGCAGGTGGGCTGCTTGACTTCTGTAGGGCAGGTGAGCCCTTCCTTTCTTCCTTCCTTCCCTCCCTCCATGGGATATGATTGCCCTCTTATGGATGGTTTGGATGGTGATGGCTCAAGATCTGGAGAGCCAGCATGTTATAGCGATTTGACTGTTTACCTAGGACTCTGGGAAACCAGAGTTTAGATTCCTGGACCCACTGGGTGGCCTTGATCAAGTCACACTCTCTCAGCCTCAGAGGAAGGCAGGTGCAAACCTCCTCTGAATAAGAAATCACTAGGATTGGCAATGGCTGATTGCTCAGATGGGTATTGAAAACCTCCTTGGTGGAGGTGGAGATCCTGCATTGAGCAGAAGGTCGGTCTCGATGACCTCTGGGACCCCTTCCACTTGGAGTGGAACCAAGGTAGGATTTGCACCCAAGACTGAATGCCAACATTGCTGCTTTTTTATCTCCTCGCAGTTGTCGCCGGTCTCGCCCGTCCCGCCATCTTGGCCTCCCAGGCCTTCCCTCGGTGGCTTCTTTGGGACCCTGGATGGGCACCATGGAGAACGAACAGCTGCAAGCCCCACTGCCTGCCCCCAGCAGCGTCGGAGCATCCCCGGCCACCAACAGCACCACGTCCGTGTCCAACACCACCTCCAGCGGGCGCCAGAGCGGGCCCCAGATCTCCGTCTACAGCGGGATCCCCGATCGACAGACCGTCCAGGTAAGCAGATGTAGTTGGCGAAGGCGCAGTTTTCCCTCTTGGAACCTGAACACGCTGTCTGCATGCTCAGAGTTATCTCAGTTTCATATCCCTTTTGACTGCCACGGCTCTGTGAGCCTGTGGAAACCTGGGATTTATAGTTTGTGAGCAGGCACATTGAATTCCCAGATGGAGAGCTCTAATGTACCCCCTAAATGGCACCAGAGCTCTCTGACAGAGGAGGCTAAATACTTCACCAAACTACAGATCCCAGGCTTCCATTACATTGAGCCGTGGCATCTGAAGCAGTGTCAAACTGCATTATTTCTGCAGTGCAGATGCAGCCTGAAAGTTGGATTAGGGCTCTGGGAGAGCAGGGTTCGAATCCCTGCTCAGGCAGGGAAAGCCACTGGTGGCCTTGGGCAAGGCACACTCTCTCAGCTGCAGAGGAAAACAATGGAAAAGCTCCTCTGAATCAACCTGTCCATGCAAAGTGAATGATGGATCTCGGAGCAGACTTTTCCCCAGAATACAAGGCTAGGCGCCTCTTATGGGATGGCACATGGGAGATATAGCATATGCAGCCTCTATAGAGAATGCAGGGATGTCTAGACTGCTTCATTGCAGTCCAATTCTGGCATCTGTGGGGAGGTGGTGCCCTCTTGTGGCTCTTGGAGAGCAATGTCTTGGTTAACGGCAGCACATTGAAATGCCTCTCCTGTGGCTTGCCTATTCCGGCTATAAGGGCTGGTCGGGGGATTCTGGGACTGTTAGTCCAAACCTTTCTTTTCTAAGGTTTGGTTTTATGCACCATGACTGGGGGATTTGGGGAGATGGACTCCACAATTTTGCTTTCCTCTAGATCCGGTGTGTAAAGCAGAGTAGCCAGTTGTGAAAGATCCTGGGAGCTGTAGTCCAAAAGTCGACTTTCCCAAGATCTTGTTCAAAGCATTGTGGCCAGGGGATTAGGGGGTCTGTAGTCTAGAATTTGCTTTCCCCAAGATCCGGTTTGGAGCACAGTGGCCGGGGGATTTGGGAAGCTATAGTCCAAAGGTCATTTTCCCAAGATCTGGGTTGGAGCACAATTTTTGTTATTAATAACTGATCTCGAGTCGGTCCCAACTCATGGCGACCCTGTGGACATCTCCAAGATCTCCAAGATTCTTTGTCCTCCACTGATCTGCTCAGGTCCTGCAAATTCATACCCATGATCTTCTTACAGTCTATCCATCTGGGATATGGTTGTCTTCCTTAGTAATTGTTCCAAGTCAATGATGTTTTTTCTATTAGTGTCTGATGTCATCCACATATCTAAGATGATCGATACTCTTCTTTAGTCATTGTTCCAAGTCAGTGATGTTTTTTGCTAGCGCTTTGGTGTCATCCACATATCTAAGATTGCTGATAGTCCTTCCTCCTATCTTCACTCCTCCTCCTTCTGTATCCAAACCTGCTCTTTGCATGATATTTTCTGCATACAAATTGAACAAATAAGGTGAAAGGATGTATCCTTGCCTGACCCCTTTGCCAACTGGGAACCATTCTGTTTTCTCCATATTCTGTCCTGACATTAGCCTCTTGTCCTGAGAAGATTTCTCATCAGGACTATCACATGTAATGGCACTCCCATGCCTTTAAGAGCACAGTGGGGAGCAAATTTTGGGATCTGTAGTCCAAAGGTCCTTCTCGCAATCTCTGATTTGGAGCCCAGGGGCCAGAGGCTGGGGAATTGGTCATTCTGCCGGGCTCTCTCTGACTTTTGTCCCAGGACCTCCTTCCCCTCCCTGCCGTCCTTCTCTCGCTCACCAGAGGCCAGAGGTCACTCCTTTGTCCTCCGCTCTCCTCCCACGCAAAGCAAAGCAGCGCAACGCAGCCCTGGGAGGAAGCAGAGGCGACCCTTGGAAAGCAGGAGACCCCAGAGGTGGCTTGCTTGGAAGGACCTCTTCTCACCACCTCACTTTCCAAAAGGACTCTTGGTGCTTTGGATGACAGGACTTGGGGGTCAGGGCACCCTCTTTCCTCTCCCTCTGCCCCCTTCCCACTAGCCTTTGCCTCCATCCATCAGGGTTGTCCGGGGTCTACTCTTGCTCTGCTTGCAAAGTCTTCTCAGAGTCCCGGGTCTCTGTCACTGTAAGTAACTCTTTTCTTGTGGATGAGCGTTTGGTGTCTGTAAATAAATAAGTCTATGCTTCTGTAGGGAATATATGGGGAGGAGGGTGGTAGAAGGGGGAGAGGACTCACCTTAGTTTCTCCCCCTTTGGAGGTAGGCACAATTTGTGGCATAACTGGCACCCTTTTCTCTCTGAGGTCAGGATTCGAGGGCCCAGGTTGGCACCCCTCTGATCTCTGGGTCTCATGAACATTTGCACAAAGAGTTTTGGGTGTGTGTGTGTATGAAGTGTGAGTTGCAATTCTTCATTGTTGCACAATTGACGATCCAGGCTGCTTGCATTGCTACCTCTCCATCCTTTGCTCTGTTTGACTGGACAGGTTTTGGGCTTAGGATTCTTTTTTTACTCCTGTCCAGAGAGGGATGAGTGAAACGCAAAGCTAGGAAAGTGACTTTTTGGACTGCAAGCCCCAGAATCCCCAAAAACCGCACACCTTCACAATTCAAATAGAGGAAATATCCAGCCCTCTGGAGGGGAAACTCCGGTCACAGCCTGTAGACTTGGATTCCAAGATAATGATAGTGACTGAGTTTCTATACATCATAGTCTTGTGTTTCTTAACTTTACAAATCCGTAAGAGTCGCCATGGGTCAAGATCGATGTGAAGGCAGTTAGCAACAACAACAACAAAACTATGTTTCAGGTGTGCAACAAAACACGGTTAGTGAATTGTGAAGGTGTGCACCTGGACACCGGCGAGAGTGTTCCCATGCACCTTGGCATCTCCCATTCAGTGTCTGGATGTTCACTGGGGTGCCCCAATGAGCATTGGTTCCCGTAGATAAAGACAGACATTGCAAAACAACTCATTTCTTGCACAAGCAAGCCCACGTACAAAGACTTTGGTCCTAGGCAGTCTAGGCCAACAAACATAACATCATCCACATCATCTGTGAATTTTGAACCGTTTCCCATGACTCTCCTGCCCAAATGCAAAAGGATCTTGTAGCACCTTTGAGACTAACTGTGCGAAAGAAGTTGTCGCATAAGCTCTCATAGGCTTTGCCTGCTTCCTCAGATGCAACAGGCTTGTGTATATTCCCATTCCTAATATCTGATTTATGTCCACAAGTTTTGCATTTCTAGGACTATTCATGCCTGGTAACAAAGGACTCTCCTGGGCATCAGTTCACTCAATGCATCTGAGGAAGTAAACCAAATCTAGGAAAGCATCTGCTATGACTTCTTTTGCACAGTTAGTCTCAAAGGTGCTACAAGATCCCTTTGCAGACTGGCTTTCCAGACTAACAGGACTCTGAGCTCTCCTACCCAAAGTTACTATATAGGGCATAATTTTACTCCATTTTCTTCCCAGAATCCTCTACAGCTTGACTTTGGGGGACTTCTCTTGCAAGCCATTTCTTGGGTTGCAAACCATGCAAAATACCGTTACCCCAAGCATTTTTCCCTTTTCCTTTTCTTTGTTGATCTCTCATTCCATCTTATTGTTGTTTTCCTGAAGGGGCAAAAGGGTGGGGAGGAGGGTCCCCCCCCCAAAAAAAGAGGGGCTGCAGACCCCCAGGTTGCCATGCTGATGGATGGGATGCCCCAAAGCGGCTGGGAGCATCTTGCAAATTGTCCGCAAGGTCAAAGTTCTCAGGCCCTTTGCTGACCACAGTTAACCTTTGGCCTGAGCCTTTTGCATTTGGGGGGAGCAAAGGTGGGGGATGCTCAGGGTACCATAGGGATGCTTGGACAGGGTCTCTTTCCATTCCTCCGTCTCTCTCTCTCGGTTGGGAGGGACACCCAAAAGTAATCTAATCCAACCCTCTGCTTGAACAGGACTCCAGAGGTTTATTTCCATCCCTCTGTCTCTCGGCTTTCCTTCTGTTACTTCTGTGGGCTGTCCCTTATCTGAAATGCTTGGGTCCAGAAGGGTTTTGGATCCCCTGCACAGGTTGTGGAATATTTGCATCATCATTATTATTATTATTATTATTATTATTTTCTTACCCGCCTCTCCCCATGGATCAAGGCTGGGGACATCAACAAACAGCAAACAAACAACATCAATTAAGATGCATTGGTTAAAACATACATCAGTTTAAAAGGACAAATAAGTTGTGCACATATTAAAACAATCCCCATCTAAAATTCGTCATTTATGTATATACATAATGAGGTGTCTTGGGGTTGAGATCTAAATATGAAATTAATGTATGTCTCATATATACCTTATAAATAGAGCCTGAAGGTAATTTTATACACAATCCTTTTAGTTATTGAGAACCAGCATGGTTTGCGCGTTGACTATGACTCTGAAGATCAGGGTTCGAATCTCAGCTCAGTCATGGAAATCCACCGGGTGACCTTGGGGAAGTCACACTCTCTCAGCCTCAGAGGATGGCCATGGCAAACCCCCTCTGAAGAAACTTGCCAAGGAAACCTCAGGATAGGTTTGCCTTAGTGTTGCTGTAAGCTGGAAAGGATTTGAAGGCATGCAACAAACAAACCAAATTTTGTGCATGAAATTTTTTTTTTTTGCATACTGAATTAGCAGAAAGCAAAGATGTCATAATCTTAGCCACCCATGTGGGCAGTTTTGGAGTTTGGAGGATTCTGGAATTTTGGATAAGAGTGACAGACAACTACACCTACAAAACCCTAGTATACTTACAAAATTACCATCTTACAGGCTTGTATGTACATTACAGAAGCCCAAATAATTTGGTTATTGTATGATAACCCAATGCAACAAATTGCTGTTCAAGATTCTTCAAAAAATCCTCTGCATACCAGGTTGACATGAAATGCATGGGATATATATATATATATATATATATATACACACACACACACACACACACATATACATACATATAGGTATGTAGTTTTAAAAGTAGAGTTTGCTATTTTGCAAGTAATTCTCATTACTCTTTGTGTTCTGTAAATGCTATTGCATTGCTCTGTAGTTTGGGATTTTGTCATTTTTTTTGGTGGCCATCCCTTTGGGAGCCAGGATGGGCAGGGAAGCAATTCATCAACATTTTAAATCAATAAATAAAAGGCCACAGGGGTGACCTACAAGCCGTCCAGCCCCACTTCCCTCCCCAAACCCACTGGCCAGCTGGCAGAAAGCTTAAGCCCAAAGGTAGCCATGGCCAGAACAGATTTCGACTGTTTTCAGAAGGAAAAAAGGGCTGCGTAACTTGAGCCGAGGAAAGGCTTGAGCGTATTATGTGTGAAAGGAGCATGTAATCGTCCCTCAAAGCCATTTGCCACATGGAGGAAGGGGCAAAAAAGGGGGATGGAAAGAAAAAAAAAGACAACTTATTGCCCGGATAAGAGGTTGGGGGACGCAGAGGCACTTGAAGCATGCAGACAAAGGACTCCACCTTCTTTATCCCTGGATGGTGATCCCTTCATACTTCTTAAGGAGAGCTTGGAAAAGTTACTTATTTGTTGGATTCCAGTTCCCAGAACTGCCCGGCCAATGGTGTTTTTAAGAGTTTTTAAGAGCCTCTCCTGTGGGTGAATGTGGACCTTGGATGGGGCGAATCTGGGTCTCTTCTAGGGCCACCTTTGGGGTGAATCTGGCCCTTTTGTGAGTCCAGATCTCTACACCTCCTTCCCCATGTTTCCTCTATGTGGAAATAGCCCAACCTTTTTGCTTCTCTCCTCCTTTGCATAATATACAGTCAGCCCTCCGTATCCACAGATTTCTTATCCACCGATTCAAGCACCCATGGTTTGAAAATATTTTAAACAAAGATAAATTCCAAAAAGCAAACCTTGATCTTGCCATTTCATGTAAGCAATGCCATCTTGCTGTGCCATTGTATCTAACAGCATCCATGGATTTTGGTATCCAAGGGGGCAGGTGTGTGTGTGTGTGTCTGTGTGTCCGGGAACAAAACCCTAGTGGATACCAAGGGTCCATTGCAAAAGTTTGGAATGAAACTTTTCTTGCAAGACTGCAGCAAAAGGGAATCATGGATGATGTTCTTTGGTCTCACCTTCTGGAATTTGGTCCACTCCAAGGGCTTTTTTGGAACTGATTCCAGGACATGCACAACACAACACACACACACACATGTGCACACATCAGGAGCTATTGCTTTTACTTCTCAACTTGTTCTCTTTCTCCTCTTGCGTAGGTGATCCAGCAGGCGCTGCACCGCCAGCCCAACACGGCCGCCCAGTATTTGCAGCAAATGTACGCAGCCCAGCAGCAGCACCTGATGCTCCAGACAGCCGCCCTCCAACAGCAGCACCTTGGAAGCAGCCAGCTCCAGAGCCTGGCCGCTGTCCAACAGGTACGCCTTTCGGGGAGATGGTAGGCAAGCCAGAGATGCCCGAAGGTGGCACGAACCAAGGCTGGAAAGAAACTTGCGAGGAGCGTCCTGTTTCCTCTGCAGGATCGGGGTCTCTTGGCAAGGAAGGGTGTGCGGTCAGCCTCCAGATCCACAGATTTTTTTTTATCCATGGATTCCAGCATCCACATAATATGTATTCCAGAAAGCAAATCTTAATTTTGCCATTTTAGATAAGGGACACTATTTTGCTATGCCATTGTGTTTAATGGGACTTGAGCATCCATGGATTTTTGTAATTTTTCAGTATGTTTTTATATTTTGTCTGTTTAATTGTATTTTTTTGGGGGGGAGGGTGGGCTATTGGGGTATGGGATTGTTTACTTTATCTTGTAAGCCTCCTCGGTTGTATTTTACAGAGAGGCAGGATATACATTTATTATTATTATTATTATTATTATTATTGATTTTGCTATCTGTGGTTGTTTTTGCTTTCCTGAAATGAAACCCCAGTGGATGACAAGGGCCCATTGTAATTTTTTTTAAATTTTTATTCCACAATTTAGGGGTGGTGGGATTTCATTCTTGAATGTTTCTTCTTTCCCAGGCAAGTCTGGCAGCCAACAGACAAGGGGGTTCATCCAGCAACAATGGTCCCCAGCAGACTCCAAATCAGCAGCCCACGGTAAGACAGGAGAAGCTCTTCCTCTCGCTTTCCCTAATTTTTTTGGTTTAGGTTAGTTTTTGTTTGCTCATTTGTTTGTCTTGCATTAATGTGTACAACCACACCAATAATAGGACTAAATCAAGTTGCAAAAAGCCGTTCAGATGTTGCAGCCACTAGCTGAAATAAGCATTGTATTGTCTTTCCTTTCCTTTCCTTTCCTTTCCTTTCCTTTAAAATAGTGCTCTTTTAAAGTCAGTGGTTTCAGCTGAACTTAGGTTAATTGCAGGGTTTGTTTCTGAATGGCATTTAGTGCACTATGCAAAATAAAGGTAGAATTTAAAGGTATAGCCATGTTAGTTTGGAAAAAACCAGTCTGCAAAGGGATCTCGTAGCACCTTTGAGATTAACAGAAAGAAAAAAGTTAGTAGCCTGAGCTTTCTTAGACTCGAGATTACTTCCTCAGATGCATATTTTGGATACATTCTGGCTGAGAGTGGATTCTGGGAGTTGTGGTCCAGGAAAGCCACTCTCCTAAATTTTGGTGGTAGTGCAAGGGGCTGGGAGGTGGGGTAGACCTCAAAGTGTTTGTCAGAGGCCATGGTCTTGTCCTTGGTGCTCCTTGTCCTTGGTGCCTCTGCAGCCCATAATGCCGATCTCTCCCTCTTTTCTCCTCAGATGAACCTGGCCACGTCGCCAGCAGCCGCCCAACTTATCAACCGGGCCCAGAGTGTGAATTCAGCTGCTGGCACTGCCTCGGGCATTGCCCAACAAGCTGTCCTCCTGGGCAACACGAATAACCCCACCTTGACCGCCAGCCAGGCACAGATGTACCTCCGGGCTCAGATGGTAAGTCCCTCAGGGGATGGAGTTGCCCTCTGGTTGACCAAAGTGTCCATAGGATGCTGGACTAGATAGTCCTTTGGTCTGGTCTATTGAGGATGTTCTTAAGTTAGTGGGTGGGTGAGTGGGGAAAGTACTGCCCAAGGGCCCATGTGCCACTCCATGTGCCATGTGATGCAATTGTGGGGTCCTGGGATGTGTAGTTTGGTGAGGCGCAGAATTTCACTCTGGCTGAGAATTCTAAACTGCAAATCCCTGCATTGCATAGAATGGAACCAAGGCAGGTCCAAGTGGCATCGTAGTGCTGCAATGGTGCATGGTGCAAAGGCTCTGTCTAAGTCAATTCCCTGGAGGCGGGGGGAGAGAAATGGGGTCTTTTTGCAAGCCTTGCAAGAAAATTTTGGGCCAGTTTGAGTGGCAGCTCTCTCTGCAACCTGCCCTTTGCTCAGTTGCCTCCAGCCCCACTCAGAGGGATGCGTTTCTCGGGTCCCAGTTGGTTTCCCCCTTTTCCCATTGCGTCAATTTCTCTGCTGGGCCGGTGACGGGTGATGTATAAGGGGACCTTCTCCCCGTTTCCTGTGATTTCCAGGCTCAGCAGAGTAACCTTGTGCAAGTAGCTAGGAGCCTAGGCCGTGCTGTTCCTTTGTCCCCCCAGCTCATCTTCACGCCAACGGCCACGGTCGCCGCGGTGCAGCCCGAGGGCACCGGCACCAACCAGCCGTCCACCACAACCGCTCAGGTAAGACGCCGGACGGGAGGCATGGGTTGCATTGGGCTGGGTGGATGGGTGAGGAAGTGTTATATGTGTAGATTTAGGGGACGTTTGGAGGTTCAAAACCAAACAGGGGGTGTCCCACCTGATGCACAAGTTGCTATTCCTCATAAGGCTTAGTTTCCAGGTCGTTGATTATCTTGGGTTTCTCCTAAAATTCACATTTTGCAAGCTGGGAGGTTAAGATAGGAGAGCCAGTGTGGTGTAGTGGTTTGACTATTGGATTAGGAGTCTGGGAACCAGGGTTCAAATTCCTGCTTGACCCTGAAAACCCCTGGGCAAGTCACACATTCTCAGCCTCAGAGGAAGGCAAAGGCAAACCCCCTCTGAAGAAACCTTGCCAAGAAAACCCCATGATAGAGTTCACTTTGGGGTTGTCACAAGTCAGAAACAACTTGAAGGCAAACAATAGCAACACAACCTCACAAACATTTCTTTTCTGTAAGCCCAGCTTACATGTACTGTATCAATATCCCAATTGTGAAAACCCTGTGATAGGTTCGCCGTAAGTCAGAAATGACAACAAGTGTTAAACTCTGTTTTAACTCTTCAGCTCTGTTTTAACATTGTAATAGTTTAACTCCATTTTAATTGTCACTTTTGTAAGTTTTTAATTGTACTGTGTTTTTAGACTGTTACGATGCTTTGAGTCCCCATTTTGGGGGGAAAGCGGGGTACAAATAAATATATAATAAGAGCAACAACAAGGTTGGGATGCCACAGATCCTTCTAGTTTCAAGGAAAGGAGGTGAAATGAACACTCAGAAGTAGAGCGCCCAGTTCGAATCAATGCCAGCATCTTTGTTTCTTGCAGGTACAAAACCCATCGCTCCGCACCCAACAGGCGGGGATGGGTCCCTCTTCGGCCCAACAACTCCCTACCTTGGCCATGAAGCCTTCTCCAAGCATCGGCAACCATTCTTCTTCTTCTTCCTCTTCTTCCTCCCCGGCTTCTCAGGGCAAAGGTGCTGGTGCCACTCCTGGCACCAAGGCTGGTGGACCTGAGCACCCACCTGAGCACCTTAGGAAGGGAGAAGGAAATGGTGGCGGAGGCAACAGTGCTAGCAATGGGACCCTCGGACCTTCAGAAAGTCGAGGGAATGCCCAAAACCGGACGGCAACACCTGTGACAACTCACCAACTCATTGCCCCAGGTAAGAAGAGGCATCTCACCTGTTCTCTCCAGGCTAGGAGACCGTCAGGTGTTGAGTAAACATTGTGGAGACAGCTCTGTGCAAAGATGATAATGTAAAGATCCCATGTCAGTGAATCCACTTTGGGTTTCAGTCCAAACTTTACAAGTTATCCAGGGTGCTGACCCTATTTCCAGGGCAGGTTTCAACACCTTGGACCAGTCCTGGCCTGGAAGACACACTGGCCACGTTTGTCAATGGATAAAAGTAGTAGTAGTAGTAGTAGTAGTAATTTCTTACTCGCCTCTCCCCATGGATCAAGGCAGGGGACAACAACAGTTAACAAACAGCATCAGTTAAAGCACATAGATTTTATTTTCATTTTTAATTGATTTTACTATAATAAAATTGTTATATCAGCTTACATTGCACATGTTTCTACATTTGTAATTAGACACTGATATATTTTCTTCTTTACCACCCATATTGTTTGTTCTTCTATACAAACTTTCTCCCTGTAACCCATATTTCCCCTATGGGAAATATTGCATAAATCATACTTTCCCCCTTCCCCTTATTTGTTGTCATACAAACCAGATCCAAAATCCAAACAATACTCATAAAACACATTGATTTTTAAACTGATATGTGTTTTAACCAATCAAGTAAAGATTAATATTCTAAGGTTATTTATGATTAGCGAAGAGTTTTAGCCTGCTTCAACTTAATTTCCATTTCAGTTGCTTGGCCAACTTAATGTGCAAACTAGCCCATATCATGTACAATTGGCTCTCTGCATCCACGAATTCAACTATCCATGTCTCGAAATAAATGAATTCCAGAAAGCAAAACTTGGGTGACCTTGGGCAGATCACACTCTCTCAGCCTTAGGGGAAGGCAATGGCAAACTACCTCTGAACAAATCTTGCCAAGAAAACCCCATGAAAGGTTTGCCTTAGGGTCGCCATAAGTCAGCAATGACTTGAAGGCACACAACAACAACAACAACAACAACAAGAAATACAGAATGCATCTGAGGAAGTAGACTTAAGTCTACGAAAGCTCATGCTGCCAACTTCTTTCTTTAGTTAGTCTCAAAGGTGGTACAACATCTCTCTGCAAATAAATAGAGTAATCCATGCTCCATCCTTACACCCTTTTTTGGTTGTGTTTTCTTCCCTCCCAGCGTATTCTCCGCTCCAGACTCACCAACTTATGCAACACCAGCAGCAAAAGACCGTCCAGCACCAGTTTGTCATCCAGCCGCAGATCCAGCCCCGTCCCACACAAACGCAGACCCTTCCATCTCTGACCCTCAGTGCATCCTCCGGCCCACAAGCGGCCGGACACTTGACCAACCCAGGAGTAACGTCCGGCCAACTCCCACCTTGCCAAGGCCCCCATCCACACAAGTCCAGCAATACCAACCCGTCTTGCCAACATGCCATGCACCCCTCCAGACCCCCAACACCAGGGACGCAGAGGCCAGAAAGTGGCCCACCCATCCGTCCCGCCGGGTGTCCGAACCACCCTGCGCAGCGCAAATTCCAGCACGCCTCAGCTGTCATCCTCCAGCTCCAGCCTTCTGGGGGGATGGTGAGTTTGGTTGCATTCCCTATTTTAAAAATGATTTTATGGTTGCTACTACAGGTTGAATTTCCCATCTCCAGAATTCCGAAATAATTCCAAAATTGTGGTTGGCTGAGATAGTGACACCTTTGCAACTTGGAGGCATGTAGGAACAATGTTTTCAGTTTGTTGCTGGAAACTAAACTTTGGAAGAGGATTTTCAGCCTTCAAGAATGGCAGGAGGAAAAGCCACCTTTTTTATAAATACAAACAGTGTTTGCACATGGAAAGGGATAGGGCTGCCTGGGGAATCCAAGGGGGCCAGATTCATAGGATCATAAAAGAGATGGAAGAGACCCCCAAGGGCCATCCAATCCAACCCCATTCCGCCACACAGGAACACATAACCAAAGCAACCCTGACAGATGGCCTCAGTTTAAAAACCTCCAAAGAAAGAGACTCCATCATTTTCTGAGGCAGCATCTTCCATTGTTAAAAAGCTCTTACTGTCAGAAAGTTCTTCCTAAGGTTTAGGTGGAACCTCTTTTCTTGCAGCTTGCATCCATTGCTCCATTGTGTCCTATTCTCTGGAGCAGCAGGAAACAAGCTTGCTCCATCCTCAATGTGACCTCCCTTCAAATATTTAAACAGGGCTATCATATTGCCCCCTTAACCATCTCTTCTCCAGGCTAAACATCCCCAGCTCCCTAAGTCTCCCCTCAAAGAGTTTTATGGTTTCCAGACCTTCCACCATTTTGATCACCCTCCTAAATACCCTGTTTGAATTCAGGCCTCTGGAGGGCTGTTAGTATTTGGATGGGAGACCACCAA